>JAPSGF010000003.1:29094090-29130620 GCA_035772895.1 Perdix hodgsoniae | reverse complement strand
TTCATAGAAGTGATGTTTTTAGGTTTTTTAAGGGTAGAGCTCCAGAAAATTAGTATTTTAGTCTCAGAATTATTATGTATTAGACTTTTTTCACATTAATGTCCTTTTTTCAGCTGTCAGGTTGTTTATCCTCTCTCTTGTCCAGATCTTTTTTTTACAAGGCACTGAACTACCTAATTTTCACTTAACTTTTATTTAATTTTCATTTATCTCTTCGGAGTCTCTGTTCATTGAGACTATTGAGACTACCGGCTATAATCCCTTATTTCTCCAAAGTCCCTGATGAAGATTAATAGCACTGATTGTTTAAGTGTTTTTCTGCATCTGGATCCCTTCAAGTGGATTCTAATCAAAGAATGAAGGCAGAAAGACTGTTTTCATAGAAGTGATGTTATTTGGTATTGATTATACTCTGAAATTTTTGTATTTTAACTGTCAATCCCATTTCAACTTTTCCACGGTGATATATCATCCCATGGTATTGCTTCACTGTGATTAGTTTGTAGGACTAAGGTAACAGTCCTGCTCAAATTCCTGTGCATAGTACTCCTTCCACCCTCCTGAGAGCTAAATCAAAGCAAAAAGAAAAAAATGTCAGGAAAGAACTTCAGATGAATTTTAGATTAAATACTTTTTAATTCTTTTTAAGTATAAGGATTGAACAACCTATCTGTTTTTATCTATTTTCATTGCTTGAATCTTAGCTGAACTGAAGGGTCATCATGATAATGGAAACATAGCTGTTTCTGTTCTCTAACTGTTGAACTGACTCTTCTCTGGATTTAGAGGTGCAGTTACCTACACCTACACAAACTGAGTCTGCTCTGAGTATAAAATGCTTTAATTCTAATACTGAAAATAATGGGATGAGTGAGATAGGAAGGCAGCACTCAGTATGAAAAGGCTGTTAGGAGGCTTACTGAGACAAAACTATCACGATGTTTCAGTAGAATTCTATTTATTTATTTATTTATTTATTTATTTATTTGTATTGGAGCAGTCTAATTTGATCCCCTTCTCTCTTTTTGAGTCTCATAGGCTTGGTACTCTGAGGATTCAGAAAGGTTCTGTGCTGGTACTGGAACTGAAGTCAGCTCTGAACAGTCAGTATAAGAGATTAAATCAAAACTGTCTCCTGGTTAAGCAGGTGCCTAAAGGAAGCCACAGGAAACAATGTGATGGACCATAACTGTATGACAGCTTTGATTACTAACACTGCTTCCAAATGGCCTCTTCTCTGTTCTTTGCTTTTTCACATGCCAGGAGGCACTGAGAAAGCAGATAAAGAAACTGAAATTCTTGACAAAGAAATGAAAGACTGGATGAAATTGAATTAGTTCCTCAAATCATGCGCAGCCGTGGAGAAGTTAAGTTTGCCATAGAAACCTTCCATAAAAATAATTAAAAATTGCTGCTAATGGTGATTGGTACTAAACTTTTAAAATCATCCTTAGAGCTTTAGCACTCACAGCAGAACTTCTCCCATGGGCTCAGGGAGTCTTTTCTAACTGTTCCTGTATGTGCAGTTAGCTGAGGTCACCTGCATTCCACTCTCATCACACCTACTTCACTAAAAATGTATCAATATACATATTAAAGAAAACCTGTTCCATAAGAAATAATTTTCTTGTATATATAAAGGGGAAAAGCTGTTTCTTCATTTCATATCCTGAAAACCAGGCCATCTCTCTTTCTTTAGTCTATGGAAACATCTCCTTCTTTATGATGCCTGATACAGTGTGCTACTGATGAGGTGTTTTGTTAACGTAGGGAAGAACTAACAATAGTCTGATACTGTAAGGAGACCCCAAACTTTCTACAGGATAAATGCCTGGAATTTCATACTTCTTAATGAATTTAATTATTCTTTTTCATGAAAAAAAAAGGACTTCAGATTGTCTAGGCAGCTACACTGCTGTCAAAAGTTCTACATTTTGAATAAACATTTAGTTTACAAAGTAAAATTCTTTTGAACTGCTTTGCAAATGTGGTATTGTTTTTCAGTTTTACTGCAAAACGTGTCACCATTTCTACATGCAAGATCTGGGAAGGCTTCTGGGTTTTACAAAGAATTTGCTGAGAATCTACAACAACATTTGCAGCAGCTGATCACCCACTTCCTACTTTATTCATAATTTGCAGAGAGCTGATCTCTGCTCTGCTTCCCTAACCTGCATATTGGTTTAGACACAAGCCATTATTTCATGTTTCATTGTTACGTTCCTTTGGAGCTGCTGAAAGTAAACAGGCTATGCTTGCAAGATTTCTGAAGGTCAGTGCTTTTGATATGCTGTTATCAGACGTGCTGTAATTGTACAAGCATTGAGGTTACAGGAGACACTGCTCATGCCTGTAAAACAAAGACCACAAAATGGTTTTGATTTTGCCGTCCCTGAGTCCAGATCCTTCCTTAAGAAATACTTGAATACAATCTTTTTTTTTTTTTTTTCTTCTCAGCTCTCCTGACTGTTCTTTATCTTAGACAATAAAGGTGGTTTCTCAGTATTATTCAGAGGAAGTCACCTCTCACAAAAGGGAAATTCTGGAGGAGAGAAATGAGGAAAATGAAGACTTAGCTCTGCTTAGTTCCTTCAGTTTTAAGAGAATATTGCTGATATTTACTCATACATCATGGGAAACAGGATCTGAGCAGACAGATAGAAAATTCTCTCTCTTTTCCAAGTAGAACATCTCATTGATCTAGACTGGGAAGTATTTTCTTCAGTTAAGTGGTACTTCAGTGCCTTACATTTCAAGTTGACATAGTCACCACAGATCACATACCTTGACAACAGTATATTCCATTCTGCATAAGACTATAGAAAAAAACGGATGGGTAAAAGAACACCAGAAAAATCTACAAGTGAGGTTGCTATCTGAAAAACATTATATGTACAATCAGTCTTGAGCTGTATGGTAGCTAAACATGAGATTGAATATGCAGAATACCTTGGGTAGAGCTGACTGGCATGGGGGAAGTCTGTCAAACAACTGATGTATAAACATATTCAGAAGCATATTCTTATCTAAAGGGGAACCAATATTAATTCCCCTTTGAACTGCAGGTAAAACTTTTAGTTGTTTGATGAACAAACATTAATGATAATTATTATTTTTTTATGAGAAATATTTATAAACTTGATCCAATTATTTTTATTTGTACAGGAAAAATATATGCAGGAGAAAAATAGAAGTTTGAAGTATTCAAAGATGGAATAAATGCAAGATAGTAGTAGTTTAAAATTACTTAAACAAACTAATGAAGAGCCTGACAATTTCTTTGACTTGTTCAACGTAGAAAACAAGGGCATCATGTGGAGTGTACAGTTCTATTTAAAAAGTAACCATAGAAGTGCAAACACTTATAGTCTATATGAAATGTCAGTTGCATAAAAAATTCCCATGCTACAAAATCTTGCATTCAAATCAGGGGCTTTTTTGCTCATTTACCTTCCAGATCTGCAAACAAGGAACATTATTGTTCCAAATTTAAAATTTCAGGAAGGCTCAGTTTCAGGAGGAAACTGATAATATCAAATATGTTCATTGATAAAACAAATTTTTTAGGATAAAATATATATACTGCTTAAAAAGATTCCTAAGATTTTTATGTTTAAATTACATTTTTCATTTTATCAGTACTGAATATTTACTTTGGTATTTAATAATTAATGTCAAAGCATTCAAGAATAACTAGCTGTTTCCTATAAGAAGTATTCGGCTAACTAAAAGAACTTAATTATTTTCAAAACCTAGATATAAAGAACTTGATGAAAATGATCTTTAGAAATGTCCCAAATGATAAATGGAAGACTTGGAGTATGAGAAGTTACTGTCTTTCAGAATAGAAGCTATAAAAAGAAAAATTTTCATGGCAATTTTAGTGGAAGGCTATATATAATGGTGTTTAATGAAGATAGCTGTATTCTTCTACACCTGATTCAATCCTACAAGATCTTTTTTCTGGAAGTTGAGAAAGAACTTTGTCTTGACTTTTCAAGTCAAAGTACATTTGCCAAGTATACCATTAAAATGTAAAATCTAAGCATTCCGTTTAGTCTTGATTTTTCTATGAACATTTCACAACTCTGTGTGTGTGTGTGTGTGTGTGTGTGCGCGCTTGAGAGTATATTTAATAAAAACCAATAAAATACTTATTGGTTTCTAGTAAAAATTGACATTCCAGCTTAAAAAGATTTGTGCGTGACTTCAGAAGGCTAAATATGAAACAATATGAATAAAGCTTTGCACTGTGTTTATGTAGCGTGGTTTAGGTGGTGGTGGGTGAAGAGAATGCAGTGGTGGCCTCTGTGAGAAGATTCCAGCCATTTCACCATGGCCAAAGCTGAGCCCATCCGCAACACTTGTGCTACCTCTGTGTTAATGTATTTAAGAAAAGGGAAAAAAAAAACATCGTGCAGCAGCAGTGAAAGAGAGGACTGAGAAAAACATGAGAAGGGCCCCACAGGCACCAAGGTTAGTGGAGGAGTGCAGGTGGTGCTCCAGACACTGAGCAGGGGCGACCGTGAGGGAGTGGCAGTGACAAAGCATTACAGACTGATCATAGCCCCCATTCCCCATCCCTAACACTGCTTGGCATAGGGAAGATATGATGAAGTCAGGAGTGAAATTGAGCCTGAGAAGACAGGGGTTGGGAAAAGTGTTTTTGCTTATTGTTTTTGTTTACTATTTTCTCACTATCATACTCTACATTAATAATAAATTAAATTAATCTTCTTCAAAGACTAGAATCGTAGATTTCTAGAATTGTAGAGTTATAGAATCATAAGGGTTGGAAAAGCCATTAAGACCATCTAGTCCAACCATCAACCACACCTGTGGTCGCACTAAACTTTGTCACTCAGGGCCAGATCTACACCTTTCATGAAAACCTCCAGGGACTCCAGTGACTCCACCATTTCCCTGGGCAGCCTGTTCCAATACCTCACCACTCTTTCAGAGAAGAAATTTTTCTTAATATCCAACCTGAACCTCTCCTAGTGCAACTTAAAGCTATTACCTCTAGTCTTGATGCGAATTAAATGGGAGAAGAGGCCAACCATCACCTCACCATCAATCCTCTTTCAGATAGTTCCAGGGTGATAAGGTTTCCTTTGAGATTCTGCTTCTCTAGAGTGAACAGACTGGTGCTCCAAATTTTACCAGCTTTGTTACCCTTTTTTGGACAAACAGTCTTTCTTGTAGTGAGGGGCTCAAAACTGGACACAGTTCCCAAAGTGCAGCCTTATCAGTGCCGAACACAGCTGCTGTTACTCTGACCCACTTTATGTCTGTTTCCTTTTCTGAAAATTTATTTATTTATTTATTTATTATGGTAATCAGACCTGTGTCATCTACAGGAGAAGAAGTATTTCACTTCTACAGTGGAACTAGGAAAGCTGGGAAAGTTGTTTTGGAAAACTTAATTCAAAACTCAGGAACGTTCAGCAGTGCAGAAAATTGAATTGTTCTTATAATATCGTTAATAATTGTGCATTGTGACTTGCATAATACAATCAAAGAATGAAGGTTCATCTGAAGTCCTTCTTCACGTGAACCAAAATAGATCTAGGAAATAACAAGATAGAACAGAATATACAGCATTGTGCAGTTTTACTTATGAGAACCACCAGGGATATATTACTAAAACAATTAGGAGAAATTAAGACATCCCAGCTCAAAGGGAAACTATGTCAGACTTCGAAGGTATGAGAAGTACATGCATTTTTGTAAGCCGAACACAGAAGATTTGCTTGGATCTAGCTAGATGCATCTTATAAGCAACATGTTGATCAATACTCGTCTGAACATGAGCCAGCAGTGTGCCCAAGTGGCCGAGAAGGCCAATGACATCCTGACTTGTATTAGAAATAGTGTTGCAAGCAGGATTAAGGAAGTTATCATCTATCTGTACTCAGTTCTCGTGAGGCCGCACCTGAGTACTATGTTTAGTTTTGGGCCCCTCAACAGAAGAAAGACATTGAGGCCCTGGAGCGTGTCCAGAGAAGGGCAGCAAAGCTGGTGAAGGGTCTGGAGCACAGGTCTTAGGAGGAGTGACTGAGGGAACTAGGATTGTTTAATCTGGAGGAGTCTCATGGGAGACATTATTGCTCTCTACAGCTACCAGAAGGGAGGTTGTACCAAGGTGGGGGTCGGCCTTTTCTCCCACATCACAAGCAATAGGTTTAAGAGGAAATGGCCTCAAGATATGCCAGAAGAGATTCAGATTGGACATCAGGAGAAATTTCTTCTCCGATAGAATGGTCATGCACTGGAACAAGTTGTTCTGGGAGATGGTGGAGTCACCATCCCTGGAGCAGTTCAAGACATGTTTAGATGTTGTACTGAGGGACGTGGTTTAGTGGGAAATATTGGTGATAGGTGGATGGTTTGACTAGATGATCTTGGAAGTCTTTTCCAGCCTTGATGGTTCTAAGATTCTATGATTCTATGTGTAGATCTTCATGATCACACACATAGTTTTTGCATATCCAGAAAAAAAATGTATGATTATTTCCAACTTTACAATGAAATCACCTGTAAATTAATGTGATACTCTGGATACCCCTCATCACTACTGTAAAGCAAAACACATGTGAACTTAATAATGGGGAAATTTTCGGCTAGTTCTTATCATTTGTCTTGAGCTCTCACTTCAAATTGTTAGTGTAGCTTGTATTCTTATTGCTATCTGGGATATGACCAGATTTTGGAATACATGCACTTTTTTTTGGTTACAGCAGTATTATTTGTGTATTGTTACCTATTGAATACAACCAAATGATGAAGGTTCGTCAAAAGTGTTTCACTGTATGAACCAAACAGGCCTAGGAAAGAACAAGATATCAAAAACTGAAAAAAGAAAACTTAGAGAAAATTGTTCAGTTGAATTCACTGTTTTTCTGTCTAGCACTTTTTGTTCCCTTTGTCAACTTTCATAATAATTCATAGCTGTCTTTTTCTTTTTACCTTAGAAGTTTTCCTAGTGCTCTCAGTACTCCTCCATAAAGGTTTCTTTTGTATGCAGAATAATCCAAAGGCATTTTGTTTCATCCAGTACTGACCCCAGTTTAGTATGAACACTGGATTGTAAAATAATATAACACATCATGTCTTTCATTCAGTTCTTTGCAATCTCCAGACTAATTCAAATAACATATTGGGAATATACTTCAATTCAAACAGAAATACCTCAAATCAATTTCAATTACTCTGTTGATATTATTTTGCAATTGCTAAGTAAGTGACCATTTAGGTTTCTTCAACAGAATAAATAGGTGCATCTTATCTTCAGAATCTTAAATTGTACATCTTAGATACTGAATACACAGTTCAGGACTGGGCTTAATGGGATTTAGCTTAGTCAAGTGCAGGAATGACTCTAAAATTTGTATGTAGACTGAAAATACAGGAGAAAAAATACATTTGTGTTCTTGTCATTCATACAAGGTTACTCATACAGAGTCCACATTTTGCCGTTAATTTTACAACAGCCTGATCGTATAAAAGGGCCCAAGTATACCACCTAAGGTCTTAGAAACAAAAATGAAAATATTTCAGAGAAGATCTATGAATGTGCCAATTATATCAGCTATTTTCTTAGGCAGATCAATAACTTGTCATGTTTCAATCAGAGTGGTTATGTTCATTTTTAAATTGCAGTTTACTTTTTTTTTTTTTTTTTTTTTTTTCAGTGTTAGAAGCCAATCAGAATTTCGGGGAGAAGCCTCAAACAATTAAGTGCAACACTTGTAAAACTTTAATGACAAGATTTTTTCCGTAGTATTAATATTCTTCTTTGCTGCGGAGAGTCCTAAAAGAGTCTCTGACTGAAGCAGACAGAGAGCACATGGTTGCTCTATGTTTGTTTACTAAAAATTTTCAACCTAATATTCTGTTATTAAGATGCATTTAGTTATAGCTGGAGAATGAAGAGCAGAAGGACTGAAGAAAAATTAATTCAACTGATTGGTTGGAACTGTCTTGTTTGAGCTAATGAAAGATGGCCAAAGGAATTGAAATTACAAAGGAAGTAAAATCATTTTTTGAAAGAGAGCTTACAGTAATGCTGTCAGTGACAAAACTCCCTTGGGGCCAGATGCTCTAGTGATGACACTGCACTTGTACAAAATTACATATATTGTGTGGGTTTTCGTACACTGTGGTCTGGTTTGCATCACAAACTCACAGCTTTGAATGTGTTTCAGCTGAGTATCTTTCTTCAGTTCTAGGAACTTCAGAAATTGATTCTTCTGTTTCTCAGCCATGTTAAATATTTCAGTTTAATTTTGCTGAAAGATGAATACTTTAGGTTCCCCTACGTATGAAGACAGCGAGTGAGGAATGTCTTTAAAGGAAACCTGAAAAGTTTTTACCTTAGTTTATTAATTACATGCTAGTCCAGATTTTATAGCACTTTCAAGCAGATCTAGCAAAGTTATGTTATTTGACATCATCACCTAGTTTTACTTCCATCTAGACAGACTGCTTGCCTCAAGTTACAATTCGCTTTATCGTCTTACACCTTACGACTGAGCTGTTTTGTAACTATCCAGTTGAACAGTGAAGTAAAGAAAGAAAACCACCAGTGACATTTTAAGTCTTGATTCTGCTGTAAACTGTAGTGACTTCCTGTGATTAAAAAAATCCCCTTTTCTTTGTAACTTTGGAAGCTGTTGTTTCATTTTGCCATCTTATAAGGGCAACAATTTGCTAGCTTTAAGGGGCTCTCTGCAAAGATGGTCAAAATGTTATTTTGGTGGGTATAGTGCTTGTCCCTTAGAAAAGGGTTTTATTGTCTTAGTATGCTTTGCACCTCCACTTTTAATTCTGCCATTATCACAGATGACTTTATCCAACAGCTGTGTCACCAACTGGTTATGCAACATGTTGTAGAATAGAACCCCAATGGGGCCAGCAACGCTGACTTTATGCAAATTATGAATTTTCTTGCATGTATTATCTTCTCCTTGATTCAGTACAGTCTCCTTTCATTTCTCCCACCACCACTCAAAATCTTCTCCCAAGCAAAATTCAGAGCACTGGCAACTTCTACAGTGTGGGTGGCCATCTGCACTGACAGGAACCCACTGAAGTCAGCCCAGGTGCAGTTCTCTGAAAGCAGCTGTGTGTTGTGGCCTCACATGGAGAGATGTCAGTAAAAGGGGTTTGTTTCTCTTCTTTATTTTTCTAAAAAAGCCCTGTTTGAACTTTGGATGCTTGTTATTAAACATTAACGTATTATTTTCAGACTGTCTGAAAAGCACATGCATGCCACTGATTCCAAGCTGGGGTAAGTATGATCTCAAGAAAATAGGTTTAGTGGGGCATGACACAGAAATTTAGAATCATAATTCTATGGTTCTGAGTTGGAAGGGATTTGCAAGGTCACTGAAATGAACTCCTAGCCTCTCATGTGAATACCCAAATATCAAACACTGTGACTGAGAGTGTTGTCCAAATGCCTCTTGAACTCCAGCAGCTTGGGGCTGTGCCTGCTGCCCTGGGCAGCCTGTTCTATGCCCACCACCCTCTGGTGCAGAGCCTTTTCCTAACACTCCTCTGACACTCCCCTGATGCAGCTCCATGCTGCTCCCTTTGTCCTTTTCACTGTCACCAGAGAGAAGCTGACATTTGTACCAGAGTGCCATATATTCAGAGACCCACACTGGAATTTTTTGAAACCTGTTTTCAGTAGAAAGGAGTAATAATCTGCCTCAGCAGTGCACTTATATCTGTAGGGGCGTTGTCACAATGAGATGAAAATTTCTAATCAATAGCCAGGCAATCCGTAACATTCATGCAGGAGTGATGGGCAGTCTAAATCCTTCCCGTGCATATGAATAACAACTACTGCATCTGAGGTGAGTATTTCAGCCTTATATATAATGTTATTTTGTGCCCAATTAATACTTTTTTAATTAAAAAAAAAACAACAACACAATAAACAGTACAGTAGCTTTCATGAGAAAAGATAGTGGTCAAAAAATTGAAAAAAAAAAGAAAGCTGTGAACTGATGCTTTTGAGAAAGCCAAGTTCAGAATCCTGGTTTCAGTGGGGAAACACAAGTTTTGTGCACCCCAGGCAGATGTCCTTAACACATCTTAAACAGCTGCCATGTATAAAGCTTCTTTCTTCACAAAAAGACACTATAAAGCTTGTTTTGCCCTATATTTAAAAAACAAACTAAAAATAAACAAACAAAAAAAACCAACAACACACCGAAAGGTTAGATCTCAGAAATCCATCCTAATGATTGGGAAAACCTTCTCCATTTGCTTCGCTATCTCTGTTTTTCACTCAGTCTGTAAATCACGCAGAAAATAAAGCAAATACAGCAAAGCTGCTGTTTGTCAGGAAAAAGTAATGAGCAGAAAGAATTAGTGCTTTTCAGTCCTGAAATGACAGATAAAAGAAAAAAGAAAATAAGAAAAAGCAGTTTGGTTAAACTGCCTTTCCAAAGCAGGTAGGTTTTGTAATTCAAGTTTCCAAGAAACCCAGCAGTAATGAATAACCGTCAAACTGAAAACTAGTTTGTTCAGGATTTACTCTAGAACATCGAATCTCTCCATCAAAAGTATTCTGCATAGTCTATATACTCTGCTATTCTGGTCACAAAGAAATGACCTGCATTTAAAAAAGCCAAACGTAACATCAAATTCCACATGTCAGCTCTTCAGGGGAGGGCTGAAGGTCAAGGTCAGCATGAGCAGATTTGTATTTATATCATACATAAATCTTTCACTCTTGATCTGGTCCAGAGTGTAAAATAGAGAAGGCTATGGCTGATCCCTCAGTTCTACTTAGTTGGGTTTGTGATTTGTAATGCACCTGGAGTGCAACCTGTATCACCACACTGGGGAGATCCATCTTTTGGCCCTGTAACCACTATGGTTTATCCAAGCCGATGGCTGTACTCCCACTGGTCAGTGACAACTGGAGATTCTCCTTCTAGCAGAAGCTCTGATATTATCTTCATAGCCATGTTCATGTAATCAATTCATTTGAAATACATAGGTAGTATGTCTAGCTTTCAATTTAAGAAAGGGAATGAAAAAAAACCCAACACATTGTCACTGTAATTGCATGGGAAACAAGAAGACAAAATAAAGAAACAAACCAGATATTTTCTCCATTAATTTTGTGTTTGTTTCAGCGTTGGTCAGGATTTCTCAAACTTTCAGCTATTAAAGCTCACATTGCTGTGTGTGTGTGTGTGTGTGTGTGTGTGTGTGTGTGTGTGTGTGAGAATTGACATATTTCTTTTACAGACACTATTTCTTTTAAAGACACACAAATTTACGTCATTGCAGGACCTGGCCCTGGTACTGAGTTCAAGAGAGCATTTCTTTAAACACTGGATGACAGAGAAAAAACAGAATATAGCAGAATCATCACATCATAGAATCACAGAATGGCCTTAGTTGAAAAGGACAATAATGGTCATCCAGTTTCAACCCCACTTCCGTGTGCAGGGTTGCCAGCTGCTAGACTAGGCTGTCCAGAGCCACAGCTGACAAGACAGTACATTTTATGTTATTGATAAACTCCTTATTTTTGAATAGCAGAAAATAGTAATAAATATGTATAGCTACATTCATGCTCTGTCATGGCCTTTTGTCCTCATATAAACTCTGATAATTTTCATCTGATCGTGGCACTTTTAATTTGCTCTGTCTCACAAAATCCAGTCTTGAGTGCATTTAGAACTGCCAAAATACAACTCGTGCTGTATTCAAAACACAGAAACCAGAAGTAAAATTTTATATCAAGTAATTGACATCAATTTACCTGATGGTTGCGGATTTCTTTAGAGCATATGTTTTCAGCTTCATCAGATGCTGAATCATGTAATTGGGCAAATCTCTTTCCTATTTACTATATTTGAAATTTAAGAAACTAAGTTTGATCTGTTTAATTAACCTAAGAGAGATGCTTAAGGTAGACTTATTAATGTGAAATGACCCCCCCTGTCTAAAACAACTTATCTGTGTGTTTTACATGACACAATTTGTAGCGGGATGTAACTGGATAAAATAACTTGAGCTAAAAAATGTTTGTGAGGCCTAAGTATATTCTTTGCATCCTGAACTCAATGTAGGTAATACTGCATTAAGAAAAACAAGCAAACAAACAAAAAAACCCAAAACAAATAAGTGAAAAAAGAAAAAAAAAAAAACCCTCAAAATTTAACAGAAGAGTAATTTTTTGTTTGTTTGTTTCTGTTCTTGATTCCCCCACATGCACTGCATTCCCCTGAACACATAAAACTTAAAACTTTGATTTTAAAAATATAATCAGAATTTTTTATGTGATCATAATTCCCAGTACTATAACTATAGTGCCCTATAACTTGGGATAAAAGCATGGCAATCAGCATCCCCCACTCCTGCTAGAGGTGAAGATAGCTGATTTAGCCCATGCCAAGGACTGCCTGAAATGCACTGGGGGAAAAAACCTTGACCAAAAACTTTTTAGAACAAGTGTTTTAGAAGAAAATTAAGAACATGCAGAACATCTGAATAACTGACCCCTCCTTCAAGGAGCTGACAGCAGATTTCTGGGTCTAAATATAAGAAGCAGCATCTTAGATAAATCTGATTTTCAGAGACAGCTTTTTTTTTCTTTTTTTTCTTTTTTCCTTCAACTTGTGACACATGGTGAAAGGAACTTGTTGAAGTAGAACTTTTTGCAGGAGTAGAATCATGGCAATTACATTCCTTCACAGAAATGCACATACTCCTATATATTTTAAATGCCATGTTAGAAAAATCGCAGTCTATTATCACACACAAAGCAATCTCAAGTTTTACAGAAATCTATTAATATTTGTGCCTGGATTACAACCATAAGAAATTCTGGAGGCTTGGCTCATCATAAAAACAGTGACGCAGAGCCTCAGGTGCTACAAACTTCTGTGCTATTGAAATCACACAAATCTAATCAAAAATACAAGGTGAAGAAGATGCTTATAGGGTCTAAATTCAGATCTGGGTATGAGATCCATGCAGCTTCACTTGGGAATGTTTGATTCTGTAACCTTGCAAAGTGTTCTAACATACACGGTATTCTAATATTCTAAACACTATAAAACTCAGTGGCTTGTAGGGTCATGTGGTTAGTCACTGTGAAAGTCAAAGAAGAAAAAAATGTCTGGTTACAACAGGTTTACTATCACTTAGATAGATATCAAGATGTGCTCAGGAAGTTCATTTGAGAACAGAACAGGGTACATGAACACCTCAGTTATAGGAAGTCAGTACTCCAGTGTCCGTTGTGAAAAGCACTTAGACTCACTGCTACAAGTTATAGCTACATCTAAGTAGTTTTGAAAAACAAATAAACCCAATACAGAAAATATTCCTCCTACACTATATGTTGCTGAGATAGAAAGAATATAATTTTAATTTCTGTCCTGCCCAGAAGAGGTAAAAGGATATATTAAGGCTTTAAGGGGCTGTCTGATGCACAGGTCTTGTGTCATTTTTGAACAGAAGAGAGTATTCCACCTGAAATCAACTGGGTGCTGAATGGGTAGAAAAGAACTAAAAGCAAGAACAGAGAGGACTTACTGTCTCTTGGGATGCTCTTCTGGAACCTTTCCAGGTCCACACTGGGTGGTCGGCTGGGCTTCTGTGGGGGCTGGCCCAGCTTGAACAGCGGGGGTAAAGACTTCCGTTTTGGGGCTCCTGAGCTCCTCTCCCAGTCATCCTTCTCTTCTGACCCACCCAACGACCTTCCTGCAGCAAACGCTGTGCTTGTTTTATGGAACTTGGGAGGAGATAAACCGGATTCTTCCTGGATGATTTTGTTCAGAAAGATATTCCTGGAGGCACTCACTCCCTTTTCTTCAGTCTTTTCCTCTGCATTTTTGGGAGTGCCTTGAAATGCGCTGGACCAGTGGCCAGTAGGTTTCAGAGCCATGTTAGAAAAATGACTGCCTGCAGTTTCTGCAGCAGAGTTACTATTTTCATCCATTTCCTTTGTTGCTTTAAATGAATGCATATTTGGTCTAGGCCCTCCTAGACCTTTATGTGGGAAAGCATTTTTACTTGAGGTGTCTTCAATGTGGGACGCTGCAAGGTTTAGAGAAGGCTTCTGTGCAAGAGCTGATTTGGAGAAAGAAGGCTTGGGATCATTTTCTTGTGTTGCAGACATGAACTTTTCCTTAACTCCAGCTACTTTTGAAAATGATGTTTTTTCTTCACTCTCTTTTGCTTCAGAATTAAAAATTGGCTTTGTTCCCAGAGGCCTTTTTTCTTTTTCTTGAGGAGCTGAATTAAGAAGCTTGTTCCCTGCAGGTTTTGGATACAGAGACTTCGGCTCTTCTTTTACCAAGTCACTGCTTTTGGTAGGGGGTTTAGTGTATGCAGCTTTTCCATCACTTTCCCTATTAGTTGCCTGAAGTTGAACCCCAAACCTTTGCCCCACTGGTTTCAAATATGGGGGCTTTGGATCCTTCTCTGTCTTATCTTCAGTTGAAGGCTTGATTGCCAGCGGAGGCTTAGGATGAGTAGGTTTTTGAGAAACACTGTGTCCTGAAGGAGAAGCTGCATTTCCTTGACTTGCAAATTTCTCAAATACTGCTTTCCTTGTTTGTAATCCTGAATGGGTTGGTTGTCCTGTGACTTTAGAGAGTCGAATGTTACCAGAAACATCCTCTGAGGGGCTGTTACCCACGTTAAACTTCGCCATGAGTGACTTCACATTTGCCTTTCCATCCTATGGGCATAGAGAAATAACAAAGAAAAAGAAACAATGAGAAAGTGTCAGTTGAAATGTTCACACATACTGTACTTTAAAGAATTTCCTGGTCTGAGGCTTGTAGTACTGCTGATTGGCTGTGGAGATATTGTAGCACATCTTCCTGTAGGGTTAGAAAAGCTATGCACTCTGTTGTATCCTTGCTGTGGTTATATAATCTTTTAAGTTTTTCACGACAGGTTCTGCATTCAGACAGTGATCATTCAGCTCCTTTTGTTCATAGCATGATTTCTTATTATGTCTGGAACCAGGAAGTAAACACCTGGTATATATTTACATAAAGATATCCACAACTTCAAAACTGAATTATTCCAAAAGATATGAGTATCCTGTGCTTAGAAGCATAGAATATACTGGAAAGTGTACAGTACATCAGAGTAGTGTTATTCATGCCAGATCTTTGGAGAACTGAAAGTTGCATAAACAGAAAGTCTTCTGTTTTGGAGGGACTGTATGTCAGATTTTTTTTCCCTTCTCAGCAATTTGCTTCCCTACTGCTCTCCACCTTCCCCTGCTTTGTCCTTGTTTCTGTTCTCCATTTTGTATCTGATAAACACTGTACATGGTTGGACTGAAAGTGAAAATATATGGAGTAAAATGGGAAGAAATGACAACCAGTAAGCAAAAATACTGTAAAAGGAAAAAGACGAACAGTTCAAAGTGGGTAAAACTAGTTTCATTAGAAGATGTTTTAATTGGACAGCTCTATTTAAGACCTTTCAGGATCAGCCTTCAATATGAACTGAGAAGAAAAGCTGAATACATTTTGATTCAGTGCAGTTGTTACACAGTTCAGTGAAAGATCTGAGCAAAAGGAAGTGAGGTAGTCACACCACAATGGCCTGGGTCCACTCTTCTGTTGTGTTATAGTTGCCACCAGCAGCAGGAGCTGCTCCTTTGCCAGCAGACAGTGGTGTCAGAACTGACTGATAGCTTGTACTAAGCAAGATCCATTTTATGCAGGAAGGTCAAAATGTAAAGCTAAAGTTATGAAGGAGAGGTGTAATAGCTAGTAACTGCTCTAAATTCTTTGTTTGGAAACAAAGATTATCACTATCCAGTACAGTACATAATGGTCTGAAAAAAATGTTTTAGAATAAGATCAACAAATAAACTGTGTCTTCAGCCAGTACGGTTTCAGTGAGCATTCAGTAATTTTTTAATTTCATCAACAAGATCTTCTGAACTGTGGTTGTCTACTCCGTTTGCCTTCTGTTTGATTCTGTCATGTTATGAATTTCCTGATAAGCTGGAGTAGTTTCACTTGTGACTTCTGCAACATAAATTTAACTTTCACAGTCTTTCAATCCCACCAGCCAATTCAGTCTTTCCAAACTACATTGTACTACAGAGCTACTTAAAAGGAAAGCAGACAAAACAGTTTGAAACCTATCCCCAGAGTACTCGATTATCTTTTTTTTCTCTTGTAGGAAAGGGAGGAAATGCACATGTACTATGGAGATTATCAGGCTTAAGCTATCTACTGGTTGCTGGTTGCTATACATGTGCTCAGACACACACAGTCATGCTGCATAGATACATATATATATATATATCACTAATCATTCAAGATTTCTCACATAAAACCTCACAAAGCACTGATTTTACCCACATAATGAGAAAATTAGGCTGATTTCAATGCCAGAAAGAATAACAAAAACTTCTGGTTTTGATCTCTCTTGAATGAGGACTAATGCATTTTTTTGTTGTTGTTGTTTTTGTTTTTTTATCGTTTCTTTGTTTTTTAACTTCAGTAGCAAAATCTAAACCATCAAAAATACAGTGTTTTAAGTATTCAGAACTTGTAAATGACAATCTAATCAATAGCTTGGCCATCTCAGAAGCTTATTTCTTTTGAAAGTTATGGGAATAAATTTATTCTTCTTTCTTCCATTTGTAATTAAGGAGAGCATTCTGTACTAAGCTACAGTAAAGTGAATGTTTGGGATAACAGATATTCAGCATGTAAATCCTTCAGAAGTTGGAAATATGGCTTTTAAGAAAGTTTTCTTGTTGTGATGTGCAGTTTCTGAGAACTTTTCTATATTCTGGCAATAAGAAGATCAATTACATTCATAAAGACTTTCAAAGGCATTAAACAATCCACTGCTGCCCTGTCAGGACTGTTTATTTTCTGTAAGGACTACCTACATCAATAGATTTGTTTTGAAAAATGCCTTCCTGGCACTGTGAACAGATTTCAAACGTTGTCCTTATCAAACAGGTGTACAAGCTCATAAAAAACAGGCTCCTGGAGATGTAGAGGGGCTTACAATGAGCAACATTACCTCTCTCACTCACAGTGAGCTAAGTAGTGAGGGTAGCACTGTAAGAATCAAAGGAGAGTAAGAAACTGAGAAATCTTTCTGCTTCTCTATAATGTATATAATCATTTCCTGATTTATAAACGTGTAACAGGAGCTGTATTGAGGATTCTAAGCTGCAGTCTAACTGTTCAGGTAGACAAATGGAGAACTAGGATAAAGAGAATCTTTTATTAGTGATCTCTGCTGTTTTTGCATTTCCCTTCCCAGAAGGGACAGCAGTTACCTTTTCCATTAGCACATACAATATCTTGTACTTAATGAAACAGGAACTTGAAAAGATTGTGAAACTGGATTAAGTTTACCCCATCTTTCCTACTCAAAGTGCAATGTTCATGTTAGACAGAGGAGTCTCATGCAAGAAGTACTTAGGTAATATTCTAACTTTCTGTTTGCATTCTCTTACACTCAGTACAAAATATTTCAAAGCATTCACCTTCTGAACTGCTGCAAGCAGCACAAGGTACACAGTAACAATTTCTTTGCAAGGAGATGGATGGATTTAAATGTGTTTGACTCATATCTAGAAAAATACTCTGGTTTTGATTCCCATGTGTTGATCAAGGAGATTTGCATAAGTGTGCTTTCCCATTTTCCAGTACCTTCAGATAGGACCCACACAGATATGAAGATACATTTGCACAGAATTCTGTGCAACTAGTAAATTAGTAGTAGTAGTAGCAAGAGTAGATTACATTTACGTTTCAGTGTACAAGTGCAATTCTCCATTATTTACAACATATATATTTTTTTCAAAATAACAGTCCAATGAGAACACAACAAAAGTAAAACATTCCAAGTGTATTTTTCTTAATTTTCTCTGAAAATGTCAGTCTGAACTGGCAGCCTGATTAAAAACAAAACTATATATATATATATATATATATATATATAAAATTTCCATCTTGATCCAAAAGAGTATTTCACAACAGTTTCCCCCTGTGTTTGCTTTTTCTTCAACTGGATCAATGATCACTGATCACTGGATCAATGAAAGCAATAGCAGATGTGCACATATGATTTTTAGTTCAGCAAATTAAATGTGTGTCACTATAGCCTGTACAAGGAATCGTGCCATTCTTCAAAATGCATATAGATATGGTTTATAAAGGAAAAAACTCTTTGCTTCTCACCACCAGCTTTTTACTTCTGTTAACAAATGATAGGGTTTAAGCAGATTTTTTAAAAAACTCGTAGTATTGAAACAAATATTTGTGAGCTTTCTAGAAAGTAACAAAGTTTACAAAGCTATCATTTTAAGAATAAAAGTGTGCATACGTCTGAACCCTGTTATTGTGAAAAAAATTACAAAAGCTGTTAACCTCTGAAGGAATTGAACTCTAATCCATGGACAAGATATAATGCATAAGGTATGGGGAAAAAAAGGTAAAGAAAATAATTAATGCAAATTAAAGATAAAAACAGATCTGAAAGTCAGTTGGCAACATAAAAGCCTAATTTAGGTTCTACAGAAGTGTATGGATAGAGGGAGTTTAACTGTTTGCATAAAATCCTAGCGCTGTTCCATATTAATGATAAATCTTGCTTGACTATTTCTTTTTCCAGACAGAGAGGTTTCAAAATTACCATTGTACAGCACTTTTTTATTTTTGGGAGACAAATAATATTCAAGTTACTTGTCTTGACTCTGATTGTAATAACTAATTAAACAAAGCTTCTTTTAATTAAGAGTTCAACATTTGGAAAGCGGAGTCAAGATATTGCAGTATTCTGTACATACAGATGTTATAGCGGAAGTGTGAAAAACAAGCAGAAAAACAGCATCTGCTCAAATAGAAAGAATGGCAGATGCAATGATTGTAGAATAATGAGCCCTATATTTCAGATAGGAAATATTGAAAGCGCCAGCAGTTATTCTCTTTGCTTTTCTTGAAAGGCAGACTTTTCAACAGGTCTGCAGGACAGGATAGATGGAAATCTACAGGATTCCTTGGAGAAAGGCCAACAGCATCTTTGTCTTCTTTATATATATATTTTTAAATATCTGATGCCAGCAAATGAAAGTAGCACATTCACACAGACATGTGGTTGTCAAACTGAGACAAGCTGACCACACAGTATTTTGTATCTTTTCCACAGTATATTCCACTAAACCTCTTTTGTCCCTCTCTTGTAATGTTTTCTCATGTTTCCTGCAATCCGAAAACCAAATACATAATGTTGCAGAAAAATGAGAACAGTGCAATACTTCCATTCCATTCTGTATAAAGAGACTACCTTATAAGAATCTTTAATTTGACTCTGATTATTCTACTAAAGCTAACAGAACTTGTCTGAATCTCAAGGGAAAAGGAAACCTCAAGTTCTTGCCACTGAAAAGATCCTACTGCTACTTATAGAATTTCAAGATCCTGAATGATTTTAAAGGACATTTTGTGCAGTGTTAAGCCATTAACTACGGTTCCGAAGCTCCACTGGAAAGAAAAAGATCTTCCATGACCCACTTGCAGTATTTTTAGTATCTCTGATATACATTGAAACCCACTGATATCTCAATTCAGAGTATGATATATGTAAAAAAAAAAAAACCTCCAAACCAACAGCCACAAATAATACAAAAAGGTTAAGCTGAGTTGTAGCTAGATGATTTATGATTCTAGCTAGAAAATAATTGCCTCTAATTGCCCCTTATTTCTCTTAGTCTTCAAAATGAAAATGTCACTTAAAGTAGGGCTGCTTTTAGTAAAAATGAGGCAACCAAACACAAACCTTGGAGAGAGAAAAGACAGTTTCATCAACTTGGCAACTTTTCAGCTGGACAACTAGTTGCAAGAAAAATTTTACAGTAGAATTTCCACATATACAAGGTCATATATAATATCTTGTACTGTTTATATATATTTTTTTCTTGAATTTTGTGCTTTTATTTATTAGATAAATAAGTACAACAATTTACCTGGACTTCCCAAAGCTCTCCAATATTTTGATACAAGCAGAAAAATGAGCTCCCTCAATGAGACAATCCACGGAGTCTGTCACATTAGCAGCCTATTGTGTTTGCAAAGAGGAGTTCTTCTCAGAGAGCTTGCCTAAGAGAGGCTTTGCTTGTGGTTTTCATTATCATGACCAGTAGAAAAAAAGCTGCTGTCCTCAGGATATTAGGTAAGAAGCGGCAGAGGAAAAGGGAACTAAAATGTGTTCAGACTGGCTGTGGCCACTAGCTATATTCATTACATGGTATCTTAAGAGCAGTGTAAGCTCCAGCATTGCATTTACACCATATTGCAGTCTCATGAAGCTATATCGGTACGTACAAGCTTGAATTTTACAGAACAGTATTTAAGGAAATATTTGTGGGAATTAAAATTTTAAAAAAGCATATCGACCTCTTGGGTCGTGAAGGCTAACCACCTGCTGCCAACATGCATCCATTCCTACTCCTCAACCAAAGACATCAACTAATGTGTTTTCTTGCTCCCACTCTTGCCAGTAGTTTCTCAAGACATTCTTTTGGCCATTTTTTCTAAAGTTTTTGCTTTAACAGAGATTTTGTTGTTGTTTTTAAATTATGATCATACTCCTTTTTTTCTTCCCCCCCCCCCCCCCCCCCCCCCCCCCAACCCTTTTGCCTCTCAGTTTACTGCACAAGTCAAAGACTTTGAAGTATGATATAGGATAAGAAAATTGATACTGAGAAAATGAGCTTTATGAGAAACTCCAAACCTGTGTTTGTGCTGAAGATAAATCCAAAACATAAGGCACAACCCTCTGCTAAATACAGCTCAGTGAAGTTTCTGGAGCTCTGTGGGGTAATGAGATCATAGATGAAAAATTTTGTCTTCGAGCTTCACTAGATGTTGCTTGGTTCTTCATCATTATTCACCACTTGTTCTTCTGAGAATTTTTTTTTTTTTTAAATTTTTGAATGTCTAATTAAAGCATTGGAGGTACTTGACATTTCTGGATTACTTTTACAAGTAATTTTATTTTAGCTAGTTCAGAAGACTATTAGAGTGTTGGAAGAAGCTTATTTAGAGATAAAAATACTACAGCGATTTTCTCTGTATTTGTCACTTGCCAACGAAAACAATTTTTTAAAATTACATTAATGTTTTTTTTCTTAGTTGGAGAAATGCAGATCTGAGCAATATTCTTCATGCTATTCATTCTGCTATGCCCTGTATTTGATTTATAAACTCATATTTATTTGTGAAAATACACATTGATCGCAAGTGATGAAGCTTTTATCATTAGTCTTAAAGCAGACTGGACTTTGTAACTTGCTATTCTATTTGGCAGACTGCACAACTGTTTTACAGTGCTATATGTAACAGTATAGTCATTTCGCACTGGTAAACACTACTGCAAGTTATGGCTCACATTATCAGGCAAATCATACAGTGATCAAAGAAGTAACTCCTCTTTGCAGCTCTGAGTGCTAGAGAGTTCCTGTCTTCTCTTTCATCCACTGCACAGTTGCAAAGACATTCCTAATAGATAGAATGCTGCTGAGAAAATGAATAGCAACAAAAACACTGAAAATCACAGTTTAGGCTGCAAAAGTGCTGTGAACGTTGCTCATCTACAATGTGTATGATTCATTTTATATTTGCAGGTGCAATAGCTTCCTGGATCTGCTCTATTTCTTCCACATAGAGTATGTTTCTCAGTACTTTGGGGGCATTAGTTATTTTTATCTGAAGAAAGAATCTGAAGGAATTAATATTTTAAGGAACATGAACCTGCAAGCCTGAAAGCACACTGGAGCTGTTTCGTACTTTCCTTTTTCTATTTTTCGCAAAAACAGAAGCAGAAGCAGCAATAACAACTTCACAGATTTAAGCATGACAAACATATCAAATAAAGATAGTATCTTCTTGTAAGTAAGCATGCCATTCCAGAATTGGTGTAGACCAAAACTGGCATCTAAAGCCCAGTATAACAATGACTTTCCAAAATTCTCAAGTGCAGAATTTATCACTGTGGCTTTATATGCTTTTTGTTAATAAAGCATTTACTCAAATTTTGGTTTCCACATATCTTTCAGAAAAATGGCTGCTTATTAATTTATTTTGTCATAAATAGACAAAAGATAAAAGGGGAAAAAGGTGCCTCTGACTTGCTCTGCTTTAAAATGCTAGTTTATTTTTTAGGGCAGCTTTCATACATTGGTGTTGTTCTTCATCTAGAATGGCAGTCAGTCACAACTGTCTGAACAGCTTTGGGCTTCCAGGTCAGTGCTCACAAAGAATGTCACAGTCACGACCTTGTTACAGCCATAGCTGTATTGGTATCTTTACTTGATATGCTGTGAACTGGAGAGGTGAAATTATATTAAAACAAACAAACAAAGAAACAAACAAAAACCCATAACTTTTTGCTTTCATGTTGTTTTAGCATGCTTCATTACATTGATCTTAGTGATCAATGTGATTCCAAAACAGGTCTGATAGCATAACTGTGAGGGAGACTGGGAAATCAACAACACAGAAATTATTTTTTTGTCCAGGTAATCCTTAAACCACATCCACAAAATGTTCAGGGGAGAGCCCCTTCGGACAGGTGCACTAATATCAATAAAGCAAGCCTGGCAATCCTCTTCCTAGGTCAGAAGTAGTTGTTCCACCTGTAATGTAAAATGTAAAGATATGTGGAGTGCTTAAGAAAAACAAGTCAGTTTTTTTTTGCAGAAGCCTGTCTTCCAGTCTCCTCTTAATTCCCATAGGTCTTTTGCCATCTAGTGGCAAACCAGGCTCAGCAGAAGAGATTATGTATTTTTTCCTGCTGAAAATCAGTTGCACATTCCTGTTCTCAGAGGGTTAGTCTATCTAGTTTCATGCCACTTCTGGGAGATAAGATTTCAACAATTCTACCATAGTCAAAATACGAGGCAATGAGTTAATATGCCTGCTTAGCACTGCTATACTAATCCTGGGAGCAGCATGTGAGAGAGTGTGTCATACAGCTGCTGCCCATGACAGGTAGCCATGGGTATGATCCAGTTATAGAGTCATTTTGGAAAGTACCTGATTATCAGTAGAAATGTGATATTCGTGAACACTGGCAGGAGCTTCTGTTTTTATTGCTATATTTCTTGTCAGAGCAGGCTGTGTTATCTTTGTGTCTGCAAGACAGGGCCAGACTTCCTGAAATGTATGGTGTTCCAATTCCATGAGCTTGATATTTGAAAGCAGTTTTAGTATTTCTGACACAAGTTTGATGTGGTCACGAGCAAATTAACGGCACTGTCTCATGTCTAAATGCACTGTCATCTATATGGCAACAGCTGGGCTTCCCTGATACTATTTGTGGACAGCTGACAGGCAGAATACCCTGAAAGCACATCAAGATGATGTTGTGGTTCTTTTAGACTGCCATAATTAAATCCTTATAACCTTGACAGTGTTGAATATAATTACCATCTCAAGATCTCTTCATACTAATGGGAGGCAGTTTTTGAAAACTGAAAAGATGATGACAGAACTTCCCCATGCCCGTTAAACTTTGTAAAGAAAATGTTTCTGCCATGGAGGAAAGCCCAGTGTACTCCAGAGTGTCACAGTCATGTGCTTGTCCTTGTGGATCAGCTTGGCTGTAAGCACTGCACTAAATCACTTCTTTCAGAGCATAGGTCTTCCAGTGAACATCAAAAGCTGATGTAAAACCCCTGTAGTACAAAACATTTTTATATTTGAAAAGACAGAAGTATTTTTTTTATATAGCTTGACCTGAGCTCTGTTGGCTTAGACTCTAAGAAACATTTCCTTGAAGGCAAAACCTATGTTTGGATGCAAAACCTGTCTCTGACTAGATGGGAATGCTGAGCCTTTAATAAATGATCCACAGGCACCAGAAAAACTCTCTTGATAGTGCAAGGCCTACTGTGATGGACAGCAGCCCTGACATGCTCAGATGCACCACACTGCCCCTAACTTCCCAGACACCACAGTTCATGCTTTGCTGAGGGGCACAGCTGGCAGCTTGATTAGATGGTTTAATGAGCTAAATAGCAGGTGATGTGTGTGAAGCTGACTGCTGAGTTTTCAGTAGTGTGCTTGGGCTTATGGGGAGGACATTCAGATATCCTGTCCAGAGGCCTGAGGGCCATCTTGGTAAGGCATGCAAGGCAGGAAGCTGCTAAAATCAGTAGGTGAGTGGGAGGCTATAGAAAATGAGATAAGAAGGAGGGTGGAAGAGCATGGCAGGGCTACAGTGAGTTGGGCAGGGGTATTTTGTGTGGGGAGAGGAGCTCTGACAGCTGGGAAGAGTAGGCAGCCATTTGCCTCCCGTCACAAAGCTGTGCTCCCTCTGTTCTCCTCACACACCTCAGCAGAAGCTGGCCCTACCCTGCGCCACTTCAGTTCTGCCTCTCTGTGTTATCCCTGCCCAGACTCAGAATGCCAGGGAAGGCCCTATGACTGGCTGGGACCAGCAAGGCTGGGACTTTGGCATGGCCACCTTTAGTAGTTACTGTGTCTTGGAAGCAGGAAATGGAGAAGAGAGGAATCCTGAAGTGGGGGAAGGGAGCATTTGGTGGTAAGCGAGGAGTATACATGGTCAAATGGGGAATTATCTGCTGGACTGGCTTCCCCCTCAGCAGATATGGTGGGACATGAGGGAGGAAGCAGCTCTCATACAGAAGAAGTTATTTCAGTTACCTCCCCCATATACCCCAGTATAAATGTTTTTGTGGGGAACTATTTAGCCTGGCTTTCCCCTCAGCATGCCCCCAGCTGCTGTTACCAGCAGGAAGAAGAAGTGGAAAAGCAAGAGGAACAGACATCCACAGCAAAACGCCCTTAACTTCTCTTTTTCCTCAACATGTCCTTTCCCACCTATGCCTGGGAAGAAAAAAAAAGTTCAAGAACATGCAAATCACTCACCAGCAGTTGTGCAAACTCTGTTGGAGGGAGAGAGAGAGATGTCTCTCTGCTCCCCATGCCTTCACATGCAAACTCCTCACCCTTTTCATGTGTTAAACACCTGCCAGATCATTTGTTTTTCGTTTGGAGAAGCAAAACAGAAACCCTTCCCTAAAAACATCCCAGCTCCAAGCAAGGTCCTGCTCTCACTGTTAACCCTTCGGAGCAAAAGACTTGCAGCAGGTGACTATGTCTCTTTAAGTATTCACCTAGCTCATTTATCATGAGCTTTCCCAAGGTAGAGGGTAGCAAAGGGCATTTACTCTACAAGATCTCTTTCTTAAATCTTCAAAGAAAATAACTGGGAACTGAACAATTTAGGTCTTGTCAATGTTATGTGATTTTTTAATTGTTGATTTTTTTTTTTTCTCTTCCTTGTCACTGAATTAAAAACTTCAATATCAGACACATTTGGTTGCAAGTGCCCAAGTCATATTAGTGGTAAGCAGTCTACTTTTGCTTTAAAAAGATGTTTACTTAACAAACAGTGTTCACAATTAATTTTGGAAAGTCAAGCAATCTCTGACAAACTCAAGACAAAAAAATATTTTAATAATATGCAACTGACATCAATTCACACCTTAGGTGCTCTCAAGTAAGTACTTGTAACATGCATGGCTGAATTTGAAAACACATAGAACACAGAAAATGAAGGCTCAAATTGGAATTATTGGTTGCCATGATTCTTTCACCATTGTCCCTCTGCACTCTTTCATAAGCTTCTGTGGTAATTAATATTATTTAGTATAATCAGAGAACCACAGAATTGTAGGGGTTGGAAGAGGCCTCCAGAGATCAAGTCCAAAAAGCAAAGCAGGCTGCATAGGTAGGTGTACTGGTGAGTCTTGAATATGTCCAGAAAAGGAGATTCCACAACCCCCCTTACAGTGCTCCATTACCCTTGCTGTGAAGAAGTTCCTTCGTAAATTTGTTTGGAACATTCTGTGCTCAATTTTATGGCCGTTTTGCTTGTTCTGTCCCCACAGGCCACTGAAAAGAGGTTGGCCACGTCCCTTTGACACCCCTCACTTACAGTACTTATAAATAAGATCACCTCTTAATCTTCTTTTCTCAAGGCTGAACAGACCCAGGTCACTCAGCCTTTCCTCACAGAGGAGATGCTCCAGGCCCTCTATCATCTTTGTGTCCCTCCTCTGGACTCTTTTCAGGAGATCCCTGTCTTTTTTGTAGAGGGAGAACTGTTTACAGTACTTCAGGTTAGGGTTGAGCAGGGCAGAGTAGAGGGAGGTGCCCTCCCTTGATCTGCTGGCCACACTCCTTTATAATGCACCCCAGAATGCTATTGGCCTTCTTGGACACGAGGGCACACTGCTGGCTCATGGCCAACCTGCTGTCCACCAGGAACCCAGGTCCTTCTCCGCAGAGCTCCTCTGCAGCAGGTTGTGTCCCAGCCTGTACTGATACTTGCAGTTCCTTCCTAAGTGAAGACTCTACACTAACTGCAACCATTAACAATTTCAGAGTCTCTTCTCAGAGTCTCAGATTTTAACCTTTTAATATATGCTATGTTACAATGCTGTTGTTTTCTAAAATATGATGGGGCAAAGGACAAGTTAAAAAGCTTGGTGCTTTGCAGTTTCACCTGAATTATATTAGGAGTGTTATTTATGTTGCAGTGAGACCTTGGCCTATTTTGTCAAATCACCTAGTTACATGGCTAAAAAGTGGTCTTTGTTTGTTTGTTTGGTTTGGTTTGGTTTTTTTTCTGGTTGGTATATCATTATCAAGTTTCAAGAAATAGATTCAAATCCTTTTGATACATTGTCGACCTGGATACGGAAGGTAAAAACTGTTTCTTCCAGTTTTAAGCTCCTTTACTTCTGCTTATATGGCAAGAATAACCCAAAGAAACAAGAACTCCAACAAGAACTATGCTGTTGAGCTCAATGAACACTGTGTTCACTTGATGGAGATACCATGTAACACCAATCCCTGATATCTATAATATCTCTCCTTTTTTCACTAAGACCAGTACTTTGATGTGGGGAGTATTTAAAAAGTTTCAGTGATATTCTTAATCTTTTAATAATGAACTTCTCAATGTTTGAGAAATGCACTCAGCAGGAACTAATTTTAGGTGGAACTAATTTTACAGCTTCAAGCACCACAGATTGAGCATCAGATATTTTTGTCTGTCTCTTGAGAAACCCTTTCAATTTCTTGTCCTTTGCATTGCTCAGCTTCTTGAAAAATAATGCTGATATTAGTATTTCCAGCTGACTTGTGAATGTCGGAAATGGACAAGTGTGAAGTACTTTTAGAAAGAAAATATTGGTGATAGGTGAATGGTTAGACTAGATGATCTTGGAGGTCTTTTCTAAGCTTGATGATTCTATGATTCTGTTATTCTATAGATTATGTCCTTCAGTAGCACTTAATGACATTATAGATTCTCTGTTCTTGATTTTATAAACTATGTGAATGCATACAAGGCAGTTGGTAAAAACAGATGTATACTATTAGCACTACATTAACTACTTTGAAAAAAGACACAGAAGTGGCTCAGCTTTACCTATAATTGTTTCTGTTCAGAAGCTACCTCTTCCACATCTAAACTGGGGAATAATGTGCCTCCTACAAGTAATTATTAGTGAGCTTATTACATGGCTGAACAGTGCCTTCAAACACATAGCTATTATTCATCAGCAGACTAGCTCTAACTTTTTGGACTCTGCAGTTGAACTTTCAAAATCTGTTTCTCAGCCTGTTCTCTGAGCTCAGTTAATGCAGAGAGACTGAGTGATGGCTGAGAGCGCTGGATCAAGGTCAAGGCACAGTGAAATACAACTCAGAAACAGGATACAGTGTCATGGTTTTCCTTAGGTATTATGATATCATGATGGAATTGGGACTGTTGCTGAAGAAGAACTACAGTTCCCAAAATGCTGCAGTCCTTCCAGATGTAAGGACATCCCTTTCCTTCTCTGTATCACCAAGCAGCACTGTTAGGAATTGTTCCCATTCCCGTTTGTTTGATTTATTACTCTTTATTCCTTTTATATTGCACTATCCTACATTCCTTCATCATTTTTAGTACAGCAGTTTTCTTTCTATCTCAATTGAGCAACAACTCTTCCTTCTTACATCTCTTCTGCTTTCCACAGGAGGAAGGGGGCTAAGCCTGTTACATGACAAAGATTCAATCCATGACATACAGTTAAGATTCTTTTTTTGCAGAGCTGAAGATGTTTTATAAGAAAGTAGACAATAGACTAGGATCCCTGTTTATGTAAACTGTGATGTAGGAAGACGACAATACAGAATTGGGGTTTGGGTTTATGGAAGGGAGCGTGTATGATAGAAGTGTGAGGTTACTGCCACTGGACAAACACAGTTTTATATGTCAGTAAATAGCCTTGCATGATTTCTTGCAGCATTCTACTTCTAAGTCATCCTTTGTTTGCTACTCACGCTGTGCTTAGTTTCTGCAAATTCTCCTGTAAGTAAGCAGTTTCACAGCATCAGTGGAAAATTCACAATAGAAAAACTGAGCTTATGCTATTATGCTATGCAGTCACCTTGGCTAGTAGTTCCGTCTGAGGAAATAACACCTTCTTAGTGTTGATGTGTGGCATGGGATACCACACAGTTTCACTTGTAAACTGTTAAAAGGCTATGATGCTGTATATTGTCCTCCACAATTTTTTGTTACAGTTCGTAAAGGTGAAGTTTCAATATAAAAAGCAGTTCCTCACCCATATCCCCTCAGGTGTGCTGCTAAATACTGTTGTATATCATATACATCTTTAAAAAGATGCAGATTGAAGATATTCAAGGAAAGAAGAAGAAAGAAAGAGTGAGGCATGGGAAAAGAGCTGCTTTTCAGTCTAGATTATTTTACTGCTTGAGGTTATATAACAGCGTGTTTGTACCAACAATGCAAAGAGACACAGGATTAGAATAACAGCATAAGAGGAGTGACTGTATGAGAAGTTCCTTAAGCTAGTGCTGCAATGGAGGAGAAGGAGGGTTGGAAAACACTCTTCAAAAACATAACTTCAGGGCAATTGTACTGGTTAGAGAGAAACAAGTAAAATACATACTGAATATAGTTTTTATGGCACATATGAGCAGAACCCTTGTTCTTCTTCCTTCTATCAAGGCAATGCCCTATCACAATGTCTGGGAAATAAGGCTGTTATGTTTTTGATAGTTTTCAAAATACTAGTCAAACCTCAACACCTTTAATTTATTTAATTTATTTTTTGTAAGTGTGAAGTAGTGTGACCAATACACTTCATAAGATTGCCAGAAATGAAATTAGGCATCTGAAAAAAGGTTAAGTTCAGAATGTAGAAGTTTAATTAAAAATAAAAACAGTCATTTATATGATTTCTTAGTCTAGTACAGTTCTTGACATCCCTATGACATAGCCTAAATTACAATCCCATAATCAACATTTCAAAACATAAACTAAGTTCAGGAATGTTTCCACAGGAATTCAAATCAAAGGCAATCATAATTAAAAATGAAAACCCAATTTAATACAAATGATTTTAAAAACAAAGCTTCAACAAAAATCTGTGTATGAACTTCTACCTAAGATTTACATAATACTAACATCCTTTCTAAGGCCAAGTCCTTTGGGCTTTCAAAAAGCTTTTTTTGATTACCAATGAACTTTGATCTTTGTAGATAGTAGCAGGTTGGTTTCAAAGTTGGATGGCTTCAAAGTGATTGTCAATCTGTGAAATAATCTCCCCCAGTAAACACCCCCCCCCCCCAAAAAAAAAAAAAAAAAAAAAGGAAAGTTAGGTTAAATAAGAGTGTCTTTCTCTGCTCCTTTGAAAAAGCACAGAGAAGAATTCCATTTGCTGAAGTCCTTTTGGCTTTCAGCTTTTGTAGAGAGTATATACTCTGTCTGCGTAAGAGTGCCAGCTAATATATTCATGTTTTATTAAAAAAAAAAAAAGATTCTTGCTTCTGTTTTTTTGTTGTTTTTATTTTTGTTTTTGTTTGTTTGTATGTTTTTCCCCGAGACTCTCCTCTTTGCTATCCTTGCACTGTCACTTTTAATCTGTAGCTGGCACATGCTAACTAGGAAATTTGGGAGAAGTGATTGGGTTGGGTTTCCCCTCTTCCACTGTACACCCTGTCCTGTGGCAAGACGTATGTCACTTTTCAGCTGTCAGATGGAAGGAAACAGTACTTCACACATCACTTTCTCTCTGCAGTTATTGTTCGTATTTTTTTCCTGTGGTGTCATGCCGGGTGCTTGCACAACAGTGACCTCTAGTGGAGGGATCGCTTTCATTGGAAATCAGCTTCAGAATTAATTTAGGCAGAGAGGGTCATCTTGTCCAACTTTCTGCTCAGAACAGCGGCAGTGCTTACCAAATTGCTCAATGTACACTGCATTTTGACTGCCTGCAAAGATGGATATGCTGCTTTCATGTAGATCTGTCCCAGTATTTCATTTCTCTCAGTGGAAAAAATGTCTCATTGTATTTTCCGTTTCTTTTGCAGCTTGTTTTCCATGCCTCTCATTTCCATTTCTACTTCCATTTAATCTTATTAATTCAGTAGCTTACTGTGTCTATTATTTGCATGCACTTGAATCTGCTGGCTACAGGATATGTGCAAATCTCAGAATCATAGAATCACAAGCTTGGAAAGACCTACAAGATCATCTAGTCCAGCTGTTCACCCATTACCACTGCTACCACAAGCACTAAACCATATCTCGTAGCTCCCCATCCAGACACCTCTTGAACACTGCCAGGGATGGCGATTCCACAAGGATTCCACCATCTCCCTTTGGGGAGGCCATTCCAGTGCCTGACCACTCTCTGAGAGAAAAAGTTCTTCCTTATGTCTAATATAAACCTCCTCTGGCACAACTTGCGGCCATTTCCTCAAGAATGAGGAAATGAGAACTGGAAACCTAATTCGTCAGAGTCTATTTTAGTTTTGCCATCTCCTCACAGTGGCTACCATCCACTTTCTGCTCCAAGTGCTGAAGTGCTAGTGATAGAGCAAACAAAGTGGGGAAGAGGAGGAAAGAGGCTTCTTGATGCTGAGTTGTGCCAGCTGCAAGCCTCGCTTTCCAGGATTCCAGGTATGCTGCTGCACACTGGACACATCGCTAAACATCAGATAGATTGCAGGCACATAATAATTTTTCCATTTTCCATTGTTTACATTGCCAGTTTTTTTTTGTCGAGCTGTGGCTAGATCAAAAGGTAAGTCAGCTTGGCATCCATTAAAGGATGGGCTTTTATGAAGCTCATTGACTGCACAGGGTATACTTATTGTGGAGGGTAGATTAACTACTGACTGTAGTGGGTAGAAGAGTAGCAGGAAGGAGAAAAGCACTAATGTTAGGCTAAGGTACTTCCATATTTTTACTGTTTATTCTTGAGGGCTGCTACGTAAAGATGGTCCATCACAGTTACTCTTGTAGGCTGACCAAAAGAAATTTGACAGAAAGCTCGTGTCATGAATGCAAAATATTCATGTCAGTGGTAATCTAGTGTTAGAGTAATGAAAGAATTAGAGACAGAGGTCTCTAATCATCAGTTGCATGATATGTAGAGGGGACCCTCACTTTGAATGTCTAGCGCAGCATGGGCAGTCAAGGTGTCAAGAGGAGTTGTGTTTCAGTACCATCCACTACCAAAGTAGCTCAAACTCCTTCATTTGCTGCCAATATTTCTTTTTCAGTTGGAGTATAGAGGGCCTCAGATCCTCTGTTTCCCTAACTCCAAAACTCTAGAGATTGATGTCAAGACTCTGATCGGGCTATCTGCCTCAGGCTCTAGGTGGGGCCATTGGCTGCAGCACAGAGCATGTTTTTTACATCTTGTCATGCCTGGAATGGCCCAAGGACTAATGCATGAACTATCTCCTGTTTAACTTATTCAAAGATTTGTTGTTGCTCAGAAATCCATGTGAAATTGTTCTTCACCTGGGTCACTTGATTTAAAGGACTTACAATCAGACTATAAATAAGAATACTCATTCTTCAACCCCCCTTAAAAATTTAAGAAAGCTTGTGTTTCCTTTTTGCTACTTGGTGGAGACATAGCAGTTTTGTTGATCACATCCATTGGGATCTGATAATGTTGCCGTTTTATTCCTAAAATGGAATTCCTGTGCAGGTACCTTGAATTTACTTTGATTTAGAAATGGCTTTCAGAAGGACTTGGACTGTTTTCTTCTCTTTCTCAAAACCTACTTCTGCTGTGCTGCCTCACATGATATATATATATCAGTATATTACTCCTTATAATGTTATTTCTCCATAGCTAAGGTACAGATCCCCAGGGAGGAAGAGAGACTTCTTTTTTATTGCTGGAGTTGCCCAGACAATTCATCTACTATTTGTCTCTATTTTTCCAGGTCATTACTGCCAGTGAGTTGGTACGTGGTAATGGTGTGCTCCACTCAAACTTCCAGCATGTTCTTAAGAGTGCTTAGGAGTGCTGGATTTCAGTGCTAGAACCCTGAATTGCTGAATAATGTCTAGTGTAACCACTTACAAATAGGATGTTTTGTGTTTTTGTTTTTGTTTTGTTTTTCCCCTGACATCATTAACTGGCCATTTGTTTTGTGTGACAGAAGTTTAGTCTCAAAGGGTTAAAATATTTTAACTATTCTGGGAGCAGATGAAATTATTTCCAAAGTAAATTCAATAGAAATATGACACAGAACCATGAAAGAGTTATTTCAAGGTAAATTACCTCCCAAATTGATGTACCCAGAAAATGTGGGCTGATTTTTATATTTGTATTTTGTTCTGAAATTCTAAAAGGAATCAGAGATTTCAGTACAATGAACTTCAGCAGGCCCTCCTTGCTACACAGCAACTCACTCTTTAACTGGAGTTCTAGCTCTGCCTGGAAGTTATGACTAAGAAGATGCCAGCAGTCTTACACTTTTCTGGGCTATTTTTAACAGAAATTCTATTCTAAAGCTCAGTAAATCCAAATAGATTAACCAATATCCTTAGTCATATCTGCATTCATGGATTTATCTCATATCTCAAAAGTTCTTTTACTTCTTAACCTACAAATTACCAGTAGCACTACAGGAAGGCAGGCTTGTGTTGAGTGTTATTTTTCCAGCTTAGAAATCAGCACAGCTAGTCTTGGCCTTAAGTCAAAGGAAAATGCAATCTTGTCCTTTGCATTCATCAGCTCCTATTTCATATGAGGCAACAACTACCAGCAGCTATTGGTGTAGTTGTAGTATTTTTTCATACTTTATTATGTCTGTATTTTTTGGTTTGGACTTGACTCTGTTATGAGAGTCAGAAAGAAAATACTCTTTTTTGGCCCTCATTTGATTTTGGGATTCCATGGGACTAGATCTGCCCCTCCCACATCTTCCCTTCTGCATTTAAAGCAGAGTCAGCCTCAGCCAGATTATGCCAGTCTCAGTTCATTGACATTTTTGTAGGGATAAATTTGTTATCTCAACTAGTTCGATCTCTGCCTTGTGTAAAACTGTCAGAAAATGCACTTTCCCTCATTATCCCTCACTCTAACCTTTTCAATTATTTTGCTCTCCACTTTTTTTTTTTTTTAATTACTTCTTTTTTCTTTTCACCTAACCTATATTGCTATAATACAATTTTCCACCTCTGCAGCATCAAGTATTGTGATTTGCTTCCTTACAGATGCTTCTGGGTTGCCTGTGATGGAGAGATAAAAGCATTCCTTTTCCTATAGAGTATATAATACTGCTGGGGAAATCTAATAACAGTATGAATACATAGTTTGCATTTCTTTGAACTGTCAGTCATATTTCAATTCAGATAAACCAATCTGAAACTTAAAAAGAATCTGAAGAAAAAAGTAGAACTGTTATTGTTGCTTATTTTCAAACTGCATTTGGCAACAGCAGAAACCTTGTGTTTAATGTATTTACATATTTACTTGCTTCTTCTAAACAAACCTTTTTATAAATGCAGCTATACATTTGAGTCGTGCCAATAGAATAACTGTATTATAATTTGCCTTGCTGAATGGGAAGCTTGAGTTAAAGAATATCTGCCACAGCAGGAACTCAGCATGCAAAAGCACAGTAAGATGCTAATTTGTTAGAACTGTTGTGCTTTTTTGGGTTCCATTCACATATATGTGAGTAAATCAAGTAAGTTGAGTTGACTTTTTTGCACATACAAGCACAGTGGTTTTTGTTTATTTGTTTTTGTTTTTCTCACTTTTTCCTACACACTGGGATTCATTACAACAGAAATAAATAAGAAATGTGTATTTTATATTTTAAATATCTAAACACTTACTAAAACACTTTGGAGGCCATTTCTTCAGATTCAGGAAGAACTTGATCTTTGTGTAAAACAGAACCAGCCTCTGCCCAAACCCTTTGCGAAACACTATTAAATCTAAACTGTGTTCTGCATTCAATCCTATTTCATACTGACATTTTTCTTCTCCTACTTGTGATGGACATTAGACCTTTTTGCCTATGAAGATACTGATTTCTATGGCTTGGGTTCCTCTCTAGGTTTCATAAACTACCTTTTTCCTCTTAAAACAGATAAGCAGATTCAAATAAAGAAAAGCTATTTAGAGATAGCTTTGTATGAGCATATTTACCACGGCAAAAGTATACAAGATACTGCAAGAGTTCTAAAACATTTCCTGAGGAAAAGGTGGTGTAAAAAGCTATTCAGACTACACAACTTTTAACATCTTTAAAACCATTTCACTTGTAATTTTTGATTCAATTTACTAATAAATACTTAGAAAAACATCTGCAAATATGTAGGTTTTTGAATTTTAAATAATCTTTTTATGAAAAAAGAATAGATATTAGTTAAAAAAAATATGTCTGTACTGCAAATTTACACCTAGAAGCATAAATCTTGTTTGTTTTTAGCTTCAAAGTTCTTCTGAATGAGGAAAATACAAAGTCTTTCTGGAAATATTGTTAAAGAGCTTTACTCTCATTTCTTGCTTGGTATCATATTGACACCTGTCCACAGAGTTCCTCTAGATCTACAAACTTAATTTTCAGTTTAGTCTTGAAAGAAACCGTTGTCTCTTACTTTTATATTTCAGAATCTGTAAGGCACACACAAGCTGGTTCATATGATGAAGAAACAGAAAAAACTAAAGTTTCTTCATTCCCTCAAAAGCAGGAAGTGAGCTGCAAGAAACTGAATTGAAAATTTTTATAAATATGTTTAAAGTTTTACAGTTGCATCCCATAGTTTTAATGCTAAATATTATCCATTGATATAATAAAAAGAAAATGAGTAGAGCTTACCATGGTTTCAGCCTCTTTGTCTTTACAGTTCTGCTAAAGAGTATGTACTGTACTGGAGAGAGTCAAAAACGTTCTTTGTCCTTCACTGTGCACTTCCTTTTTTGAAAGTGTATGTGGTCTATCCAGCCTTCACAGGAAAAGTTATCAGCAAAATCCTTGTTTTCCTTATTATCAGAGACCTAACATAATTTTTAACAGCATTTGTTTGGGATACACTGCACTGTGAAGGACAAATGACAGGGAATGAGCATTCATTCAATTTATGATCTATGAGAACATGTCTATCACATATAGTAATGTTTTCTCTAATCTTTGGCTGAATTATAAAAGAAAAAATATTTTGTTTTTTGTTTTTCATTCTCAAGGTTCCCAAGTTTTTTGTATTCAGGCTTCATTACCTACCAAATGCAGTTCTCCTTCTGGCTCAGATTTTCCTGAATGTTTCAAATCAAAGTCATTTTCTTCCTTTAATAAGCTGAACTGTATTTCTGTGCACTGACTTTTGATTCTTCATCTTTTCATGGCTGATTACAGCAAAAAAATAGAGCTTTTCTGGTCCAGCATTATATTAAAGCTCAATACTGCTACAGAATTTCTATGTAGAAAAAGTGAAGGAAGAAAGGTCATAAGGCCCTAGACCTCACTGACCTGGATCACAGAATATAGAGTACTTAAAATTGGAAAGGATCTTCAAAAGACATCTAGTCCATCCCTCCTGCAATGAACAGGGGCATACGCAGCTAGATCAGGATGCCCAGGGACTGATCCACACTGGCCTTGAAAACCCCAGGGATGTTGCAAATCAACCACAACTCTGTGCAACCTGTAGTGTCTCACCACTCTCTCTGTAGAAGACTTTTCCTACCATCTATCTAAATGTACCCTTTTTAGGCTTGAAGCTGTTTCACCTTGTTCTATCACCACAGACCCTATTCCCTTCTTACATGTAGCTCCTCTTTAGATACTGAAAGTCTGCTATTAGGTCATCTCACAGCCTTCCCTTCTCCAGACTGAATCATAAAGTCACAGAATGGCCTGGATTGAAAAGGACCACCAGTGATCATTGAGTTTCAATCCCCCTGCTATGTGCAGGGTCAACAACCACCAGACCAGACTGCCCAGAGCCAAAGGCAGGCTCCAGCGATGGGGCACCCACAACCTCCTTGGGCAGCCTCTTCCAGTGCATCACTGCCCTCTGTGTGAAAATCTTCCTCCTAATATCTAACCTAAACCTCCCCTGTCTCACTTTAAAACTATTCCCCATTCCCCCTTGTCCTGTCACTATCAATCCATGTAAACAAC
>JAPSGF010000003.1:29061473-29094080 GCA_035772895.1 Perdix hodgsoniae | reverse complement strand
ATTTGTTCCAAGAGTTCTATGTCTTTCTTGTGCTGGGGGCCCCAGGCTTGGACGCATTACTGCAGATGGGGCCTCACAAGAGCTGGGTAGATGAAGAACCAAGAGGGGCTTACTTTTGAGATCAATTTGGCAAGAGAGTTTTCTTTTTAGGTATATTATGTGAAGATCTCAACTTTAATAAGGAATAAGTAATTCCATATGGCTTGCCAGATAATGGAAGTTATTCCTGCATGCCCACCATGGTCAGCTGAAGTTTTGCCTCCATTTATTTTCAGAGCAGAACTAAATTCTCTCTTATTCTGGATCACTTTCTGCTATTCTCAGAGTATTTGCATGAAGGGTAGAGCTCTAATTAAAAATGAAATGAAACAAAACAAACACTCTAAAATAATGAAATGGAAACTGAACAGGAGAAATATTCCTTTGAGGCACACAACTTATACATTCTACATCTAATTTTAAATTACACTGTTCAGTTTTACATAATATCCTAAAGTATGTATCCTAGCTGCTGTCTGTGACATATGACATCTTGTGAAATAGCTGCAGTTAAGGCACTTGCCTTACAAACCCCATTATTATCCCCACCTCTTACAAATCTTCCTTAACAACAGTGCCTAGTAGGGGGTGTGTAAAAGCAATTTAGCAGCTGACCACTGCATCAGCTGACACCATTTAAAGCATCCTAAACTGCTGACTCAAATTCTTTTAGGTCTAGAGGAAATCACTGGGCCTCTACATCTATCCGAAGAAAGTTTATTTAATGCAGATATTCTTGCTGTTCAGCATGTGTGAATTCCTTTACTGTTGTGATGTCCCTAGGATGCTTCTGCCTTTATTTTAATGCTATATAAATTTTGCTGGTTTTAGAGAAATTAAGTATTTAAACTTGATCAGGATTATTGTTCTTGTGAAGCTACGTAACATAGCTTCATAGAAACTTACAGTCCAGCTATAGTGAAATTTTAAGTTAGCTCCTGAAGCATTCCCGCTACTTCTTGCAGTAGGTGTAGGTATGTATTTCAGAGACAGTTAACTTTGAAGAGGTTTTGTTTGTCTGTGTAGACCTCTCATAACATATTTTTATGATCATGCTAGAACTCAGATGTGAAGATTTTGTCTGTTTCTATCTTAGAAAAGAAGACGAAAAGATTGTATGAGAAATCAGGCAGTTAAAAGAATAATATATATAACACTATAAAACAGCATAGTGTACATAGCTTATCAGGAACAAAAACAATCATATAAGACAAACACAGATATGAATACTGGTTTTGAACACAAAGGGTAATGTAAGAGAAGATATTATATCCAGATTGCAAAGTCATTCTACTGAAAGTGTTAGTAGAGGCTGAATGGAATTTTATAGTAGCAAAACATATTTTGACCAAAAAAATTCTAAACTTTACTAAGATGTTTGATTTTTCTCCTTGAAAATTTTCAGTGCTCGTTAAAGGTGCTGAGAGGACTGGAGCACATGCTGTATGAGGAGTAGCTGAGGGAACAGGGATTAGTCTAAAGAAGAGAAGGCTCAGGGGAGACATATTGACATATACAACTGTGCCAGGAGACTTCCAGGTTGGATATTACAAACAACTTCTTCCCTGAAAGAGTGGTCAGGCGCTGGAATAAGCTGTCCAGGGAGGCTGCTAAGTCATTGCCTCTGTAGATTTTCAAGAAACCTGTAGATAACAGTACTAAGGAACATGCTTTAGTGAGCAGTATTGGTGGTAGGTGGACAGTTGCACTGAATGGTCTTACTGGTCTTTTCCAACATTAGTGATTCATTGATTTTATGAAACAAGGACATGATTGAATCTCAAAATAATTTGATTCAGTTAAAGAATGTGATTCAGCTGAAATCAATAATTTGACTTCTCTCATGGGAGTTCTTATGCTTGTGTACTTAGCCTCTCTGGAGAGCCAGGTTCCCAGGGCTGCCTGCATCTGCTTAGCTCTATTTGTGATCAGAAATGCTTACAGAAACAAACATTTCACTACGTAGAGAGAATACACTCTCCGAGAGGAGATGTGATCTATGCAGGAAATCTTGTCTTCAGAGAAAAAGAGGAGTGCAATACCTTAATGGCAACGTACATCTATAAATGCAATGGACGGAAAAACAAATGATGAAAAAACAAAAGCGATTTCTCCTGGAATGAGTCCAGCAGAGGGCCACAAAGATGATAAAGGGCCTGGAGCACCTCTCTTAGGAAGAAAGGCTGAGCAACTTGGGTCTGTTCAGCCTTGAGAAAAGAAGTCGTAGGGGATTTTATCAATGTCTATAAATACCTAAGGTGTGGGAGGCAAAGGGACAAGGCCAGAATCTTTTTGGTTGTGTGTGATAACAAGGAGAAACAGCCACAGACTAAAGCATGGGAAGTTCCACACATGTGAGTAAGAACTTCTTCACAGTGAGGGTGACAGAGTACTGGAACAGGCTGCCCAGGAGGGTTGTGTAGTCTCCTTCTTTGCAGATATTCAAGACCTGACTGGGTGCCTACCTGTACAACATGCTCTAGGGTGCATGCTTTGCAGAGGGCTGGACTAGATCATGATTTTCTAGAGGTCCCTTCCAGACCCTACTATTCTGTGATTTTTATTTTTCATGGATGGAAGAAATTCAACTTTCTCAATCCTTGTTTAGATTTCTCCACTAATTGAGGAGAAAAAAAAAAAAAAAAAGCCCTGAAATTTGATATTCTGAGCTTGTAATCAGACCTGGCAAGTGCTGGGCATGTATGCTGCCTTTGCCTGATTCCCCAGGGCGTCACTCATGCTCTGCGTTCAGGCAGCATGATCTCAAGATCCCCAAGTTGCTGAGAGCCAGCATATGGGCCACAGAGCAGAGAACCAGATGTTAAGAAGGCAACAAACACAAACTCCAAAAAAAAACCCTTGTTTTGCTACTTTTCTTTGATGATTTGTGTATTCCCTTGTTTGGTCACACTATGCTGCATGTTTCTGATGTGAGAGCTCCACAGACTGTGTCCTTGTCATAGCTGTGTGAACATGCCATGTCTCACAGATAGACATACCAGCTGTGTGAAAATGAGAGAATGATTTCAGAAGTATCACCAGTGCTCTGAGTTTCTGCAGTGTGAGGGCAACCAAACCTTAAAAATCTTCAATTTAACTTTATTCCCCCCCCCCCCAAACTCCTGGACAGCCAGCTTATAAAAGTTAGATTTAAAATATCTCAATTTGAATATGTAAGAACACATGTGATTGGAAATGAATTAACCTAAAACTGAATTCAGTGAAAGCACTTGAATAAATTTAAAAAAGTAGAAGAAAATCTGCTAAATATTTAGAAACGTGAACTGATTCATGTAGGTTCAAAAAGGACATATCAACAGCTACTTTTAGCCTTGATATTTTTTCTTCCCAAAACTCATATTGCTTTGTTTGCTAATGGGAACATTGTTATCAAGAATGTACAAAATCCATGTATAATGAATATGCAGCTACTCCCAGCTTTGTCTCTTCTCTCAGGGATTGAGTTGGAAAAGTAGTAGAACTCTCTGCAGGAGAGGAAACCTGAACCATCTCAAACCCCAGAAAGAGATCACATGGGGTGTAGTTCTCTATACCCATACACCAACGTTCAGCAGATAAAGAAACAATTGCTTCTTTGGAGATTCCATATTGCATTTTATTTGTTTCTTTGTTCTGCCTTTCTATCATGTTCTATCATATTCTATCTGTAAAGCTGTCCTTTCCAAGGACCACAATATTTATGGTTGATACATGTCCCTATACCTAGCTCAGTGTGGAAAATGGGTTTCAAGTCATGCAAGTTGCCAGCATCACTACTAAACTTCTGTATATGTCTAATGAAAACCTCCAGTAATTTATTAGAATACAAATAATTAAAAAAATACCCTGCTTCTAAAAATACCTATAAAGCTTATTTCTCCTTGCCACAAAGGATGACTGTAGGGCAGTCGTGCTGTTCCACAAGGAAATGCAGGCTGCACACTTTTAATCTCAACACAAGGTGGTACTGTGGTATACAGTGTTGGTTCACTTTCTGGGAAGTGAAGAATGTAATTCTGAAAAACAAAAGCTGCAGACAGTTGTAAGTAAGGTAATTGGGAATGACCGATTCCTTATGAAATATTACTTAATAATAATAACATCATTGACAACAATTAAATAATAACAGTAAGAATATTCATATGATATCTATATGATTCTGTATATTAGTATATTAGCTTGATTTACTTAGAATTCACTGTCTGGATATTTATCATCTTTAAGTACACAACATTAAACAGTTAAACTAATAATTAAACACATTCTAATTTTTCATTCTATATCTGGACTTTTCGGTAGTTAAAAAAAGAAGACTACCAACAATAACTATAAATTCATCTACCATCTCTCCTTTTCTGTTTTGGTTAGTGGTATTGCCATTAACATACACTATTTTATTTTTGTGATATTTCTTGAAAATTACATTAATTTATATACCATGCCTGTATTGCTTTACAAGTTCAGATCTTTGAATCTAGCAGCTTCCTTGTGCCCAGATGGCATGTACAATATCACTTTAGACACTAAGCCTCCATATCCATTTCATTAGTTTTCCTTCAGTCCTATGTTTTTCTCAGTGATTTTTCATAAAATAGTTATTGTGTACAAGCTAAAAATGTATGCTAGAAGAAAAAACACTCCTATTATGGATAGTTTAAAAAGCACTGAGTGGGGAAAAAAAATAAAAAAAAATCAGGAAAAGAATCTAAATCTGTCCTAAGTTATAATCAGAGATCAGAGAAATGTACCCTTTTCTTAAGCATTTTGCATGTTTTGGTTTTGGCTTTGCAATCCACACATCTACATACTGGATACTTCCTTTAATCTCCAGCATTAAAGCACTGCTTAGGGAAAGCATTCCCTAGTAGAAAAATCACTAAAACATATGCCCTTTTTGTATACTCAGTTTGACTTAGACAGAAACTGGGTGAACTTCTTCATAGAACTGAAGAAAGCATACTTTGCTGAATTATAACACAACTCACTATGAAATAAAAAAAAAAAACCTAACAGATTTACATTGAAAGTCAGTGCCAGTCTGTTTCTGTGAGATGGACATGGTCAATTTTACAGCTCTACATATCATATCATAGAATGGCCTGGGTTGAAAAGGACCACCAGTGATCATTGAGTTTCAATCCCCCTGCTATGTGCAGGGTCAACAACCACCAGACCAGACTGCCCAGAGCCAAAGGCAGGCTCCAGCGATGGGGCACCCACAACCTTCTTGGGCAGCCTCTTCCAGTGCATCACTGCCCTCTGTGTGAAAATCTTCCTCCTAATATCTAACCTAAACCTCCCCTGTCTCACTTTAAAACCATTCCCCATTCCCCCTTGTCCTGTCACTATCAATCCATGTAAACAACCGTTCCCCCTCCTGTTCATTGGCTCCCTTCAGGTACTGGAAGGCCACAGTGAGGTCTCCCTGGAACCTTCTCTTCTCCAAGACAAACAAGCCCAGTTCTCTCAACTTTTGCTCACAGGAGAGATGCTCCAGCCCTCTGATCATCTTAGTGGCCTCCTCTGGATTTGTTCCAAGAGTTCTATGTCTTTCTTGTGCTGGGGGCCCCAGGCCTGGACACAGTACTGCAGATGGGGCCTCACAAGAGCTGGGTAGAGGAGGACAATCACCTCCCTCTCCCTCCTGCCCACTCCTCTGTTAATGTAGCCCAGAACACAGTTGGCCTTCTGGTCTGCAGGCGCATACTGCTGGCTCATGTTTAGCTTCTCATCTACCAGTCATATTTTTCTGCCAAACTGTCTGAAACCTTCAACACTTCTAGTATGAAATTTGAAATATTAATAAAAGTTTTAATGTGATTAGAGAGAAAAGAGAGCCATCGGAATTAAGGAATTTTTAGCTGAACATAAAACTTTTCAAAATGAAGCATTTTCAGTGAAATTATTGGTTGAAAGTCCACTGGGACAGCTTTTGTTGTAAAAAAAATATATATATATATATATACACACATATAGCTTAGCAACTATGTAGAGATGCTTACTTTATTTATTTCACTACTTCCATTATTTTGAATCCTGGGAGGAAATACATCATAAATATTTTATCTGCTTTCAACTCTTTCATTTCTATTTATTTATTTTTTTTTTCTCAAAAGATGCCCCTAAGAAAAGAAAAATCTATTCTACTTGAAAAGATTGCTGCTTTAATGTTTAAAAGGAGAAAATGTAGTGTTTTTAATAGGAATATCCACCTGGCCATAAAAATCTATTTCTTTCCACAAAAATTCTCAATGTGAGTACTTGACAAGCTCTGTACATCAGGGCACAGTCTTCCCTTCCCCTATTATTGTGGCTTCAGGTCTGAAATGATTATGGGTTTCATCAAATCATGAACCTGCTATTCTAGAAGCTGCAATTTGATATTTTCCCTTAAACTGATAATGCTTTTTTGATTGTTGCTTTGGTACGATGACATTCAGCTACAGCTTACCCTTTTTGTAGGTGCAGGGGTCACAGTGCACCAATGTGCTCCAGCTGCTCATCTCTCTCACTATTGGAGATACAACCTTCAGTACCCTCATCGCCCTGAGAAAAGCTTTTTCTGATGAGCTATCAAAAAACCCACATGCAAGTGTAGTCCTGAGCAGCATACTAAAATCACATTTGAGTTTGTATTTAAATTGTAGATCAATATTTTGGAAGCATTTTCTAGCTGTTTCCTGCTTCTTTCATATAAGTACTTGTTACTTAGATTAACAACTGCCTAACTTTTCTTTGCTGGCTTAAAGTTACATGAGAAAAAAACTCAAAGATTCATTAAGACAGTTCTTTTCCCCTTTTAAATCTGTGCATGATCCTGCTCTTCTGGTGGGTCATGTTATTGAAGAGAATCAAACAATTACATACAGAGGACATCTACAGTTCCCCTTTTCAGATGCGCCATGTACATCTCAAATTGGCATAATGCTTCAATATGACTTTCTAATTTCTGAGCATCTTAAGCTTGTGGAATTGTCTTCAAGCCTAAACAAATGTCTAAATGCTTTCCTGAGTTAAAAGAAAGCTCATGAATAAACATGTTATTTGCTAGTAGGCTAACTTATAGTTGGAAAAAGCAAACAAGAGCTTAGCTCTCTAAGTATTTATACCTTGCTGAGTGTAATGCTTTGCCAGTTTGGCTTCAGATGAAGACCTGTAATTTCCAGTGTGACTCTTCATTTTAGTGCCCAACACTATGAAATCCTGACTCTCAGTAAGTGAAAAGCAATCACATTATAGAAAAATGTGTCTTTTGACTTTTAGATTGTACATACCAAAGCACTGTAGGATAACTTGTCCATTTTAAAAACCAAGGCCAATAATTTTGGGTGAACGTATCTTCACAGGTAGCAACACTGCACAACAGAAGAATGATGAGATACTGAAGTCTAACTTGTCTGGATTACTCTTAATAATTTACTTCAGTTTTGGACTTTCATGCTGAGTATCCTTCCACTCAAAGGCAGCTCTCACCCTGCACCATTCCAGGTTAATGCTGCTGCCTCTGTACTACAGTGGGACCTCCTGCTAACCACCTGATTAGCAGACATGCATTTCCCACAGTGTGATGGGGCTTCTGTTGCATGCAGCGCATTGCCCTCTACTCTAATGATTCCCTTTCCTTGTATAAACGCAGCAGGAGACAAAACAAATGTAACCTAATTCCAAAAACCTGAGAAAGCTGCATTTTGGACAAGGAAGATACGCCAGTCTCTTCAAGTACTATTTATTATATGTTCAGGTTACATGTGAAATAAGCTGTTACTGAGATACTGAAAGAACATGTGTATGTTCCTAACCATTGAATTTTCAATAGCTCAGTAATCACAGGGTTGTTTGACAACCCTTTTTACTCTCAGCTTACCCTGCCTGGCTCTGATGCCTCAGACCTTCCACTGTCACTATACTATTGTAAACACATATACTAGCAGTAAACACTTCCAGCAACTGCTGCAGTGCCTATCTATATCACACAGTTCCACTACTCTACCTATTGCCCCTAAACAATTCCTTCCCCAGAAGCCTGTTGACCCTAATCTAGGGCCTGCAATAAATTGATCCTTGGCTGAGGCTGTTACTTTTAACATCTGTGAGATCCTCACATGGAACACTGGAAGAATCAAGTACTGACATTCCTTCTTCTCTTCCTACTAATAGAGAAGAGCAATACTTCATTCGTTTCAAAGCCTTTTCAAGTCTGTCACCAAAGCCCAACCCCAAGCCAGCTCTCCAGATAACCATTCTTATTAAGAAGTTTGTTGTAACTCTGTATAATCAATGAATATAAAAGACATTATAATTATGAAACAAACCAGAGATTTTGGCTAACCAGGCTATAATAACAAAAAGTGAATAAATACAGTTCTTACCTGTGTCCTGGGCTCACAGCAAAACTCCAGAGGAGGGATCTCCACAAGAGATCCTTCCCCACTGGTAGTCAGCTCTTAAATGGGTCTAGGAGAGCAGCACAGGTGAATTGCCTTCACCTGTGCTCCCATGGCTGACTCATTGCTCACCTCAGGTGATCAATCAGAGGTTCAGGCTGTGATTCAGCAGTCCCTATACAAATCCAGATCTAAGAATTTAAGATACCATGTCTTGTGCACAACCTCAAGACAGAAATAACACAAAATAACCTGCTGTTTAGCAGTTAAATATTACTTAAGTATTTGAACTCAAACTTTATATAATCTATTCTAAGAATATTCTAGAGTATGATACACAATTGAGAAATTTACTTCTATTTTTTGTTCCCCCTTTTTTTGGAGGAATGGAATAGGGCAGGTTTTTTTTTGTTTGTTTGTTTTTTACAATTGATTTGTGATGATTTCATCTCCAGGAACAAATTTTATGCAGCAATAATCCAATTTGATAAGTCCTATTTGCATAAAACTCATTTGTTGAGCAAGAATATGAGACAGAGATGCTTGTAACATTGTAGTTTCTTCAGTAACTACAGCTAACGCTATATATACCAACACAAATGATTGTTCATTAAGACAGAAAGTAAGTCAGAATAAATGTCTACTTAAGCTCAGTTAACCAACCAGCAAGCATCTCCAACCAGTCTCTAAGAGGTCCTTCTAACAGTGAATAACAACATGTGGAGTTTTTGGAGCAGGTTCAGAGGAGGCCTTAAGGATTGTCAGAGGGCCGGAGCATTTCTCCGATGAATAAATGCAGAGGGAGCTGGTCTTGTTCAGTCTGGAGAAGAGAAGGCTCCAGGAGACCTCTTTGCAGCCTTCCAGTATTTAAAGGGAGCTTATAAACAGAAAGGAAACCAACTTTTTACATGGTCTGACATTGATAGTAAAAGGAAAAATGGCTTTAAATCTAAAATAAGTGAGATGTATGTTAGGTGGAAATTCTTTATACAGAGGGTGATGAGGCACTGATATAGGCTGTCCAGAGAGCAATGGATGCCCCATCCCTGGAGGACTGGATGGGGCCCTGGGCAGCCTGATCTAGTGGATAGCAACCATACCCACAATAGGTCCCTTACAACCCAAACTATTTTATAATTTGTTGATCTTGTCAGCTTTTGTGAAGCCCCAGCATCACAGGGCTATTAATTTTATCCTGAAAAGTTCCTAAATGATTATTAGATGATTTCAAAGGTATGGTGTATTTAAAAGAGTAGCCCTTCACTTAAGTACTAAAGAATAGAATTTTTAAAGTTTTAGATTAGACAGTATCTCCAAATACTAAATCACATTTTCTTGCAGCCAAAAGTGATTCTTTGAAGGCCTATGATTCAATATGGAAATGAACTGCCTTCCAAATAAGCATTTTTCAAACTACTAATCAATGCCAGTAACAACCGATTTAAATTGTTACTTAATTTAAACTAAGTTACTTTAAATTATTCAGCAAAAAATTAGGGCTGACAGCAACCTGAAACAGAAATTTTCCCATTTATTTATTCTTGTTGACTATCCACATTAGTAGCAGGAAACACTTGAGTCAACTGAGAACTTACTGAGGAGCAACTCATGTTGAACAGGCCTGAGACACAAGATGCTACAGAAAGACTTAAGAGAACGTTGTCAAACAGCTATGTTAGGAACCTGTGAAACAAGCAATACTTAGCCAGCTCCAGAAGTTGTAGAATCAATTATACCAAAAGATTGAGTTATAACAATAAAACCAACAGCCACACAGATGTTTCTTTGCTATGAGAGTTGCTTGTTTTTAATGTCATTAGGTAACATCACTTAAGATACTACAGTTTTATATAGCAGTGTAATATCCAGAAGTTTCTACATTTCCAGTTTGAGACAAATATTTAAATTCATAGCTTTTTTGCATTACAGAAAGTGCAAGAAAGGTTTATATAATTGCATGACCTGCTGAATTGAGTACTAAGGCTGTTTTCAAGTTGAATTTCTTAGATCTCCAGTTCAGCAACTGCGTAGGCATTTGATTTATACTATTTCAAGTTTATACTTAGTATTAACAGGAAAAAAAAAAACAACAACAACCATTCAGATATCAGCTATCCCCATTGACAAAGTGTTACAACTATTTGTAACATCTGACTGATTTCTGATTCAAAGGTCTGTTAGTAAAGAGGTTTTTTTTTTGTTTTGTTTTTTGGAAAAGGCACTGTTTAAGAGATTATGCCTCACATTAATGGCACAGAGATGGTACATCTGTTCACAAGGAATCAAGGCATAGATAAAGCAACGATTGTCTTTTTGCTTTCTAATACACTGGAATAATGTCATCCTACATCATGCCTGACCTATCTGCTTGTTCCATTTGTCTGCCAAGCCACCTTGATAAAGGTAATCTTTATAGATTTCCCTCCCTGAAATAGCTATATTAGCACCAGTACAACAGTTAGTGTCCATGAATATCTCAGTGACCTTCAAGAAATGTTTCAGCTTATTTGATCCTGCAGTAGACCCCTATTGCTCAGGACCCCAGCAGCTCTGTTGAAGACCCTACAGTTAGTCCCTTTATTATATGTTTATGACAGAATGCTACTTTTACTATTAGTTAAGTGAAAGAGTGTATTGGATGTTCCCCCTTCCTTTCGCCCCCACCCCTAGTTCCATACTATCTTTATGGCTTAGAGACCAAGTCATATGTTCATTCACCAATTAGAAGCATGTAATGTCCACATAACTTTACAACTGGCTGGTATTGTGTAAACATACAGCAACTGACCTAGTTGTTTAAAGTGTGGAGTAGCTACTAATTCAATTCCCTTATGTTAAGGCAGCATTTCTTCCCTAGGTACATTCAATTCCCATGTTTCAGGATAGTAAGTGCTACAATAAAGAGAAATTGAGGTGACCACATTTTATGAAACACATGACTTAGTGTTACTAAGCTCTTTCACAAATGACTACAAAGCCTAAAGTAAAATTAACATCCACCAATTTGATTTTGGGTCTTCAAGGTTGAGTCTAAGTTTCCATTTGCCCTGAATTACTATCTTCACAGCATGTTCTTCAGTGTTTGTGCTTCAATCCACCTGGACATGTTTTAGATGACACATCATGGAACGGCAGCAAGAGTGGCAGACAAAAATGAAAAAAGTAGAAAATTGATGTTGAAAAGAGGTCCAGTTATTCCATTTCTCCTTTCCTGGTTATGCCTAGTATACTGAAAAGAATTTATGGTTAGAATGACTTGAAGTTATAGCTTCATAGTTTAAACTAGCTTATAGACACTAAGGGCAAATTTAAAGCAATAGCAATACTTCTGTTGCATGACGGACAGTACTTGATGGGAAGATTTGAGAAATGTGTATATATGGCACTTAGGGATGTAGAATAGTGGGCAGACATTTAGACTAGATGATCATGGAGGTCTTTTCTAACCTTACTAATTCCATGATTTAAATTAGCAAATCTGTTCCTCTGCCACATATCTGACAATTCATGCTCTTCAGTCAGTGATGAGAGAGCATGAACTAATTTGTTTCCCATGGCAAAAGCTCTCATAACAGCTCTTAGCTTGTTATCACTTTAATTCACCCAGGTTATAATCCAATAATATTTCAAATATTAAACTTCAGAGAGCTGCACTGAGCTTTCTGCTAACACTCTCTGGAAAACATGCCCCACAGACTCGGCATACTCATTAACCTTCCTCAAGGAAAGGAAATAGACACCTATTATGGCTTTGAGATTTAAGGCCATGGAGAAACAGGATCTTTATTACTAAGAAAGTGACAGTAGTTAGGCCTAGGCAGACAGCATGTACAGCTCTAAGCAGAGGTCCTTAGAAGAATGCTTCTAGAATACAGCAAGCAATACTTCAGAGCAGCAATAAAGTTAAGCCAGTGTAGTTGATTCAGGAAAACTGCTGGCAAAGAGCTAGTTGAAAACAATGTCAGAGGTTGAAGTAGTTGGTCTCAATAGAGTAAATATTACCTGGTCTATGCAAAAGGGTTGCCAGAAGGACCACCAAATGGGCCAGAATGTTGCTTCTGAAATTCCTGTCAAGAAAAGTAATAAATCATTAGTCATTAAAAGTTTTTCAGGTTTTATGCTTCATGGTTATTTCAGCTGGTTTTGATTCCAAACTTCTTCTGGAAAGAATACAGAAGAGCACTGGCTAAGCAGGTATTAGATGCCTCGCTTTATGGAACATAAAAGGAGATCTAAAGCTCTGTTAGTACACATTAGTTTGGGTTATTGTATCCTTTAGAAAAGCCACGTGGAGCTGAGTTAGTGAACTCATGATGAAATCTGATTAGCCAAATGTTAGATTTTTAAGTCAGCATTCTGGAGGTGATCCAGGTTTTCCCACCAGGGACTCCAAGTGTCATGTCCCAAATGGAGTGATGTGGTTAGGCCACTTCCTTCCCCAAGAGGATACTGGACATTGGATCCTCTCATTTGTTCAGCAAACACCTGCACAGTCAACACTGTCTGCTCTGCAGAGATATAAGCATAGCTGTAGAAGTCTTCCACTACACCTCCATTACTTTGCAGTCCTTTGTAGAAACTCCCCCCATATAGAAACAAAGTTGCAGAGAGGCTTCACAGCTTGGGGCACTGGTTATGGACTTAAGCTAAATGGAATAAAGCTTTGTTAGCCTTCTTTCAAGAAGGGTTTTGTTAGACCGAGTATGCAAGAAGTTTTCTTCAATGGCCTCTAAAGCCACTGTATCACAAATATTCCCGTTGTTGGGGTACAGTAATAGGCATAGAGAAAACATCTATTACTTACAGAGGAGACACTGAAAAGGTCTGGTTTAGGTTGACTTTCAAACAGGCCATCAATTGGTAGTGCACTTTGTCTGGGAACAGGCTTCAGTGGTTCTAGGAAGAGGAGACATACTGCTATATCACTAAATAGCTTTTACATGTACTAAGCCCTGTCAGCATACTGACCTTAAACTCATCCAATTAGATGTTTGAAAACAAACAAAACAACAAACCAAACCAAAACAAAAATAGATGTTAAAAAAAATTGAAAAAAGCATGCAAATTGCTTTGCATGACCTCAGTTTTATCTCCTGCCTATTTTTCAATACACATCAGCTATCTGGGTCTTTTAACGCTGCACAGACCTAGTCTACCTCAGTCCAGCCAAGGCACTCGATGTGTCAGTGTTTGGCCACTGACAATGGGCTCTGTAATGCTATTAGGGGAAACAATCCTTCAATCCTCTGCTTAAGAACTTTAAAGTAAATAAAACAATCAGTATAATTGTAGCTATTAGATAAGACATGATCAGCCATCGTGTTACCCAAGTAGCTATTCAAATACAAGAGAGATTTTACCAGTCTTTTTTGTGGACAGTTTGCTAACTTTCACATCACTGTCACCTGTACTATCTTGACAAATGGGTACTTTATTAATAAATAAATTGCTGAAAGCTCCAGAGGCACCTGAAAGACTTTGCTGCTCTCCTCTCCTTGCTGGTACTGCAGGTGGCTTTGTCAGCTGGAAATCTTTGAACATTTCTTTGATGTCCTTCATCTCTCTATCTCCAAGTGGATCCAGAGCAATAAAAGCATCACTTTCTTTCTTGGATAGTTCCTTCTGAGGTGCAGTTCTAGGTGGTGGCTGAGGTGGGCTAGTTGTTGACACAGAGGGCAGTACAGACTGTGTCTGAGCAGGTAGTGTTGAAGGTGCAAACACACTACCCTGGAAGGGATTTACAGCACTGGATGGCTGTACCCATGGAGCTTGTGCTGACTGTGCCCAGAGGCCAGAGGACTGAGATGCTGTTGGACCAAAAGATCCAGGCTGGCTCCAGCTTGGCACTGCTTGAGAGCCAAAAGTAAGTTGTTGAGTAAATCCTGGAGACTGGGTAGGCATCACAGACCCAGGAAAGACAGATGTGGCCTGGGTGAAGGCAGGTATCTCTGTACTCCATGGTGATGGCAAGCCACCTGTGGGGAATACGGTTGTTACACAGTGCTTCAGTGATTCAAAGATCAGGAATGAGTGTACAAATTCCACTGTTGATACCAGAAAGGCATTCTTCATATGCTGTTTGTGAAAATCTGTTTATTTACCCTTAGTATAATGCCAATGGGGGAAGGGAGCTGGTGAGAAAAGGGTTAGTATTTTTTCCTTCAGTTCATGTCAGTCCTTAAAGAACAGAACCTGGAGCTGTTGCCAAAGTTTAAGCAAAAAGCCCTGCACTAGTTGAAGATGCAGAATTTAGGTCCCTAATTCACAGAATTTAATAGTTTATGACAAACAGCACAAGGATTAAGCACTGCACATGAAATAAAAGGTAATTAGAACATCTGTGCTGGATTAAATTCAAGCTTTTATTCCAATCTAAAATGTCTGTTGTGAACTAACCTAGGCCAGCCAATGGAGGGGCTGTGGCAGGGCTTGTTTTGAAGAGGTTCAGTCGATTAGTTTGCACCAGTCTTGTCTGTACTGATGAGTTTAAGCCAAGGCTCTCTGTAGTTGGTGCAAAAAAGTCCGAGCTAAACAAGTCATTTGATGCAGTCTAGAAAGAAAAAAAGTTGTTGTGAAATGGCATGGCAGAATATAAACTAACATGATTAAGAAGTCTTAGTCTGAAGCTACAAGCTGTTATTTTAGCTACAGCAGAGCATGATGCTTTGCCATATTCTAAAGGACTTGGTGTAAGTGATTTAAACTTCACCAGTTTATGCCTACTGATAAGTTTGGCATTATATATAATATATAGTAGTTCCAGGTCAACAGCAGAAGAGTAAGATTTATAGAGTAACTGAATTACTTGTTACCATAATGAGAATCCTCTACTCCTCACATATAAATACTCCTGCCCAGAATGTAATGACCCCTGAAGTTATGTCAAGGCCATCAACTGAGTTCTGTATCATTTGAGTGCATGACCCAGAGACACCCTGTGTATGACCAGGCAAATTTGGCAGGCACTGTGAAGCCACACTGACTTCTGTAACCTTCTACTGGTATCTCACTGTTAAGAAGCCACAGGCTATGTGTATCTATCATAGCTATCATAACAGCTACTGGCATTGTAACTGGCATCGATGTTTCACAGCAGTATACTTACCAGACCTTTACAGAAGTATGGCAGCATTAAAGAAAAGAACATATGTTTAGCAATCATAGCTACTATGGAGCATTCATGAGAGTTAGGATTTACCATGGCTGCAGAGAGGTTAGAGTAAGCATGGCAGGTGGAAGAGAGACATTGTGAAGCCATTTAGTCATTTACACAGTATGAAGAAAGAAAAGCTTCCTTCACCAGCTTCTCTAAGTAAGAGCATGCATATCACCATTAATTACTTGAACACTGTTCACCTTGACAGACCTCCTTCCTCTTCCTGGCTTGTTACTTTGTGGTGGTGGGCTAATTGTTATAGATTCATGTGACAAGAGCTGGATATTGCTTTCAGAATCCAGCTTTACTCCATTTTGCAGAGTTACTCCTTTGGAAGGATCTTCCACAAAGAGGTTTGATGGGGCTTTAAGAAAGCCATTCTGTTCTCTCTCTGGTACCCCATTTGGAGTTCTTGCTGTGGGTGGCTTACTGTCAAATGGCCACTGGCTTGTTAGTGCTTCTCGTTTGCCAACTCTATTAGATATCTGGTCAAACTGCTTACCAAAGTAGTCAACATCACCATTTGAAGCACCATTACCCACCGATGTCAAGGTACTCAGATTTTCCTTCTTCTGATCAGCAGATTTTAGAGAATCAAATGAAGGTGGTGTGGATTGGTCTGGCTGTGCAAAAGGATCATCACTGAAAGGGTCTGGATTAGGTGTGGGAAAGAAGTTGAGATTGGTAGAGAAAGAACTTTCTGGCAAGAAGGGTTGCCGTGGCTTTGGTTGTGGAAGAGAAGGTGTGATGCCATTCAAGAAGAGATCCTCTTTTGTAAAAGTCTGTTTGGTTTCTATTTCTGAGTTGAGATCCACTAAGAGAATCTCTTTAGCTTCCTATTTGTTCAGAAAGAAAAAAGAAAGTTAGTTTTCTGTATCACCTACTGCAAAGCACACAAGCTTAAGGAAAACTTATAGAAAAGGACAGCTCTGCTATCCAGCATATCATACTAATATGTATTTAATGTCAAGCTGAAGTTACACTAAGGTACCATTTTATAAGTCAGGTAGCTGTAACCATATCTCAGCTACTCAGTTCAAAAAAATTCACTGTTGAAAGCACATGTTTCAAGATCCCTTTAGTTCAAGTGAACTTAATTTAAGGGAAGTTTTAGTCATTAGCACTAATTATACCTAGGGGTGTTTGACTCCAGTGACAGCCTGGGTTTAAGTTCTTTGTTTTAACAGTTGTGAAATCACATTGCCTTAGAATGATTCCAAGTTGCAGTCTCAGCTTTGGAATAAAATTAGAAAGCAATCTGCCTGTGGAGAAGCTTAACACACTATCCACGAAAGCAGGTGGCAGAAGAATAAGACCTAGTCATTAGCTCTGTTGACATCAATTGCAACACAAATTGTTGCATGACTACTAATAACTTTTTGTGCCAGAGCAAACTAATACAATTTTGAAGTCACGATGAGTTTTTACAAGGTAAATGCATATTTCTGTGAAGTTAGGCTCTATTTTATGGACCTAGATTACATCTGTAATACCTAGAAGTCCACTTGGAACTTACTGACTCATCTGAAAAACAAGTTTCAATTTTAAGGGTTGTTAACTGAGTTTTTAATCATTTTCCTACAGCACAGGCATATGCTGCTAGAACATATTTATACGGCCTATGGCTAATAACATAGGAGTAAATAGTGTTTCTGTCACACAGACTCCAGTGAATGCTGTTGGATAAGAATATTAGCCAGTCTATTTAATATGTTCCCACTATCATAGCTCTAAGTTTCTAATGTATTGCTATAACTAGGAAGAGGCTTCTGTAAAACCAGAACAAAATAGATCTTCCTACTCAGACAGAGTTTGCTCTCAAACATATAAGTGAGATCAGTAAAGCTGGAGTCCACTTACTGTGGGACTGCTCACATCAGGAGGTGTTGACATATCCCCAAACAAGTCCATCTGGTTAACTCCCTTGAAGCCGAAAGTATTGAAAGAATTGGTGTCAGAGTTGTTGCAAAAGCAAAATCCAAGTATTACACATATCTACTGAACATCTACAAAACTTGCATTTCCTGTATGGTATGGAGATAGTCTGCTATGAACTTTATTGACATCAGGATAAAGCTCTAAAATTTAACCTACCAGTTTTGGTTTGTCAGCTTGACCAGCAGATAGTGTCTCGCTACCATTCTGGAATAGATGGGCAACAGTGTCAATGACAAGAATAACAAAACCTGCCTTAAGCACTGAACTTACATGCTTGAACAAGCAAATGATATAAAAGAAAAAGTATGGGAGATTCCTACTATTAATTCTGCAGACACATTTGTCTCATTTTCCAGTGTAATTGGTTATCTCTTGATTCCACCATAATGCTAGCAGCATGAAGAAAGACAGAGCTAGATCTATCACAGCAGAATACCTGATCAGTGAAGATGAATTAGAGTCTTACCTGAGTCTTATTTGCTTCTTCACTCTAAAGAAGAAAAAAATCTTTTAGTATGTACACATCATGTAGAATATCCAAAGCAAGATGCTTTAGTTAGCTTACCTCCTAAATCTAATGATGAAACTGCTGGCACAACTGCCAGCCAATAGTATCATGTCTCACAGTGGTCTACAAGCCCAGCCAAAGCTAAAACAACTTTAAGCAGACTGCTGCAGTGTCTGTAATTTTACTTGCCTTTTTCTTGTCTTCTTCTTCTTCCTTCTTCTTCATGTTATATATTAGTTGGAAGAGGTCCTTAAGATCAACAACTAGAGGCTCAGCCTGAAAAAGAACATATTTAGACTACTAATTACTTTGTTTTTAACTTCAGTAGAAGTCCAGGAAACTGCAAGTCAAACTTTCCTAAGTGATGCAATAGTACAGTTGAGATACCAGGAAAAGCAAGACTTCAAAGACTGAAAGACTGGTCTCTTCACAAACTCTCTTACGCAGAGAGCTGGGGTGATGGCATAGCATTCTCCCTGGGAAAAGTGAGAGTTTGTATTAATTTCTTTTTTTTCCCTCCCTAAAATTCACAATTTCGTAAGTACATGGCAAGTCCAAAACATTTCCTCAGAAACGTACAGGGCATTAAAGCTCTGGTATCTTCATGAGATGATAACAATGTACATTTTCTCTGCTTTCTACCAACAATGAAACTGGAGAACACTTTTTTAGTATTATATTTATTTTAATGCAATCAATCAAGTATGTGGAACAGATACCAGGTAACACTTAGAGTTGACATCTGCATCTGGGTGGAAATTCAGTGTGAATTAGAAAGGTATTGCATTTTGTGAACAAGAATGAGTGGCTCTAAACAGAACATTTTCAAGAATATTTGGAAAGGTTGTTGAAGTGGTGGCAGGTTCAGCTACTAAGCTATATTGATTAGAAACTTCTGCTTGAAGCATATTGCAGCTAAGTCAGTATAAAGTTCTGACAATTCAGTGATAAGTCCTCCTGCTCAGACAGTACCTTTGGCTTGAGCAGAAAATCTGTTGAACTGCTTTCTTCGTTTATATGTGAGAATCCTCCTCTCCTAATCAAGTGTTTTAGATATGCAATTGCAGGAAGAGCCATTTCAAGTTATCACTTTGACAAAGACTACAGCTACAGCAGAAGTCTAGATCCGCTGAACTGCTTATTACTCAGATGTGTTTACATTTAAAATCAACTAGCAGCTAAATAAAGAGCTGTCTGTGGCTTGGCTTAAGCTTACAGAATAGCAAGCGGCACCCCATGGTGTAAAGCCAAGAGAACAGACTCACTTGATCACACAGAAAGCTTGTGCTTAAAAAGCTTACTTTTTGCTTAAAAAGCTTAACTTGCAATTCCAGTGAAGCAGATTAGAACAGGAGTCTGAAATAAAACAAGCTCAGTGGTGTAAGAGCTGTTACTAAAATTCTAACAAGGAGTTCCTCGCTCTCACCTGCAGTGGGTCTGAAGCTGATAAGAGGTTCTACAGGAATGTAGAAAGGCATGCGTGTGAGGAAATATCTAGCACTGAAGTCTTGGCTGTTCAAGTCATTATGGTGATTATTTTAGACACGATCATCTAGCAGCTTATCATGATAAATATCTAGCACATGTCCAGGTATTTTATGAAGCTGAACAATATTCAGTATTAATTCTAAGTAGTTTGTATCTAATACTGCTTATGCACAGTTTCTCTTCACAGAGACATACTCTGCACACTGAACTTCTACAAGGTGGAAGTCCATCACAGGAAGATTAGAACTCCTCTCAGAAGAAGCAACTCTAGGACAACTAATTATGCCACTCATTTATCCCAGAAATACTGCTGCAGTTGTGTAAGTTAGTTTTTACTGCTGTGCAAGACAATACATAATGAAAACTAGACTAGTGCAATTCTGTTGTTCTTCCTTTCCTACTAACTGAGCAAACCCATGGATGCGTGACTCAAAAATATTCTCACTGACAGCAACATACTTCCGTACAGGAAAGCCCATAATAATGGCTCTGTTCATCTTACTAATGACTTCCATAGTGAATGAAATGTTAAGCAACAACAATAAGAAAAGCTACTTGAACACTTTTATTCTGGGTGACGGAACTGAATAAAACCAAAGTCAATGATGATAGTCATTTTCTACCATCCTTCTTCAGGATATATACCAATCCATCAGTGCTGATGTTTCTCTACACCTCACAGAACTACCAATAAGAAAGCCTTATCAGACATTTTACTAAGAGTTTAGACAATGCATTACTTATAGAATGTGGAAAAAGGCCTATAATCAATACCTGCTGTGCTGTTTTTATGGCAAAAAACTGGTGCTGGCCTTCTCCTCCACAAATATACCCAAAGGCACGATTATCTGTTACATCCCGAGCAATGAAAGAGATTTTGGTAACTGGATGCTCATGCTCGATGACCTGGAATTAGAAAGAAATGAAGTTCAAATTGCAAGATACCAGTAATGGATTTAGTTCAGATTCATCTAACTTCAACTAATCACTTTATTTAAGAGTCAAAATAAGAGAATGAGTCATTTCTTACCCCAGTTTTCTCATCTATAATCTTGATACCAGAGAGGGAGATGTTCACCCAGATCCTCTGCTTGTGTTGACCCTGGGAACGAGCTGCCACTGCCATTCCCTGAATAACATGAATAGTATTGATGAGACTTCCACTTGATTGAGCTTTAGCTTGCTTCCTTAGCATTTCTCATGAGCCCATAGCTGTGACTGCATTAGCACTAGTCTAGTTATTCCTAAGCAGCCACATTTCTCTTCCAGCATAACACATGAAGCCTTGTAGAGCATTTCAGAACAGGATTGTACTTCATTCATAAATTTTTAGGAGCTTTAAAGCTTTTATCTTTGCTCAAGGAACCAGTGAAGTGACGGCATCCTTACTAGGCCACCTCAGATTTACTGGTCCAACAGAAACTAATGTGAGGTTCTGCTCTCCAGAAGAGGTTATCTTCATTGCTGCAGGGTCACATTTACCCTTTTGTTTATCTGTACCTTTTGGTGTTTCCATAGCTACAGAATAGCAGCTTGGGCTTTGCAGTCTTACCCTAAAAAAGAGAAGTCTCCCTCTTCCCCATCCAAAACCTAAGTTAACTACTTGTAATCAACTTAACACTTTGGAATCTAGTATGACTGATAACAAGAGATTTATCAATAGAGTGTTCCCAAGTCAGAGAAACAACTGATTATATTTAAGACTACCAGTCTCCAAGCAATGAGTTACAACTTCAAAATCATCTTCCATGAAGCAATAAATATCATGCTAGATGTTCCCACTAAGCAATATTTGAAACTGTGACAAAGTCATCCGATGCATCTCCTGAAGAACAAGAAAAACATGTTGCTCGGATGCCAACTCAAAATCTTACCTTCAACTTCATCATTGAATCCTGACTCATTTTGTCTCCTCTTGCTTCTGGCACATCATCAATGCCAATCAATTTAGCTTTGTATCTTATACCATCCCCTTTGAATCTGGTCAGGAGAGATTCATCTGTCTTTTCTGGCCCTACAGAAAGAAAGATTTGTTTTAGAAGAGAAATATTTATGTTGTGGCTTTAGAAATATTATTTAAAATGTACTAATATGGTACATTTTTGTCTGTTAAAACATTATAATGGACTAACAACCATAGTCCTTCCAGTGGTGTATGCTCTGCAAGGTAATTGATCCTGTAAGGTCATGCTGCTCTTACAGAATCTGTAGGATTCTATTCAGAGAGTCGGGTCTAATGCTTGATGTCTGAGAATTTCAGAACAATCCCAACAGACTTGTTTTCAGGTAACAGGCAACTAGATATGACAGCTAAACATCGCCTCTAAGCAAAATCAGTACTTCCTATGGTGATATTGGGCTTTCAGTAAGAGTTTCAGATGTTTGCTGCCAGTTGTGGTCTAATCAGAACTCTTCTTGGTCTCTAAGAACCTGCTAGTACCCATGCTGAAATTTTCAGCACCTTCATCTCTGTAAGAGGTACTAATACCCACATCTCTGTAACCTCTTGATATTTTAGCAGCATTTGCTATTCCTGCTGTTCCCATTACTTCTCAGAACATCTTCATTTTCTTCTGCATGCTCCATACACTGTGTGTATACTTTGAGTATGTATCTCTGTATGATATATATTCACATAACCAAATCTGTCTAAAAACCTGTTGACTGACAATTATTCTCATGAATGGTGTTTTCTAGATTCTTTGGGGTAAAATCTGAATCTATATCTAGCATGTCATTCCATCTTTGGAGAGAAAAAGATTGAGTTCATGTTCCTCGATGATCCTCACTTGTTTAACCTTCTCAGAATACTTTCATTTCACCAAGTTTCCAATGACTTATTTGCTGATTCTGACAAGTAGAACTGAAAGCCTATTCTAAGGCTTTCTTAGAAACAGCTTTATATCTAGAAGCCTACCTTCTGATTAGAGTTATTTCACTAGCTTATTTACTCGCTTTTCCAGCTAACTTGAAACCTCAAAGTTATGTCAACTACGCAGCAAAAGTGAACATAGCTTTAGGAAAATGCAAAAAATTAGGGAGACTGAGTAGAAGTGTTCACTGAGTAGATATTGCTTACCTTTCTTTTTTTCTTTCTTTGAAGACTGTGTTTTTGGTGGAGCATGGTGCTCTGGCTGGTTGTTTACAGTAGAAGTAGTTTCAGCTTCAGTAGACATGATTAGATAGTTGTCAGCTATGCTTGCTGTAGTTTGAAATCCAGGTAACAATCAGTAGGCAGGCATAATATATTACCTTAAAGAAGAAATACTCCCATTAGACCTGTTAGTCCAGTTTTGTTCTGCTGAATTACTGAAGCAGAAGTTTCTACTGACTAGAAGTGCCTTCTCACCTGTTCATATCAGGCTGCTCCTCAGAGAGCATGAAGTTATGGCAACTAAGTGATGACCCCTTTCCCCCAATAATACCCAATCAGTATATCATACTGACATACTTCTGCAGGCTGTACTTGCAACAGCCTGTTATATGTCAACCTGTAGCTTCCTAACTTCTAAAGCTATTTTTAGAACCTTAGAGATTTGTTGTACTCTTCACTGCAACCATCACCTCTGTAGTAGGGCAGGAGACCATGCAAGAAATATTTGCTAGGACCTGTTTTTAACACTCACAAAGATATCAACAGAACAGTATATATAAAAAAAAGCTATTAGATCTTATTCATGTTCCCATGTAGTTAATGTCTGAAGTTTCAAAACTCAAGAAGTGAAAGCCAATGAGTTCCATAGGCTGCAAGACTGTTTCAGAAGAAAGGCAAAACCAGAAAACCACCACACCCTTGCCTAAAGAGTAGTCAAGCAACCTGTTTTACTTCCCCCCTCCCCAGAAAAACTCCAGAAGTTAAGCCATGCTAGTCCAACTGTTTCTCTCAAATCCATACCATACCTTTCTAGCCTCAGAGAGGAAAGTCAATACGTGCGAATATACAGGATATGCACCATCACCAGCAGTCACCATGTTTTGTTCCCAAGCAGCAGAAATACTGAGTAACATTTAACAAATAAAGACACTTCTGAAGATCACCTATACCAGACAGAAAGGTTCATGTCTGCTACAAAAATTGCTCTGAGTATGAGATGTAGTATGTGAATTTTCAGGTAGTGTGAGTTTTAGGTGACAAGTGAAGCCAAAACATTGTTGATATAATTCAATAGCTGGACTGCCTTCCACTACTACTAATTTCCTCCGTTTCTAATGGGGTAGCCACAGACCAAGTCACCTTTTAATCAGCGCTCCGTTTGAGATGTTCTATGTCCCCAGACAACTGCTAGAAGGTTTGCATACCTTCTGCTTTAAAAGCCTTTAATTCTCAATGGCTTATTCACCACTAGCCTTATTTTAGCTAATGCTTTACCCATTACTTAGAAGTTACTTTAAGAATTTTGTTTTCACTCCTACCTTTCTCCTCTTTCCTCAGTTTGTTAAGTCAATAACTATGAACTGACTCATCCAGCCTGCAACTAGCAGAGCCATGGATGTAAATGCTTAACTGATTCTTAGCCTAGAAAGAATACAAATGCCTAGATCTTTAGATGAAGAAAAGTTACCCTGAAGGCCTTCATTTCCATTTAGACAGAAGGGGCACTATTAGTCAACTGTCTGCTAACATAAGTAAAGTTAAATCTATCTGCTTATCAGGTGGTTTCTGAGTTGTGTTTATCCTTGCTCAAGTATATCAGCTAAGATAATACTGCTAATTTGAGAATAATCTCTGGCAGCTCTATCTGTTCTCTTCTGTAAGGAACTTACTTGGTCACAGGTAGGTAATCCTTGAGCCAAGAGAACAGGTGGTGGTCTGAATATTTCAAGTGTTACCGAGTAGAAATAGATGATATAGGAAGAGCCAAAATTTCAAGTTATGATTTAGGAAAGCAACATTATTATCGTGCGCCCATTCTGACAAAGGGCAAACTACTGAAATAAAACAGGGACTCTGCACAATGTTCGCAGAACTACTAAAAGGTGTCAATCAGAAAACTACCAAAAAAAGACAAACCAAAACAAAAAAAAACCCACATTAATTAAGTGAAATAAAGCCAACTGAATCCCACTTTAAGTCCAGGCCAGCATCTACTTCTGATGGTAGAGTATTAGTTGGAGATAGTCTTTATAATATAGTGTAACTAGCATTTGGTAACGGGCCTTTCCCTAGGTTTATCAAGTCCTTTATAAAGAGAGGAAGAAAGGATGATTAAGATGATGTCATTATTCAACCACTCACCCTCACCTGGTATGTTACAATTTGGAGAACAGAAGGAAAGAGCTTGGAAAAGAGCAGCTAAGATACACTGTCAAGGAGATGGGTTGCAGCTTTAGGACTTTCTGCACAGCATGGTACTAGAGAGAAGAAACAGCAACCTCGAGGCACCAAGTCCTTCCTGTCAGTGATCCTGCTTGGCCTGTTTTGTCCAAGCCAAAGACTGAAGTATGATTAAGAGGCAATTACAAGTTAATTTCCTACAAAGGAACAAATATGCACAAACAGGATCTCACTAAAATGATAGAATTCCATAAGGGCAGTTCTCATCTTCATGCTCTAGTTATGCATCTGTTGTTAGCTATCTATCTGTCTTCAGCCTACAGAAACAAGACCACTGAGTTGCATAGAGATATACAGCACAAAGACCTGAGATGGAAGAAAATGGGCAGGAATACACACAAGTAGGAGATCTTCCACAGGAAGAACAGGATGAGTTGCAAGTGCTCAGCCACTCTGTGTTAACAACTCAGTTTGAGAAGATTAGTGACCTTTCTGGCCAGATCACAGACAAAAATGTCTCTCATCTGAGGTCTGACACAGCTTATCTCACCTGATGATATATTACAGTACATGACAGTTACATATCATACATTCAGATAACTGTCTTTGTGAAGTGCTACCTCTGGAGCAAGGAAATTAGCCACTAAACTAAGAACGCATGGATAGACAAGGGCAGCCTTCATACAAGTTCACATTTTAAATAACTACTTGACCATTAAGTTATAGAATTAGTACTAAGTCCCCTCGGGCTTTATTGAAAAAAAAAAAAATCTCACTGAAGGAGAACAACAGTAAATAGAACTAGCAGTAATCTACTTTGTGGTAGAAGAGTCACAATACCACTAAATAGATCAAAGTTAAAGATGTATTCAACTGCAAGGCCTTTTTCACACTTGAACTTGCCTTATCATAGTGGAAAGTGCTGGTGAGGTCTGCATACTGTTTATATGCACTTGTACATGTGCAGGAAGCTAACGTTAAAATCATTTTTCTGTTCTTGCTTGGAGGCTTCTTTTTGCTCAGTCCTGTAACATTCTTTTACTCAGGCTGCAGGAGTAAGGCAACAAGGTCCTGCAGCACCTCAATTCTGACTACCTCCATAAAGAAAGCCAACCAGCAGTGCAAGTGAGTTGAAAATACAAGTGCTTTCATGCAAGGACAATCATGTCTTCAGTTCTACTAGGCTTTTCACACAGAGGGTGGTGACACACTGAAACAAGTTTGCCCAAGGAGGCTGTGGATGCCCCATTCCTGGAGGCATTCAAGGCCAGGCTGGATGTGGCTCTGGGCAGCCTGGTCTGATGGTTGGTGACCCTGCACATGATGATTATTGTGGTCTTTTTAACCCAGGCCATTCTATGATTCTGTGATAATGAAGACTTTAGGACCTAGTCTGTAGATTGTAAAGCGATGTCTTGAAATTTCCATGTAGATATATCTGATGCTTCACCACAGCCTAATTACCTGCTCTGCTATTATAATCTGCATCAGAAGATACCACATTTTTTTCCAACTCATTCTAAAAGGAGTTCTAAAACTTGGTACCTAATGCCTTTCCTGTAGGGATTATTCTGTAAAGAGTACCGATCACACTTTAAGGAATGACTATTTCAGGCCCTCTATGCATATGTAACAGCTCATACCTCAAGGCCTATCTGAAATTCTTGATTCAAATACTGTACTTGATTTCCCACATATCTACTCTGAGAAAAATCAGTCTTGGAACTTCAGTTATATCGTGTTCTTGAAGAACACAAGTTATATTGTGTCTTCAAGACACTTCCTACGATGAGATAGTGAGAAGGCATCCTTGAAACGCCTTGCTTTTAGCAATAACTGAAGCACTTTCCAAACAGTTTGTTATAACAGCATCTCTTAAGGAAAACTGAATGTTATTCAATTATTCCTCTTACTGGAGCAGTGGCAACATGGTATCTACCCTCCGTGGTATGGAATTTTTCTTCTTGCACAGGGACTTGAGAACCTTCATTATTCTTATTATGGGCTGTCACAGGATTTAAAAACTAGAAAATCTTCTCCTAACAAACAAGTTGTTTGCTCTTTTTTTGTTCGTCCCCCTACTCCCCAGTACAAAAAGATAACTCCCTTAATATAAATAAAAACACATCTGAACAGAAGTTAAGAGCATTACAAAAGTCAGAATTAAGACAGATAAATTGAACATCTATTGAGCAGTCTAATACTTTGTCCTTCTCACAGCCAGCGTTCCTTCTTTGTGCCTTGATACCACAAGTACTTAACTCAGATTTAAGAGTTATTGCATGTAAATATTAACCTCAAATGAAAATCTCAGAGGCCAGGAGAGGATAAAAGTAGCTTTTACTGCCAAGTGCAACATAGCTTGTAGGAAGGAAGTAGTAACCGGAAGCACAGCAGTTGTTTAAGTACTAAACGTATTTTCTCGAGGCATGTTTCCCCCTCCCCTGCATTCTGAAGAGTCAGCCAGGTTCTTCCGGTTCGAAGGTTGTATCAGAATCTGCACAACACAGCTTGAGAAATATCTTGTCTTGAGTTCTTGAAAGAAAGACTGTTTTCAGAAGAATGGTAGCCAAGAGATGGTAACCAAGCTATCTACTTGAGCAACTATGCTACAAGACCTCAGTTTTGTAGACTGAGACAGACTAGTGGCTAACAGCAATCCAATGACTAGCAAGAGTCAAAGCACTAAAGCCAGATACTTTAACCAATAGCGAACAATCTTAGCTAGCAGGATTCTGCCAGCGTACCAGTACATTTATGTATGGCCCTGTATCACTGACATTCACATCTAACTGCTTCCTAGTGTGCAAATGACTATCTGGTTTTCTCTTAGTTCCTGTTACAATGGTAGTGCCTTAAACAGCCCTGAAAAGCAGTAGGCATGCGAAAAAAAACACCAACATTTTAAATGTTTTGTTTCTTTACTAAAGCAAACACTGTTCTAGCATCTGATGGTGTATGTAACCTGAATAAACCTCCTGCAACAAGACACAGGATTTTATGTCTTAGATGGAAAATTCCAACTGCTTGCACTGAGCAAAAAACTATAACCATTATTATGTCTCCTCTACCTAAACAGTCACATTAGTCTGTTAGGAATTACTGTAGAAATTGGCTAATATAATGGAAAGGTATTAGCCTTACCTACATATAAAATTATGTCCAGTATTCACTGTTCACACTAATAAATTAAAAGTACCTTCTTGATGATAAGTGGTAGGAAAGAGTTCATAGACAGCCTGGGAACTGTTCTCCAACTCATGCCATGTCTGGAACACAAGACCAGCATAACGTACCAGGAAGTTGACTAAATACAAGCTCTTATGCTGCCAAGTCTAACCCAAAGCCCTGTGATTATTCATGTAAAAGACAGTGTTGGGTCCATTCTGCCAAACAAATGACATTGTCAGTCACTGACACAATCAGCAAGGTCCATATTAGTAATGACCCCACTAGATAGTTTCTCCTACAATTCCTTGATAGCAAGGCTAAAGCCATTGATCTCATCTTCACAAATTAAAAAAATGAAATAAAAAAAAAATCTCTTTTGTTGGGCTGTAGGTAATTAGAAACCTACTTTGTAGGTAACAGATCACTTATGTGGTGTCAATGCCTCAGTTAAATCACACTTTATCTGTTGGAGAGAATATTTCCAGGTTAACAGGATTTTGCTTGGGGAGCTGCCCCCATTTCTCTGCAACTTTCTATAAGCCCTCAGTAGTGTTCTGTTCTCTCAACTAAAAGATGATGTATCAATACTCTTCAGAGGTTATAATACAGATCTATGCGAAAAGCTTCCTCTGTCAATAGAGGTACCCTTTAGGAACAAGCATGCTGTGGAACAGGTCTCAGGGTCTAACTGTCTTATTCATATATATTCAGAATGAGAAAATGGGAAGGGTGAGTCAGAAGTGCAATAATAGATACCTTAAGGAATACCTTCACAATTTTGATTCCCCCAGGTATCCGCTGCAAAGAAGACAGATCTTGTTGCTTTAGTAAATGGCCTCAACTTCAGATGTTGGCATGTACCACAGCTGGTGCAGGACCATGCCTGCAAATCACCACCCATCTTACCATTTCAGTCTATTTACTAACTGCTGTTTCATCACAAGGACAGAACAGTCTGTTCTCACTGTATCAGTGCACCAGCTTTCTCCAAACTGCTTATTTTTTAGCAAGAATGTAGAAATTCAAACTAAATTCCTGGAAGTGTTTGCTGCAGTTGCAGTCACTGCAGTCAAGTGAACATCACCATGCTAGAAGCTAGAACTGAACAGGTCACTGCATACAACTAATACAGTTGAACCGTTCCTTTTTGTCATAGTGCTGCAGTTGTAAGTACAGCACTGCTGATGAGATGATCAGTAGCTTCTCAGCCCAGCCACTATGGTAATTCTAATTTGAATTTTTCCTCCACGTATCATAGGAATCAATATAGCTATTCCAAGTGTATTAGAACGGAGGTCTCAGTGAAGTCACAGCAAGTTTAAACAAGCTGCACCTGGTTAAGAACTTGGTATTATATAAGTTAACAATAGGTTATGAAGAAAGTCTCACTTTCTTTAGAAGTAAGTAGAGGTCAATATTTGTTATGTGATTTGCTAAGACTTCACCTCAAAACAAGGGGAACTAGCACAGCCATAGTCAGTCTGATAGATAAGAGATATTCTTCAGCCAGAAACTCAAGTGTCTAACAGTATCATCCAGATACCTATCTATCTAAATTTACAATTTATTCTATAAATGAAGTAGAATTGTAAAATAAATCTTTGTAGCAGCCTTTCCAACATCTGCATTCAGCATACCGTCCTCCTAGTTAATTCTGCAAACTGAAAAACCATCTCAGTTTTAGTACAAACAATACCAGCTTCTTAAGTCTAAATCCTTCTCTTGGAAAGCAACTGGTAGATAACCCAATATGTTCTGGCTTGTTGTTGCTGTGTTGTTCTTGTTTGAGACCTATTTGGCTGGTAACATAGGCTTATTCTGGAAATATGTACTTAGAGAAGGTTACTTGCTTACTCCTGTAGTCCTCACAACTAAATTTCCAAATGAAATTTCTTCATATCAGTTTCGCAGAAAAACAACATCCTTTCACACTTGAGAGGCTACTCCTACATATCTGGCTCCCAGTGCTGAAGACCCTACAGTCAGTGGCTCCTGAGTCTGAGTTCACCTCTCCTAGACACTGCTTAGGAGAACATCACCTGCCTACGCACAGGATGAAAAAACTCAGACTGTATGTCTGCAGTGTCTACCACTCAGTCTTCTGTCAGTACTGTTTGGCAGGACACACTGCATATATTAACAACTGCTTTGCTTCCAGGTTGCTTAATTAACTCAGCTAGGGTTTACTCGGATGCCAACTGGAGTTTGAACTAAAGAACAACTCAAATACCTCACTTATAACCGTGCTTCTCACTCTCTCATGCCTAGGAAGACTGTTTCTGATCTTCCTTCTAGCTTGTATAGCAAAAGACTCTTGCCAATAACTGTGCTTTTCACCCCCTTCCTCAGAGCAGGAACTTGACACATACTGAAGTTGTTATCATAGGTTATTTCAGCTGTATGCTGTTAACTGTCCAGTGCTGGCAGAGTTATCCCTCTTTGCAGTTTGGGTGTGTGCAAGCTGTACCGAGAGAGATTGCATATGTTCTACATAGCCTACACTGAACTGTGTTCTCTACCTGATCACAAACACATCTCCATGAGAAACAGGATTTTTCCTGTTCTGCTCTTGAGCTCACCCAGCTCGGCACCATGTTGTCATTACCACAGTGTCAAGTATTGTGGTCTGCTTATCCAGAAGGTGCTCACCCAGCTGATTACCCATGACCAGCCAGAAACATGCCCTTAAAAATAAATCATCAATATTTGAAGAGGTTTCCATGTAGCCACAACCTTCTGCCAGCCTTTGGTTACATAGTTCAGTGCAGTAGTCACTGGTCACAAGATTCCTGTAACAGACAGAAATTATGTTCTTGATCCAGAAGACTGATGATCCTGCCTGCACTTTATAAAGACCAGCTCTCCTGCAGCAGTCTCATTCCTTCCTCAGGGAACTTTACAACATTACTCCTAAATCCAGACTTTAGGAATCCCAATCAGACCCCATTTAGCTTTCCATCCGTAAGAGGGTCTCAATATCAGAATACAGATTTGTCCCCCACCCACCAGAGTTGCACAAGGGCAAGCCTCCCATCCTCATTTCGAGTCTTTTTTCTCTTAGCAAGGCTAGTAGCTGTTTTCAAACAGATCTGCTATTCAAGCCTCTAGAAAATTAATTTTTTATTCATAGCAACATTTGTGCCCTTGTCTAAAGCACCAATTACCCTCTTTAGTGGAAGCACAGAAATTAGCCGAAAGGGTGGACAAAGGATGCAGTGTTCATCACACTTCAACCTGTGTGTTCCTTACACGTCCTGTCCCTTGGATTGTAGTCTCAATCCTAAGCATTTTAGCCCTAGGAGAGGTATATCACAGACTCCTTGTAAGAGGAGACTTGTGGCTATGTGATGCATCAGCATTAAGTGCTCCACATACCTTTCTAAAGAGTGCAGTCCTCAAGAACACATTTGTGAAGCCTTCTCAACGACAGGTTAAAGATCTAACCTAGTTGTTTGGTTCACGACATAATCCTCATAAGGTATTTTACTTCTCATCTTATTGCCAAAGAATGCAATATGAACTGACAAAACAGCAGGAAATTCAGCTCCAAGGCCAAAAGTCTGCCCTTAACTGGCCCCAGAGTGTCTGAGCTTTGAGATTTAAGGCGACATGCACCAGCTATGAAACTTAGAAGCTTTTAGGAAAAAATACACGTGAATATAGTTGGGAGTGAAGGTCTGCAGGGCCTTCAGAGGTGCTTCACTCTTAAGCACTCCATAGCACACGCAAGGTACATCCTTCCAGTAAATGTGAAACTGGAATGATCTATGCCCTCATCAACCCAGGCCAACAAGAGTTAGACAGGAGATGATGCTTTGTTCAGTACTCAGCTGCCCAGCTTTATAAACAGCTTAATCCTGTTTGAACTGGTACATCTTGTTTACTGACTAGGGCTGCCACTATACTTTATCCAGCTTCTTTATAACCCTGAGACCCTTGTACCCAGATACTGACTCAAAACTGGGTTCCTAAAGTCAGTTTGTTTTCAAAGTTACACTGCTTTGACACTTCATTCTATCTGATCCTCCAAACACAACTGATTTTTTTTCTACAGAGCCAGGGGAGCAGTGGCTTATGCTTGGTTGTTTTACACAGAAGGAGCTTAAAACCCCTCAGATTTCCCTCCCCACCCCACACAGCAGGGGAAGGGTCTTATTTCTACTACTAATCCCTTAATCTTCGTCTAAGAGCTAAGTTTTTCCTCCAAAACCCTTGCAGATTACGAGGTACTTTCATGCTATCTCATCACTTTTGATGGAAAGTGGATAGCAAGTAGGATTTGGTTTACCACTACTATTTCCAGAGTAAGACGTCTCCCTCTGGTGTGGAATATGTCCCTTCATTGTCCTAGCAAATTCACACTTCAGGAGTGATTGCTTTGTGCTAGACTTGCTATATGAGCTCCACAAGCACTCCCAAGAACTGGGTTAACCTAGTAGGTCACACAAGTGTAATAGCAGTGTAAAGTTCATAAAGAGAGAAGACCATCAACAGGAGAAAGATCTGTGGGTCTGGCAACAATACTCAGTAATCACAGCATATTACGCACTTATTTGCACATATGCACATATATGCACTTCTATTTACTTAACATCACAAGCAGCAGTTTGTATTTTAAACATCCTGTCTGAATAGCAGCTGTTTGTTC
>JAPSGF010000003.1:29017691-29061373 GCA_035772895.1 Perdix hodgsoniae | reverse complement strand
CCGATTCTCCCCTCCCATTTTGATACTAAGTACAGCTGTTTACCCACAAATCTAAGAGCTCTTCTGGTACTTATTGCATATATCATTCACGTGTTTTTTCCTATCTACTCATGAAGTAAAGGTGCTAAGCAGCTGTAGCATCTACTGGGCCATTCTGTCCAGTAATTGAGTTATGCAGGAAATTTGTCAAGTCATGTTCTCTCACTGAGAAAGTAGGCTGTGTTCTGCAGACGTAAATAGAAACACAGCAGAAAGCACATATCAGAATGGATAACCATCTCTACCTTCACAAGAGGAAAATGATGCCAGATTTTTGGCTTTTATCCCATCCTTCCGAGTGATAATGCTGAGCACAACTGCTGATGCTCAGCCAATAGCTTTGTTTGAAGTAGGAGCACAGTAGAAGAGAAAGAGTGTCAAAAGTCACAGGACTTGCACAGTAAAGCTTGTCATTCTTCCAGTCTTCTGTCTTCAGCAAGAAGCACAGAAGGCCCTACTAGATTCCCCACAGCAGAAGTATCTCATCTAGGACTCACAGCACCTAGCATTCAACCCACTTTAGTCTGAGCTTTCCTGTACTCTCAGTCATGAGGTTTGCTAGTGAAGCTTCTGTTTTGATGGCTCACCTGACATTCATTTAGAACTCACAACAATTTTCTTACTCCAAATGCAAACTTCAGTGAGTTTCTATTAACAGAAGCTTCTGCTTTTGACGTGACCACATCCTCAACTCACTCAGGGCATTTTGGAAGCCTAACTGCCCCAAGGGCCATTTGTGTTGGATGTGACCGCAGTGATTCTTTAAACAGGCATGCTCCTTGACTCCCTCAAACAATCCTCTTCTCAAGAGTTCATTTGGATTCTGATTTGCTCCTGTTTAGCTACCCAGTTTCTCACTCACCTCTATCATCACCTGACACAGTGTTAGTAGACCTTCATAACAGCTTCTAACTGCATAACAGGTCACTGTGAAACATCACTTTTTTTTTTCAACTTATTAGCGCCTAATAAATCTTCACAACCAACTGGAACATATAGCTTTGTAATTAATTTAATCTGTGTTGTCTATCTACAAAGGAGTTCCCGCCCCTAAGCATATCGGTGCTCATTCCAGCATACAATGACCAAATCTTTAGCCCCATGTGCTCTCAGACCCAGTCTATTTTGGATAGAATTTTCATGGAAACTATGAAATACTCTGGGCAAAAATGTAGCCTTCTAAGGCAAAGTAACTTAAGTAACTTATTAAGATGAAGATGATTTCTCTCTAGTCCCTGCTCCCATGCCCCCAAATAAAGACCTAAACAAAGTGAAGTTAATCCTACTTTAACAATGGATTTACATGCTCCCCTAGTAAGCGCTCAAACAACCACCCTCAACTCAGCAGAGGAGTAAAAGCTCTGCTCCAGGGAAGTCCTACTGCACTGATCTTACTGCCAGATTGCAAGCACTACTGTGGAACAGCATTCAAAGTGTCATCATGTGATGATCACTGGGGCTTAAAGCTTCACCAGCTGAGAAGTTGGTTTTCCTGAAATGAGTGTGCTCTCACTTCAGTTAGTCCTAGAAATCTTTAACTATATCCATTTACCACAAATGGAAGTATCATCCTGAGATTCACCAGCAGACAGAGGGGTGCTCAGCAAGGATGCTCCATCTAAAAACAGAACAGAAAGCCTACCCCTGCTTCACTACATTCTAACCCTTCTCTCTGCTGCCAGAAGATTCTTTCATCTTGGTGATGCGTGCATATCAACACAAAGTTTCATAATTTTCGCTTCTTCACCCCTTGCTCCTCCGACAAACAGAAATAAAAACTTATGTTTATTTTGCTTTCAGCTCCGGCTTCCTCAGGGAGCCGGCTCCGCTGCAGCCCGGTGCAGGATGCGGGCGGCTTCCAGCCCACGGCACCCGGACAGCAGCGCGCCCCGCGGCCCCCAGCTCTCCCCACCCCGCGCCGCCTCCTTCCCTGTTGCGACCGGAGCGCGGCCCGACGCCGCCGGTGTCGCAGGGAGACGCGGACGGCCCCGGTGGGAGCACCCGCTCCCCCGGCTTTGCCACCCCGCGGCAGGGGCTGCCGGCCCTCGCAGCCCCGCTATAAGCTCGCGCTGCAGCGTTCTCGAAGAAAGAGGCAAAAGAAAAAAGGGGAAAAAAAAAAAACCAACCCAAAAACCAAAAAACAAAACCCAAAAAAACAAAAAATCGCCCTCCCTCCCTCGTTATAGCCCCTCCCGGAGGCTTGCAAGAGCCGAGTCCCCGCTCGCAAAGCTGCTTACGGGCTAGATCCGTGCCGCTCCGTGCATGATCCGAGGAGAACCGCAGCTGGCAGCCTGACGGGGAGCGAGGGCCCGGTTAAATATTCAGTGGCACTCTCGCCTTCGGGTTAGTTAGCCACTCACAGCGAGAGATATGGTTTTAATCAGATGCTGGCAGCTGAGCACTACCCAGGAATGTGCTATGATGTTTTTGCTGCTCGGTCTTGGCTACTCCCCCTCAACGTGTCGGTGCTCACAAGATTAACTCCTTGCGAACCGCCGCTCCGGCCCCTGTCGCCGCTGAGGGGGGTCCAGCCCAGCCGCAGTCACCGGGTGAGAAGTGCGGTGGGTGCGGACTGGTTCAGAGGAGGCATAGCTGGTGCTCCTCGTGCAGCGATGCATTGGAAGCTCTCATCTAGAAAACAGGTCCTCTCTTGTGTCTGTGTGACCGTCTGTTTACAGACAGGTGCGGCAGTGTTGTTAAAAATCCAATCCAAGCCGAACGCTTATTTTCTGCAAAAACGCCAAAATCAAAATTCCATCCTTTCTTCCCCACAAATCTGTGGCTAGCTGAAACCATACTGGGATGGTATGATTCTGTTTCTGGGTCACATCCAGACCTGACCTCTATAATTTCCACTCATCTTTATTACCTCAATAATGTTTTGTTTCCCAGTGCGATACAGCAATTTTCCAACTTGTATGAAAGACCCTGTGATAAAAACTCATGCTTTGTCCTTGTAGAAGAGCTTTATGTTTTTATTATTTTTATTTTTTACTTTTTTTCCTCTGAAATTACAAACCTAACCTAACATTCATTTTCTCAAAAATAGTGCAAAACGTTTCTGTCCAAGTCTGTGCTATTGCCCTTTGCAGCAATACCTGACGTTATAAAAAAAATTAAAAAAGAGTTTTTTTCCTTGAAGTAGCAATGAATTTGGTAGATATTTTAAACTGTTTTAGAAGAAGAAAAGGATTCTAAACTGATGGGTGCGTCTGGTCATGAAGCACATCCAAGTGGCACAATGCCTTCCTTGACACAGTGTGATGCTGCTCAGGCCTGCAATGGCAAAACCTGTAGGAGTCCTGTGCCTGTGGTAACCAAAAGCTGTCATTTTAGTGTCATTTGCCCATGTCAGTCTTTGATTTCAGAAGTGCTAATTTTAACCATAAAGGACTCTGAGGGACACATTTTTGTACACCAGCCTAGCGTTCATGGAAGGAAGTACATACTACGTAAGTAAGGCATTTGCTGCAGTTAGCAGGTTGCTGGCCATGCACATGTCAGCGTTTGAAAGATTAGATGTGAATTCTTTGGGACACTGTCTTATTCATGTTTAACAATGTTGGTTTTGTACCGCTTGTACTGCACTGTACATTACTGTGAACTCCCTGAGCTGGAGACCTATCAGTGAGGCTGGAGCTTCTCTGTGCTGGGGCAGAATGTATTTTGAAGAGTGATGCTTTGCTCAGCATGTACTGTGGAAGTGAGCGACACAGCCTGCCTCAAATGAAGGATGAGATTGTGCCTGGTTTAAACACAGTGTAGTAACAAAGCAGTTTCTATAATGCAGTCAGACCACTGCTGGCATAAGCAGGACTAGCACTTGTGCCTTGCCTGGCATGAAACCTAAGCCCCAAAATACCTTGACTAGTTGTAGTAACGGTTGCAAATATGAGTTATAGCATTTCTTGTTAAAATGGAAGAGATTAAAATATTTTTCATTGGCCACAGAAAGCAGCTTATGAGCCCTTTCAGGGCGCTGTGAAATTACACCTACTGCAGAAACAACAAGAGGTTCCTCACTGCCTACCAGCACTTGAGACATAACTAATAACATCATGGAAAAAGGTTTTTTTAACTGATAAATGGTTAATAACTAACTGGAAAAAATGACGGTTTTCTTAGAGAATAGAAAATGTCTCAAGCCTTAAAGGACTACACTATCTATTTTGTAATTCAACTCCGAACAGCTCCCCTGATATCCCACAGTGTTGAACTAAATGGTAAAATTCAGAACTGTTACATTAAACATATGTAATAGGATTGCTTTGTGAGTGTAGGAGGAATCCAGGCAGAAAGCCCCACAGGAATTCAGCTATTTCGTCTATAGTGCAGTACAGGACTCAAAGGGCGTGCTTTGCACTTCATGAAAAGTAAAAAGATTTGTATTTCACCACAGTAAAAACAGAACCAAATGAACAATGGCTGTTATGACTTTAAGCCTGACTCCTAAAAGATTACAGCAGAGAGAGTGCTGTGTTTTCCAGGACGATGATTTTTTTCTCTCTCATTTGTTGTGTCTGATCTTACTGTTGCTGGCGTAAATTCAGTGCCTACCCAAGGTTTTTTTGTTTTAAATCAACTGCTTATTGCAGAAAACAGTATCGACCTGAAGACTTCACAAACAGGTCTAAAATTATCTCAAAGTTGCAGCTGGAAAGCTTCACTTCAGTGAGTTTTTCTATTGCTTTTCCGGACGTTAACTCTGCCTAAACCACAGTCTGTCATTAGGTTCACTGGGATTCCAGTCTGGGTGGAAAACTGGGGTAACAGAGTGAAATGAAAACACAGAAGTGCAGAGACTTTCAGAAGACATTGACTTTAATTGTAGAAACATGAGTGCCTTGAAAATAGCATCAATAACATTTTGTGAAAAATCTGCTTGCAGCAAAGCAATGTGGTAGCTAATCCTGCGATGGCTTGCTCAAGAATGCAAGGTTTATTATTAAAGTAATCTTTTAAGATTTTATTGGAATGTGCTTCCACAGCGGTGTTGCTGCCTTTGTGGGCTTTACTATGTGTGTGTCATCTTGTCCATAATTAAACATTTTATTGACAGACCCGAGACTTTTTTTCTTAAACCTCCCACTTTGAATAGTGGAATTTCATTTGAACTTTAAATACTGCCTTGGAATTTGCCATAAGGTAAACTGTCTGCTCCTGGAAGCTTCCTTGCGATGCGACAGATGTTTCAGACACACAATAAGTAGCTGAACGTAAGAGGACTTGCTAACTTTTCTCTTAGTCTTAAAAGAAATGCTGGTGAGAGCAGGACTTGCTTGGAAGATGTGGTTGTCCCTAGGCAATTCTCACTTTGGAATATATGGGAATAGAATTAATGGAAAACTGGCCTAGAAGGGACATTTTCAAGTGAAGCTTCACTGCTGTCAAAAGGAGAGAAGGCGAACTATGTCAAAGGAAACATGAAGGAAGAATTTGTACTTCAGCCTTTGGACTTCTCAGCCAAGTTTCTCATGTGACTTGGACTTGCTGACCACTTCTTTTTATAAATTCAGTTAAAGACAAAGTCCACTGAATATCAGTAGCAAAAAGCATCCCTGCTATTTTAAAATCTTAAATTGCAATCTATTTTTCACATTAGTGTAGCTCTGGATATAAAGCTCTGGGTAATGTAGTGCACAGGTAACTTGTCTTCTAGAATCAAGAATAGACTTGAGTAATTACTTAAACCAAGGCTTGTTTGTGAAGGCTCTGGTTTGGCAGTCTCTAGCTTAGACTGCCACAGGGATTTAAATTGCTAATATGTTCATCCGTTTAGAAGTGATTGACTAAAATAAATGTTAGAGCTACTGCCCCTCAGCTGCAGTACAGCAGCTCTCTTGGTGTGCATCTTAACCAGCTGAACTGCAGGGCAAAACCAATTATTTTAAATTGCTATCAGTGGTATTTGCTAAGAATTTAAGCTAACCTCTCCCAGTTCGCTTCTGATGACTGCTAATATTTGGGTGAGACTTGATGATTTCCTCTAAGTCAGGGATATTTTGGGAGGAGATTGCAAATGTCAGGGCTGGAATTACAGTGTCATCTGTCTCCTACCTGGAGGTTCTACGCATCCAATGCTGTCTCCAGCACAATGCAGGTTTCCGAAACAAGAGAGACATCATGGAGCTGTTCAGCAGTTTTTTGTATCTTTCAACTTCTGCACCTGTATTCTGCCTCAGGCCTGGCTGTGACTGTGTGCTGACACAGAAGATGGGCATGCTCTTACATCACATAACGTGGTCATGGTGTGCAGCTTACACAGTGCCTCTGTTCTAGCACTTCTGTGCTTGACTCAATGGCTTTGACTGATTAACTTAACTAAAAAACTTAACAGATTTTAACTGAAGCAGCAGTGATGCTTCCACCACTGTAGAGCAGTTCTTGGCCACTGATATGGTCAACTAGTTCTACGAATTCTTAAGAGCAAAAAAAATAGACTGGTAGGCAATATCACCACATCTAAAAGAGTACTCTGCCCCCACCCATATTAAATAGATAACCACAATATTTTGTTTGGCAATGCTCAAGGTAAATAAAAGCCCATTTCCAAGCAGTGTTCATTAATTGTGAGGCCACTCTGCAAAAGGGAGGTGGTGACCACTCTCTATCTTGAATAAAGAGTGGCCAGTATCTGTGGTCCAAATGACACTGCATGCATACATACATTCCAGCATACAGGAAAGGATTTTGGCATGGTATGTTTCTTCCCTGGAGAGGTGCTATGTCCAGAAGAGAGGGAGAATTTCAGATGCATCCCTCTTGGCAGTGTATCATGTTGGCTGGATGTAGCTTCTTCTGTTTGTGCACATTATATATTCTGGCTCTGGTTTTTAAGTCCACAGCTGGTGGCTGACTTTTGGGCTTCACAATATTTAGCATCCAAACATGTGAACTTCTTCTGGAGTCTGGCCCATAATTCCTAACCTTTACAGACTGTGAACTGGAGTTTGATAGCTGATCTGCTAAATTCTGCTAAAAAATGCCATGATGCTAAAAGCTCAGGTCTCTTATGAAACCCTGAAATCAGTCTGCTTGAGAAAAAACATTTCATTTGTTAGCTGGCAGCGCCCTAGTAAGTTGTATTTTTCCATACTTTTAATCACATCAACACCACTGAGGTAACAGAGGTGGTAACAGGTAGAACTCAATAATGAATTTATTTTATTTAGATGTTGGTTGTGTGATACATGCTCAAGAGAGAAACATCAAGCCTCTTTGTGCCCTTTATTTTTCATTATGCTTTTCTTTGGTTATTGTTATTTCTCAGCTTTTTTTTTTTTTTTTTTTTTTTTTGTAAGCTGCTAGGCTACTACTGTCATATTTGAGAAAGCTGTGGCAGTATGATGAAGTTCCTAGTAATTTAGTGATTGGAACAGGGGAAACACGGATGCATTTTTAATTTTAAAAAAAGGAAGACACAGTGAACTACAGGCCAGTTAGTCCTATTTCTGTACCCGGCAAAATTATGGAGCAGATACCTCTGAAAACTATGCAAAGTCTCATGTAAAACAGAGGTGATTGGTGATAGGCATGACTTCACTAAAGGCATGTAATGCCTGATGATTTTGGTGGCTTTCTACAATGGTTTTACATCACTGGTAGAGAAGGGAATAGCAACTGATGTAATCTATCTGTGCTTGTGTAAAGCATTTGAAATTGTCTCACACAATATCCTTGTCTCTAAATTAGAGAGCCACAGACTTGACAGATGGACCACTTGGAGGGTGAGGAATTGGCTGATGGTCACATTCAAATCATTATGGTCAACTGCAAGTGGAGACCAGCAACAAGAGGTATTCCTCAAGAGTCTGTATCAGGACTGGTATTTCACATACTTATCAATGACAGATCAGTCATCCAGAGGAACCCTGACGGCCTTGAGAGGTGGCTCATGCAAAACTCATGATGTTCAAGAAAGTGTAGCGCAAGGTCCTTCACCTTTGTCAGGGCAATCCCAAGCACAAATACAGGCTTGTCAGAGAATGGACTGAGAGCAGCCATGAAGATAAGGACTCAGGAGCTTTTGGTGATGGAAATATTATAATGATCTGGCACTTCACACTTGTAGCCTGGAAAGCCAACTCTATCCTGGGCTACATCGAAAGAAACATGGCTAAGCAGGGTAATGGAGATGATTTCACCCTTCTACTCTGCCTTGAAAGGCCCCACCTTCAGTACTGTGTTCAGCTCTGCAGCCCTAGCACAAGAACGTAGACATGTTAGAACAGGTCTAGAGGTGGGCCCTGAAGAAAATGGAAGAGCTAGAACACCCCTCCTGAGAAAACAGGCTGAACTGGGGTTGTTCAACTTGGGGAGCACCCTGGGAATATCTAATGATAGCCCTTTAGTGCCTAAATGAGACCTAATGGAAAGATGACGATACACTCTCTATCAGTCATTGCATCAATAAGGACAGTACGCAATGTTTTTAATCTGAAAGAGGCTAGATTTGGATTAAACACTAGGAAGAAATTCATATCTATGGGAGTGGTTAGGCACTGGAACAGCTTGTCCAGAGCTGTGGAGATCCTCAAGGCCAGTTTGTCTGGGGCTTAGAACAACCTGCTTTTGTGGACAGTGTCCCTGCCCACAGAAAAAGGGGTTTGTATCCAGATTATCTTTAAGGCCCCTTCCAACCCAAATCATTTTATGATTCTGTGATTCTATAATTCTGTAATTCTGTAAGTCTATGATTCTATGATTCAACACTTCGTTTTCACTTCTTGAGAAAAATCACATATTACATTTGGTTTTGTCTGTCTCTTTTTCCAGTAATTGCCTGTGGAACAACCATCATCAACAAGGATCTGGGTTGTACAACCATGGGACCTCTTTGAAGATCAATGTGCTCAGTATCATCAAGAGTGCTCAGCACAGATTCACCAAGGGAAAGTCATCTCTGACCAACATGACAAGCTTCTGTAATGAAATAAGCAGTCTGATAGATAAGGAGACAGTGAGGGAGATAATGGATTTTGTCATCCTGAACTTCAGTAGGGCTTTTAACACTGTCCCCGATAAGAGCCTCATAGTGAAGCAGTTGGAGAGTGGGCTGGCAGAGCAGATGGTGAAGCTGAATGGTTAGGCTTGGAGGGTAATGACTGAAGTTCCAAAATCTAGTTGGAGGACAGTAACAAATGGAGTACTCCAGAGGTCAATTCTGAATCCAGCCTTGATTAACATCTTCATTAATGATCTGGACAAAGGGACAGAGTGCACCTCAGGACATTTGTGGATGATGCAGAACTGGGGGCAGCGACTCACTCACCAGAAAGCCATGCAGCCATCAGGAGGGAACTCAGCAGGCTGGAGAGGTGGGCTGACAAGAACCTCATGGAGTTTAGTGAGGAGAACTGCGAAGTCCTGCAGCTAGAGAGGAACAGCTTCTGGCACCAGTGCTCCAGTGTCCTCCAGAACACTCAGGTTGTTCTCTGCAGAGCTCCTCTCTGGCAGGTTAGCCCCTAACCTGTACTGATGCGTGCAGCTATTCCTCCTCATGTGATTCCTTTCCAGATGCAGGACTCTACACTTGGTCTTGTTAAACCTCATCAGGTTCCTCCCTGCCCAACTCACTGCTCTTTCCAGCTCTTGTTGAATGGTAGCACAACCTTCCAGTGTGCCAGCCACTCCTTCCAGCTTTGTATTATCTGCAAACTTGCTGAGGGTGGATAATTAACAGTAAACAGTATTCAACTGCTATTTCCTGAAGGGAGGTTGTGATGAGGAAGGTTTAGCCTCTTCTCTCAGGCAACAAACAGGACCCGAGGAAATGGCCACAAGTTGCGCAAGGGAGATTTAGATTAGATATAAGGAAAAATTTATTCTCTCAAAGAGTGATCAGGCACTGAAATGGCCTGCTCAGGGAGCTGGTGGAGTCACTGTCCCTAGCAGTGTTCAAGAGATGTCTGGATGAGATGTTATGAGATATGGTTTGGTAGCTTGTGGTAGCAATGGTAATAGGAGGATGATTGGACTAGATGATCTTGTAGGTCTTTTCCAACCTTGTGATTCTGTTTCTGGGATCTTGTGATTCTGTGATTCTTGGCTGCATTAGCCAAAGTCTCATCAACAAGTCAAAAGAGGTTATCCTTCACCTCTACTACTGAGACAGTGCCAGGAGTACTGTGTCCAGTTCTGGGCCCCAGTACAAAGTAGGCATGGACATATTCCAGCAGAGGACCAGTGAGATGACTGAGGGACTGGAATGATTCTTCTATAAGCAGAGTTTGAGAGAGCTGGGACTGCTTAGCCTGGAGAAAATCATGCTCAGGGGGAAAAATGTATTAATGTTAATACTTGAAGGAAGAGTGCAAAGTGGATGGAGCTAGACGTTTTAGTGGTGCCCAGTGCCAGAACAAGAGATAGTATATGCAAACTGGAGCACAAGAGGTCCCGTCTGAACACCAGGAAACACTCATGTGCTGAACTAATGGTGGAGTGCTGTCTGAGATTGCGCAGAGAGGCTGTGGAGTGATTGTCTTTGGAGATCTTCAAAACCATCTGGACATGATCCTGGCCATCCTACTCTGGATGTCTCTGTTTGAGCAAGAGGTTAGGCTAACTGACCTGCGAAGGTCTCTTTCAACTTCAACCATTCTGTGATTCTGTGATTCCCCTAATTCTCTAGAATTACCTCTCATACTAAGTTTGGTTGTCTTTTCATCCATTTTTTAAAAGTGTGTCTCCTTGCAGTAGTTCCTGGCTTTTTCTGGTAGCTTTGGTGCCCTACTGGCAATCTCTACTTTAATTTTACATCTTCCTTATCTATCTTGTAAATAGCATGCACTGGAGAATGCAGTAAAACTATTTCCTCCCCCTTTTTATGCTAGTTTAATTTATCAGTATCTAGCATCAACTTGCCAAATGTGAGCTTTACACTAGACTTCTGGAAGAGAGAAAGCTCTATGTCAGTTTTTTGGTGTGCATTTGGAGAACATCTGCACCCATCTCTTGCCTTGTATAAGTCATACTGTTTATTCTAAAATTTACAAAATTTGGTCACTAGTATTTTAGTCACGTCAACATTTCCTTGCGGACTCTTTTTTTTTTTTTTTAAATGCATTTTTTCTCCAAGTTAATATTTTCATTCTTAGTTTACACAAAGGGGCATAGAGAAATTCCTATTATGTGTTCCTGATTCGACAGAGAGAGACTCAGATTTGTCATGCTTTGTTTATGAGGGAAAAACTGTGATTCTGGCTGGTCTTTCAATTAATATTCATTTCAGGGGAACTCATTTGGTCCATAAAGATCCAGGCTTGACAAGACTGAATACAGAGGACAAAAAACAGAAATAATACAAGAAGATGGCTGTCAAATATGCAGGTTCTACAGTCCTATTTCTCTAGGTAACCTAATTCTCCCAGTTCTGTGGGTAGAATGTCAGAAGTGAACAAATACTCCCTGACTGAAATACTCCCTGATTCAGGGCACTGAGCTTTAACAACCTAGGATAATTTCTGTTTCTTTTGAGATAAATTCATCTTAGACACCTGAGGCACTGGAATTTTGACACTTACATGCTTTGTGGCTTTGACCATAGTAGTTTGCCTTACTCAGAGAGGTAGGAAAATTGGGGTAAAGACATTTTTAAGTTCAAACTAAATAAAGTCTGTAGGGTACTTGTATGATCAGCATCAGGATATGACTCTGACTTTTCACTGTGCTCATTCCTCATTCCTCTAAACTTCCTGTTTGCTAGAGTTTTTTTTTTTTTTTTTTTTTTTTTTTTTTCTCCATAAAAAGCTCCCTCTTGCTGCTCTACAAAGTTTGACATTTTTAAAAGTCAGGTTTCATTTCATAACTCTCTTTGTCATAACTATTGTCCAATATCGCTGCTAAAAGACATTTTCTCATCAGAAAATGGTTGTGATTTCACAAATCTGAGAATCCTCAGATTAGATCACCTCTCCACAGCTGTAACATTTCGGCAGCCTGGAAGTTAACATACTGTTGTTATTAGGAGACAAATACATTGTAAAGTAGATTCAGAATTTTCCTGGTGAGTGAAAGTTATGAGACTACTGCTGTAGGAAATAAAACTGGATTTTAGAGAAAGAGTGTAAAATATTAGAGAAACGTGGAACAAATTCATCTATGTAAATCTGGCTGTAAATTTGTATGAGGTTTAGCACAATTTGCTTACACTTGGGAAAATGATTGCCATATATGCTCTAGCTCATGCTGAGGAAGGGATGCTATAGACCATAAACTACTCTACAGTGTAGTTCTCTCTACAGTGCGTGGCACTAAATACTCAGAAGACAGCTTTGTTTTCTCTTACTTGGCCTAGAGATAAACACAGAGATCATGGTAGACTGATTTTCTGTGTTAATAGCCACAGAATTCCTCGCAAAAAGATTTGCTGGCAAGAAACCTCCCTTTCCTTAACTCCCTTCCTTTCCTTGCTTCAATCTGAGCTGACAGAGGTTATATTTTTTAGGAGGGGGCAACTATCCAAGTTCTGTCACATCTCATCATGCGGCAGTATATAAAACTGGTTTGCTAGCACAAGAGGCCCCCTTTTTCTTTAGGATTCCTTTGTTTAAAATATAAATTACTGAAATAGCCCAGGAATAATCCCCGTGTTATGAAAGTTCAGTAAAAATGTGTCTTTCTTTTATTTTAGCTTTCTGACAGGAGTATTCCTTTAAGGGTTACTATAGCAATGCAAGCTGCTATTGAGACTGTAAACATTAATGATGACTTGGAAGTTGACACCCTGCAAAAACATTCAGTCATTCTAAGTAAGACTTCCAACAGAACTGCCATAATATGCAACTCCTACTGAGAACAGCAGGATTCAGAGTTTTTTAAGAAAATAGTCTATATACTAGACAGCAAAACTGCAGTGAAGGGAAAATAATATACTCTAATTTCGCAACAAACCAAAATTCCTTTTTCAGCATATTCTGATGCCATATTCGTTGTATTTTGGGAGGTCTGTTAGGCCACTTTTAAAGCAGCTTTTGTCTGCCAAGTCCAAATTGGCTCTGCATCTTCCAGAATCAAACTTTTTTGCTATTGTTGTTGTTGTTGCCTTTCTTTTGCAAATGCAGTAAAAATATGTGTTAGGTTATATGCAACCATGGATATCCTTTATTGTGTAGGAAGCACAGAAGCAAGTGAACCACTAACCTAACCAGATGCTCCTAGGATATTTTGGAAGGGCTTCTCTCCAAATCTGCGAGCTTCAAAATAGAAAAAGAAAATCATGGGTTTGGGTCTCAAACATATTTCTGATTGGTTTTCACAAGTACGGTTTCCAGCATTGCCTGAAAAATGCTGTCTTCAGCTGCTAGTCACAGAGAACAACACTTTAGTATACTAGCAATACCTCTAGTGGTATTTGATGTTCATTTTGCACTGCTCATATGGGAAGCAACAGAAAGGAGTTAACAAGGCTGAGACAAAAAGGTTTCATGACTATTTAATTTTCTCTTCCTATTGAAATACGATACTTGAATTCATTTTTTAGGGCTTACTTTAGGTAACTAGCACAAGTTGAAATTTAAAGAACAACCATCATATCAAACAGACATAACTCAAGACAGAACTCGCAAGATTTTACTGTCCCAAAATCCTTGCTCTCATACAGGCCAAAGATATCATTGGTGAGCTGGATCTTTCTTACACTGTGGCACACTGAAGTCTTTGTGGCTTTCTGGTCATCTGCACCACAGTTTGTAGGCTTGTTACAGAGTGTTTGGAAGTATTTTGTGGTTTGTGGGGACCTTTCTGCACCAAGTAACTCATTTACATTGTTATCTGTGGCTGTAGGAGCCTGGACTTATGATCCTTTCTAATACTGTGATTCTGAAACTTTGTTTTCATTTGCAGCAGTGTTGATCTCAAGGGGTGGATTGTGTTCGCCTGCTGAGGTTGCTATGTGTGGACTCTTGTAAATACAACCAATTTATTTTCTGAGTTTCTCTGGTGTTGCACTGTGCTTTTACCAAACTGTTTGTAGGGTCCATGCTGGATAAGTTCTATGTCTTGATGTATTTGTCTTGAGAATAATCTAACCCATGGCATTGTTGCTTAAGCCTTTGAGAATCCCCAAATCAGGAAGATAGAAACAAGGCCATGACTCACTGCTTATCCTTGGTTTGGGACTACAAACATAGTCAATTTTAGATATAAAATAATTATATTTTCAGACAAAAGTGTAAAATTCAAACATTTAAATTCCAAAAATAAAGGAATATAAAAATTTTCACAAAATGCAGATGTCTGTCTTCCACTGGTTTCTCACTTGGAGCTGTCTGGTAGTACTGATCCATGTACAAATAGTCATTCAGAGCCTGGTCCCTGCTCTGAGGATCCCACAAAGCAAATAGCCTCATAGACCAAAGCGTAGAAAGTGACCAAGGTCACAAGGTATCTACTACAGTGGTTTCCCATGTAGAACTCACATTGTCTCAGTGACAGGACAGCTTCAGCTGTTTTCCTTTACCCGTTTTTAGGCATGTCCATCATCTACAATGATGGGATTCTGCGTAATTCACAGAAGCCTGATAATCAGCAGTTAAAAACAAACAAGAAAGTAACTTGGAATCTACTGATATAGTTCCACTGAGATAAATCATCTAGGTGCAGGCTGACACAGTAGTGATAAATAATTAGTAATGCATTAATGTTCGTTGCAGTTGTTAGCAAGGCCACAGTGGGAATGGCCTTGTTATCAGTCAGTGTTATCTGACTGAGATATGAGCCATGTCTTCAGCTCATCCTGTTACTCACCATTTTGAAATTGTATAAACTGTACGAGATGCAGATCTTCCCCCAGTGTCCGTGCACACTTTGTTCTGTACATACAGCATTCGATATCATAATGCAGTGTAATTATGCCTCCTGTATTTTTTCTTTCTCTTTCCAACCATCCCTAAATGTCCTTAAAAGCTTCACAGTGCACTTATTCAAATTGGATGCAGGGTGATACTACCACTTAGAAGTGGTCTAGCTACTCACTACATGAATCATAAATTGTAGTGACCATAAACTCTGTTTTACGCTTAGAAATCATGTTCCCCATGTTATCTTCCATGCTTCTCTCCTAAACACAAGTTTTGTGTATTATTCTCAACAATATGCAGCAGCAGAAAAAGTTGTTTTGAAATACTTATTTTTTCTCATTACTATGCTTTAAACATTGATGTTGGTTGAGAGCATTTCTACTGTTGACTGGAAAATTAATGTACATTCCATAGAAAGAGTGGCCAGAGAGCACTACTGGGATCATGTGCATATTCCAGAACAGAGTACTTGCTGAGTGATAGCTAGCAAAAGCTAGCAGACCTCTGTAGCACAGTTTTTCATTGCTGTGTTATACATTTTTCTGTAGATTTTCAGCACAACAGGGCTGTAGTTTGGGACTCAGTGAGGATTTTGCAAGTACTATTCACATATCCATTTATCTGTTGGCAAATGACAAGTGCTAAATTGGTGTTATTGGAATTTCAACTTTCTATGATATCAGGAAAATCCAAAATGATCGGTGCCTGACAGGATCCCAGTTCTAGTCCTGTGCTCTATTTTGTAACTGCATTCAGGGCCCCAATGAGCTACAGAGTATGGAAACAAACAATGAAAAAGAGAAGACCTTCAGTAATACTTGCCTACAAGTCACAGAGTGCACCAGCAGGCCCTGTAAACTGTCTCCTGTCCTAGGAAGATGTGCTGAAGGCAGATTGGATATGGTACAGCTGGGTAACCTTGGATAAAGACACTGTGAAAACAGCTGATAGCCAGAAGCATTGTCTGGATGTCCCTTGTGAGTATGAGAATGTGGGAGCTGTGATCAGGAACAAGCTCTTGCTTTGGGTCCTTGCCTGAGCTCTGCTGTCACTGTGCTGAACCTGCTCTGGTACATCATTACCCTGACAATAGGTCCTGAGTAGTGCAGGGAAATGTGAGCAACTCCAAAAGCAGATCTCCAACATCTGAGTGCAAAACTGAGTAATACCAAGCCTCAGTGAATGTGTGGTGCAAACTTCAGGCAACAAATATAAATAAGAATGTTGTTCTGATAGAAAAAAAAAAATAAATCAGTCAGTATAAGGAGGGAGAAAAATAGTGAAGATGCACAGAAAAAAGTAAAATCTGCTATACTTGTGATGAAATTTGAAAAGGCATGGAAATGCGATGAGAGGACAATATAGGACATAAGTTGTGAGAGCTATTTTTAAGTTGAACAATAAGATAACTGTACCCATACAAACCAGAAACATCATCACTAGAAAGATCACAGAATTGCTTTGGTTGGAAGAGACCTTAAAGATCGTTTTGTTTCAACTCCCTGCCTTGGGCAGAGTTGTCACCATCTCCTCAGACGCTGCGGGGCCCCATCCAACCCAGACATGAATGCCTGCAGGGATGGGGAATCTACACCTTATCTGGGCAGCCTGTGCCACCCCTCTCTGAGTAAAGAATTTCCTCCTAATATCTCATGTAAATCTCTCCTCTTTTAGGTTAAAACTGTTGCCCTTGTCCTATCACAATCAGGTAATATAAAAAAAAACAGACTTCTTCCTGCTTAGAAGCTCCTTATAGGTACTTAAAGGCCATAAGTCTTCCCAGAGCTGCATTTTTTCCAGGCTGAACAAGACCAGCTCCCTCAGATTTTCTTTATGGGAGAGGTACTCAAGCCCTCTAATAACTTCATGGCTGTCCTCTCAACCCACTAGTACAGCTCCTTGTCTTTTTTGTGCTGGAAGCCCCAGGCCTTATGCAGTGCTCCAGATGGAGGCTCACAAGGGCAGAGCAGAAGGGGACAATCATCTCCCTCACCTTGCTGGCGTTTTTTGATACAGTCCAGAATGCAGTTTGCCTTCTGGGCTTTGAGTACATGCTGCTGACTCGTGTCAAGCTTTTTGTCTACCAGAATCTCCAAGTCCTTCTCTGCAGGAAACATCCATGTCATAAGATAGCTACATGAGATCAAAATAGTCTTGCAGTTGAATTTGTCTGAGATTCAAATTTAGCAAAAGTTGCATCTTGGATGCACATTTCCATCTGGAAGGTTGCTGAGCAAGCTGAACACTGAATTTCCAGACTTAGCTGGCAAAAGATTCTTCCTGAAAGCTGCTATTGCTGCCTTTCAACTTGTATAACAAATTCTGTGATGAGTCTCAGTCTAGTTCTCAGTAAATACACCAAGATTTCTATCATAAATAGTACTAGTGAGCAGTTGTTTCAGAATAGACAACAGAAGGATGATATTGACAGAAGCATGAAGTTCAAGTAAAGAAATAAAATTGTTCCAAAGAGTGTTGGAAGAGTTCATTTATTTGTTACCCTCATGCATGAGACGACAAAAGTGCGCCAGTTCCCTTGTAGCTTTCTGAAAGAAATGTCCAGATCAAATGCAGTAGAAATAGCTTGGAACATAATCACCCGTCTCTGAAAAAAGACAAGTATTTAACTGAAATGGGGAACAGAGAACAGAAGCTGACAGAGGCTCCTCTGTTTTATATATATTGCAAAAATCCCAGCAGTATAAAAGGAAAGCCAGAAAAGGAAGTGTGTTATCTAGATTGTGGTTTTACACAGCAGCACTGCTTCAGGAGAAGCCCATTTCCTGCTCCTTGCTTACTCTTCACATGTGAGTCAGGGAGGAAGAGCAGGGTCCTTTGTTACCCAGGGCAGGTGATCTCTACTGCTCTAGAACAGAAAATGCTCGAAGTGAAGGGAAAAGAAGGACAGGGAGTATAGTGTCTGGTCATTTACAAACTCAATCTATTCCTTCCTTTCCAATCAGCCAGCTTCCCAGTCCAAGTCTCTAGCAGTTAATTCAGCAAAAGGTACAGGACAAATTCAGTACCCCTTTGGCTGCTCTGCTTGTGGAAGTGAAAGTCAAATATGACTTCGTACGTTGATTTTCTGCTAAATCAGTATATACACTTGAATTCTTCTCAAAACCAAACCAAAAAAACATTGCAGTGCCACGAAGGATTGTGAAACCATTAAACTAGCTATAATTGGGTGGAGGAGAAGCTGTGTGTAGGGGTAAGGAGATATTTTTCTGTTATTTCACATATTCCACATTATTTTCATGTTCTGAACTGAACCAATTCTGTTGTGGGATCAGAATTTTCTCTGTGGGATTCCATTATCTATTCCTCTGGTTTCTGGTACCTCCCCTCCTCAGCATACCTACTTTTTTTTTCCTGCCTCTTCTTCTGGGGATTATGAATTGCATGTGTGTGGCAGAACTCCTCTTTTTTGAGGAGCTGGAGGATCTCTGACAGATAAGGCAATGTAGATGCATGAAGTCCTACAAGACTTTTCTTATGATACTGCTCTTGGTCCCACTTGCATTTATCACTGTTCCCGCGAAGACAGAGTTCAGAATTCATTTAAGACCAGTTAGATCTTCACTTTTACATGTGCAGTATCATGAACGTGATGAGCCCTTGAAAATGCAGAGTGGCTTATATACCACTTTCATGACTGAGACTAAATTTGGTTCATAAAGAAGAGAAAATTGAGTAAAATAGTATGAAACAGGGCTGTTTGTTAACAGTTCAGCATTAAAGCTGAGGCAATATGAGAAACTCTGTTTTTCCAGTTTTTGAATTTTGAATTATCCAGCTCATGAGTGTTATTTTTCTTTCCAAGACTTACGTGATATTGACTGCAGACTAGGTATTTTCAGTGCGTTGCAGCTGTGTATTGCAGTTTTTCTGCATGGTACAAAGTGTGTTACTAATAGGAGAAGGTCCCAGAAAGTTTAGCTTTATGCTTGGAAACTAATATTTCTTGAAGTGATGTGATTAAGTGCAAGCATACATGTGTTCATATGTCTGAAGAGAATTATATTCACCTGTGCAGATATTTAAGACAAAATGATGTAGAATCATAGAATCACCAAGGTTGGAAAAGACCTCCAAGATCACCCAGTCTAACCGTCCACATGCCACCAATATTTTCCCACTAACCATCCACCTGCCACCAATATTTCCCCACTAAATCGTGTCCCTTAGTACAGCATCCAAATGTTAAATATCTCTGGGGCAGGGACTCCACCACCTCCCTGGGCAGCCTGTTCTAGTGCCTAACCACTCTTGGAGAAGAAATTATATCTTAAGTCCAACCTGAATCTCCCCTTGGCACAACTTGAGGCCATTCCCTGTAGTTTTTTTTTCACTATTTATGCAGGAGAAGACCCCCACCTCACCACAATCTCCTTTCTGGATTGGCCAAGAAGGCCAACAGCATTCTGGCTTGCATCAAAAACAGTGCTACTAGCAGGAACAGGGAGGTCATTGTCCCCCTGTACTCTGCACTGGTGAGGCCGCACCTCGAGTACTGTGTTCAGTTTTGGGCCCCTCACTGCAAGGAAGACATTGAGACCCTGGAACGTGTTCAGAGGAGGGCTACGAAGCTGGTGAGGGGTCTGGAGCACAGGCCTTATGAGGAGCGGCTGGGGGAGCTGGGATTGTTCAGCCTGGAAAAGAGGAGGCTCAGGGGAGACCTCATTGCTCTCTATAACTTCCTGAAGGGAGATTGTGGTGAGCTGGGGGTCGGCCTCTTCTCTCGTATAATTAGTGATAGTGCAAGAGGGAATGGATTTAAGCTGCGCCAGAGGAGATTCAGGCTGGACATTAGGAAATATTACTTCTCGGAAAGGGTGGTCAGGCACTGGAATGCACTGCCCAAGGAGGTGGTGGAGTCACCGACCATGGGAGTGTTCAAGAGACGTTTGGATGTTGTGCTGAGGAATATGGTTTAGCTGGGAAGTATTGGTAATGGTTGGACTAGCTGATCTTCAAGGTCTTTTCCAACCTTGATAATTCTGTGATTCTGTGATTCTGGTAGTTGTAGAGGGCAACAAAATCCCCCCTTCTCCAGACTAAACAATGCCAGTTCCTTCAGCTGCTCCAGCCCTCACAGCTTTGTTGACTTTCTCTGGATGCACTCCAGGGTCTCAATGTCTTTCTTCTGCTGAGGGGCCCAAAACTGAACACAGTACTCGAGGTGCACCCTCACCATTGCTGACTATAGAGGGATAATCACCAATCTACTCCTGCTGGCAGCACTATTTTCTGATACAAGCCAGGATTACATTGGCCTTCTTGTCCACCTGGGCACAGTGCTGGCTCATGGTCAGCCCAATGTCAACCAATACCTCTAGGTCCATTTCTTCCACACAGTCTTCGAACCTCTCTGCCCCAAGCCTGCAGCATTGCCTGGGGTTGTTGTGACCAAAGTGAAGGACCTGGCACTTGGTCTTGTTGAACATTGGCCTCAGCCCAGCTATCCAGCCCCTCCAGATCTCTCTGTAGGGCAGTCCTACTTTCAGGCATATTGATATTTCCTTTCAATTTAGTGTCATCTGCAAACTTCCTGAGGGTGCACTCAATCCCCTCATCCAGATCATCAGTAATGATATCAAACAGGACAGGCCCCATTGCTGAACCCCAGGGAACATCATTCGTGACTGGTCACCAGCTGGATTTAACTTCATTCACCAGCACTCTCTGGGCCTACACATGTGGCCATTTCTTTACCCAGCAAAGAGTGTATCTGTCCAAGCTACGGGCTACCAGATTCTTCAGGAAAATACTGTGGGAGACAGTGTCAAAGGCTTTGATGAAGTCTAGGTAAACTATGTCAACAGCCTTCCTCTCATCCACCAGGCGGGTCACGTGTCTGTAGGAGATCAGGCTGGCCAAGCAGGACCTGGCTTTCATGAACCCATTCTGCCTGGGCCTGATCCCTTGGTTGTCCTGCACATGTTATGTGATCTCAAGATGGCCTGGTCCATAACCTGGCCTAGCACTAAGGTCAGGCTGACAGGCCCCAGAGTCTCCTTACAACCCTTCTTGTAGATGAGAACCACAATAGATACAAAAGGAAGATGTTTATGATAGCTAATGGAATTTAAATGAGAATCACTAACCTCAAATCGAAATTTGCATCTGCATAATAAAAAAGCAGTTATTCTATTGCATGCAATTAGTGACTGAAATTCAGCAGTTACTGAGATAAAGTAGGTTGTTTTTTGTTGTTGTTGTTGTTGTTGTTTTTTCTGTATTCACTTAGTAATAGATACAAAGAAGTATGTAATAGTCTGAAAGGAAATCCTGCTATAATCTGCTGTAATCAGAAAGCAACACAGAAATTACATAACAACACTTCTTCTAAATGAATCAGGACATGCTATGGCACCTTAGGCAAAAACTCTTTCAGGTAAAGAGTGAATGGAGTTCAGCCAGGTGTGGTTATACATTTGTTAGTGTTGTAGCTATGGTATGTGTCAGAGCAAAAACCCCAAACTTCACCTTTTCACCAGAATGCTGGTGAGCACAAACCATATTAACAGACAAGTCCTGTGCTTATGGCTTTTGTTATCCACGAATGGTTTAACTATGTCACTATAGTCTTTATGAGTGAAGATGAACGCAAAACTGACAGACAAGTTCGTAACAGAGGGTTAAAGTTATCCACAGGCTGAGCCTGGGAAGAAGAGGGGGACCTATTGCATGCTGTAGTGGCTCTGACTCAGCGATGAGTGTGCCAAAAGAGCTCTATTCCCTAGAGTAAGGGCGGAACACTTATCCACCAAAAGTACAGCTGAGCAGTATGAGTTTGCTACCTACATCTCTATAGCTAGTTTTAGGCTCTGTGTGCCTGTGACAGATGCAGGAGTCTTCTTCACGGCCTGCAAAGCTTGGCAATAGGTGTTGTTACAATAGGAATGCTCTTTGGGTTTTCTTGGAAACCTGGAGATCTTTTGGAGATTTCTTTATTTCTGTCCACATAGGATGATGATTCTGCTTAAACCATTTGTAGATATTGCAGCAAATCCATGTGCTTTTGCATATTGAGGTCTGTGGATACATTGTAATGGCTCTCTGGTTGAGCAACAGAGCTGTAAAATGTATTCCTGAGTTGTTTCTTTCTTTTCGCAAAATACAGTCTTACTCACACCATGGCTGGCTTACAGCACAAATGTCAGTGCCCATGCAGTACACTTCTGTGGGCAGTGACAGGCAGGAAAATGTCCAACCTAACAGCAGCATGCTGAATGCCTAAAGCTACACTCAGTTCCACATGTGTCTGATGAGGCCAGTTAGGCCTGTGTTGAAAAAGTAATTAGTATTTTTAAGACCGTCATTATGTCAATTGTATAAGGAGGTATGACATGGCCCAGATGGCATTCCCTTTGTAGACACCTCAGAAATACTACCAAATAATCATCTGCAAGTGCTACGCAGCCAGGTTAGTACCAGTCATCAGCTGAATGGTGTTTAAAATTAGGTGAGAGAAAATCTTTGTGAGATAAGCACAGAAACACATCCCAGTGAATGCAACTGAGTGGACAATGGTATAATTCTAGAGCATTCAGTTATGTGTCTCTACAGCTAGATAAAATGTGTCATTTAAGGTGCAGTGTACAAATTGAGCAGATAATTCTGGGCTTGACAGGAAGCTGGGTTAATCACACTCCTATATGCAATTACTCTGCTTCTTTTACTATAAGACTAAAAATGGCAAGGGCCAATTTTGCAATTCAGTATTTACTGATGCTGAAGAGCTTTTTTCCTGAGGACATGCTGAGAAGCAGAAGAGTTGAGTGAGATCCATTTTGACCACTGGGGGCCAAAAGAGGCCAATTCAGCTGTTCTGTGTTAGGATGTAACTCTGTTTGACTTCCAGCAGAACACCTTCCACTTGCACAGGACATATGTTTTGTCCTCAGCACTGTCTTATTTTTGAGACTGTAATGATATAGTTGTTTGAGTACTGTGTTTCTATGGTTGACCAAGGAAATCTGTCTGTGTGTATGAGAAGCTGTTCGCTGTGAATCTGTTTGGATTCTGAGTATCATATTCTGCCATCCTGGAAAACTGTGGTTTTGTTTTCCTTTAATCCTTAAATACTTAATTGCAAATGAAGTTCAATCACATGGAAAACACAGAATAGAACTTGGATTTGTCTGATAGAAAACAGTGAGCATGTACATTATTAAATTAGGCTTCAGAGGCAAATCCTGATACTTATAGGTCAACTATGAATATGTACATTGTGCCAAGGGAGTTGAATATAAACACAGTGGAGTCACCAGACAGAATTGATGAACTTTCACACATATAATCTGGGATAATCTTTATTTCCAGATATTCAGTATTTAGAAGTCTGTGTTATTATGTTGTCATGACAATAGGTGAACGTCTTTGTAATGTTGCATTCTTTGGTGTCGAAAAGAGATGGCAGGGGAGATATACTAGATGTCTGCAAAATTGTAACAAGCTTCCAAAGGGTTCATTTTTTATTTCACTACACCAACCACAGAAAAAGAAAGTGGCTCTTTACACCACAGAGCTCAGCTCCAAAGAGTGGAATAGTAGATGGGAGCTTGCGTGGGCTCAAGTGATGTTTGGGACAGTTTAGGGTGGAAAAATCCAGTGAGGATTACTGAGTATGTGAAAACCACATCCAGCTCTGGAAGAACCTGTGGTGAGAAGTGTGGGAAGCTAGGAGAGTATTAGTGGGGAATACAATATTCTCGCTTTATTTCAAGTTCTTCTTTAGCCATTCAGTTATGACTGATGTTGGAGACAGGCTAGCCAGACCTTTTGGCTCATTTTGTACTCCCATTCTTCTGATGGCAGTGTTTCAAAATTTATCCCAATGATGGGGTAAGTGGTTTGTGGTTTCTCATAGTGGAGTGACCAATATCGTGGTAAAAACATAAATAAAAAAAATTCAGGAGTATGCTAAGTCATTCACAGCACTGTACAGTAGAAATGAAAAAGTAATGAATCATCATTTTCCACTGCCTGTAGAATAAATGCAGATAAAAAAAAAGTCTGCATTTTTTGAAACCATAGGAAGGAGAGAAGAGTGGTTTTCTGTTTTTTGTTTTATTTTGTTTTGCTTTTCTTTTGTTTGTTTTTTTATTTTGTTTTGTTTCTTTGAGGAGGGGTTTGGAAACAGCATTTCTGCATGATTTATGAAGGTGGGCTGAAATACTGGGATGTTTGTTCTGTTTTGAAAACTATTTGATTTTTGCATATAAAAATACAGTAGTGTCTCAAGACTTTGCTGACAGCAGTATGCAAAACTGGTGTAAATCTGGTGTCTCCTTGTCATATTTCTGGCCTGGTTCAGCTTAGTTCCATGACCAATGGCAGAGGGGCCCATGAATCCATGCCCCAGGAAAGGGGTAACAGGCAAAGTAAGGAGATAGGTCTAGTTGGAAAATGAACTAAAGAAGAAAACTAGTTATGATCTGGAGTACTGATAAGAAAAATAATAAAACCATGATTTTATAAGTTAAAAAAAAAAGTAAAAAAAAGAAGAGGGAGGGATTTTAGTGAGGCTGCTCAAAAATGCTTTCTGAAAAAAATACGAGTTGACAGAAAATTTTGGAGAACCAACTGAGAAAATTATTTCTTTTTTCAGATATTAAAAAAGATATATCAAGAATTAAGCAAAGCAAACTAAGAAACATAAGTGTTCCTGGGCCATAATGAACAGTAAAGGACCACAAACTGCAGCCCAAGCTTCTTAAATTCATCTCCATGAATTTTTGAAATCTTGAATCTTCATGATTTCAAATTGTCTTAAGTGACAGGATATGAAAGATCTAGTCTTGAGTAAAAGTAGAGTCATCTGCTGATTTCAGGTGTATTCATGTGTTACCCAGAAAACATCAAGTGGTAAATTGCTGTAGTTCATGCAGAAACACTAAAAAGAAGACAGCACTAAGCCAGAAAGAAACTCAAAGCCACATCTGTACTCCAAAATGATAATCAGAGATGACAAGGAGCAGAATTAGAGCCCAGTGACTCAGCTCTGGGTAGAAGTGTGCCACTGCAGGTGTTGGAGAAATCCATCTCAAAGGACAAAAAGCAAGTAAGAGCAAATCAAGGAAAAGCCTCCTGAGTTGCAAGGGATAAATCAGCTACTCTGAGATCATCATGAGGATAATGAAGTACAACTCTAATCATTTATGCACACGAGAAACATATTTTCAGTGTGTGAACATCTTATGGGTAGGTGTGTGCTGCAAAGAAAAAGCAGCCTGCAGCAGAGCTGCTTGCTTTTCTTGCTAAAAAGGAAGTGAACTGCAAAAAAGATTCATGAAAAATGAGGTAGATAAAGAGAGAGGCGAAATAGATTTTCCAAAATAAAAATATTTTGTGCGTAGTTGTTTCTTCTTTTGATGAGCTTGTTCATTACTGGAAGCTCCCTCCTTTCACTCACATGTTCAGCAATATACAGAATAAATGAATAAGCTTTGGCTTTTGTTTTACTTCTCCATTTGTGATGGCTTACTAATATTTTTCTCCCACTCCTCCACATTTATTACACATCTCTTCTGTCTCACTTTCTACTTCTCTAGAAGTTGCGCAAGCACTTTGTGCACTACCCATTTCATTCCTGCATGTTTAAAAGCAGTAATTTTTGTCTTTACAATAGTTTTTGTAGGGAAATCACAGTACTTCCCAGGTAAACACAAAGCTGTGCAGCAAAAAAAAGTGTCTTTGAGAGACAAGCCATATTGTATATTCTTCTATTTTACAAATGCCTGTGCTGAAGTTTTTGTTATTTAGACACTATAATAACAAGTAGCAAGGAAATGAGAGCACTGCTGGAGAACCTGAAATAGAAGAATTACTGCTTGAGCAGGCATGACCAGCATGAGAGCAGTTACCAAACAAAATTCATTGCACAAATTCTGTGGGACACAAAGATAAGGTCTTCATGTGAAAAATGTATTTAACTGAATCCCTACTGTTGACCTTTTTATGTCATCTCAGTCCCTGCAGAGCAATCTCAAAGTGCACTAGCTCTCCAAGCCATGCTGTGGTTTTGAGAAGACTCCAGCTCTTTCCCTTCCTTCACTGGAGATGTCTTAGCACAAGATATATCTGTTTATTCCTTTTCTCCTCACCATATATCATCTGCAGCAGTTCCGTCAGACAGACATATTTGGAAAAGTGAATTGAATTTGGGCAGGATTAAAATGACCTTTTATTGCAGTCTGATTCCTCTCAGTATCTCACACTGTCATCCAGTGGTGTTACACTATGGAAAAATTGCCTTGTTTATAGTAAGAGCAACTAAATAATAACAGGCTGCCACTTGTTGAGACCTCCAGAGAGCAGCTCTCCCTAAAAAGGGAAAGGAATGGGGCCGAAGTGAGAAACGTGTCAGTGCCCTAACACAGATGTTTACTGCACATGTGCAGAAATGGAGGGGACAGGAATGGAAGGGAAAGAAATTGCTGATCTAATCCAAGAATAGCTTGCTCAATATCAGAGGAAGATGATAACATGAGACAGATTTCTCACATTTCCTTATTTGCCATTGTGCAAAAATAACCACACGAGATATCGCCTCTCTAATGATTTTACAGAGAAATTTCTTTTAAAAATTTTCCATTCCCTCTCCATTCCACATAGTGCTTGGAAGATAGTTATTGTTTGGATCTGAAATCTCTGGGTCTTGCTCAGAATGTCTTTGGCTTTTGCTTAATTCCTTATTTTTCAAGGAAGTGAAGTTGGCGTGTGTATCTAGGCCAGGAATGGTTAAGTGGAAGGTGAAAGCATTCTACTGTAAGTCAAATTTAGCTCTGTGATGTAAATATTAGAAAGCAAATGAGTGTAGCTAAGGGCAACATTTCTTTAATATGCCCATGGGCCAGATTCTTTGCTGAATCATACTGCAACATACTGTACATTACAAATCAAAGCAAAATATAAACTGGAATGAAAATCTCAGTCGGTATTAAATCTCAAATTTGACACAGATTGTGGTATTATAAGACAAGAAGTCCACCTGAGTTCACTTCTACTTCCAGAAAGTGGGCATGACATGATGCAGGTCTAGAGCCAGTGTGTAGTGGACTTTCCAGCAACCAGCACTTCCAATAGTACTTCCCTTTTTGTTTAGTAAAGATTTTAATATATTCGCTGTAAATTCCTGTAAGTCATTATTATTTTATTTTTGTTTTGAAATGTTAAACTGCTGCATGCATTGTCTGTATTTGGAGTAAAACAGAAAAAACAAAAACAAAAACAAAAAACAGCGCAAAAACAAAAACAAAAATGGTTTGTGGACCACAGTAGAGCGGTTTAGAACTGAGAATATGATCCATAAAATTTGGCATATATTCCCCTTCGTTCTGCCTGCAGTGCCACGGGATTTAAAGGAAATAGCTTTAGCAGGCAGCTGCAAACAATTACTAAGCTTTTTAGTGGAACTCTACAATGTTTTGAATCTGCTCTGTTTCTTCAACAGTGCTGATTTTTGTTCTTTGGAAAGAATCCCTCACTCCTCTTACAAGTAAGTCCTTTGCACCCAATATGGCTCAAAGACCCATCTCACACTGTATCTCCCTGAAGACTGTGGGCTTTTCAGCAGCCGCTGTTGCATTGAGATTTTTTATTTTGGGGTAACAAGAGAAGGAAAGCAAGAAACTTTCCCCATATGTTTTCATTTCTGTTCTCCAAAACACATTTCCTATTTTTCCCTATTTGCTTCAGTGTTCAGAATTTCAAAGTGATGGAAAATGGCTGCTGGAGTGGGAAAGAGGGAGAGTTCTATACTTTCAGTAGGAAAATTTCTATTCGTCTAAACAACATAGTCCTTTCTACCTGGTTGAGAAATGCTGTTCCTACAAGTTTTTCTGATCACTGGACTAGGGAATCTGTGGAGATCCAGAAAGATGTGCTGAAAAACCTTAGAACAGTTTGTAAAACCCAGGACTTGGGAAATGGATCAGGGAATAACAAATTAAAAAAAAAATAAAATTAAAAAAAAATTAAACAAGTAGCAGAAAGGTCAGCACAAACAATCAAGAGATAACAGTGTTTTGGGGGAACATGAACAGTGGTCGTCTGATTTCCTCACAGGGCCATTAATGACTTTGTGAAAGAGAAGAGAGGAACTTGCTGCATTCCAGACATGTCTGTAAATATTACACTAGTCTATTTATTACTCAGTGGCCTAAAGTCACATTATATAGACTATTGAAGGTCAACAATTATAAAGACTCCTAGTCACTTGTTAACTATTTGCTTTTCCTTCATTGCTACAGTAAAAGAGTAACTTGGACATTGATTAAACCTAGGCACAAGGGTCTGATAAACCGGAAATGACCGTACCAGTAGGGACAGCATATTGCAACATGCAGACAGACGGGGGAATGGGAAGTAGAAGAAATAAGGCAGTTTCTTAGTGACTTCTCTATCTCCTCCCAAACCTCCTCCTACAGCTGCCAGGAAGCTTCCCAAGTTCTTAAAGTTGCAGATCTTGTGCAGAATGCTTTCCTATCTCTCCCACAGGCATTTCTCTAATGTAGAAATTAATGTAGAAACTCTCTTCTGGTTTTCACTTCAGTGCAGAAACAAAAGCTTTGTATGTTTATTAAAACCTTATCTTCTTCATGAATCGTGGGTCTTTGTATTATGGCTATTTATGCAACACAGAGTTATGAGCCAGTATGGTGTGGATACTGATACTGAGGTATTGGATTAAGACACTGAACATGTGCTCATATAAAGCACCAGCTGTTTTTACACAGTAGTGGTTTCACGCTTCCACTTATGTAGGTACAATTCCGTGCTGATCAAATTTGTACCACCTCACAGATATTAATCTAATGATAATCAAAAATACCCAAGGAATGTAAGACAGTAGAAGGGTGGGTTTAATCGTGTTCATTTGGGCTCATTTGTGACAGAACAGGTAATACACACAACATGTAGGAATATTTCCATATCTCAGCTTTCTACATCTTCCTTATGTTGTAGTCCCTTTGTTTTCAGCTAGTGGAAAGTAATAACTACCCACCAGAAATGCTTGTGACATGAAAATATTCTTACATCTTGGAAGTAAGCATCATGGATAATCTCAGTATCTCCCTGGCAGTCTGTGCTATCATGTAATTAGTTAATTGTTTGCATCGCTAAATGACCAGATTGTAGTAACTACATGTGCAATGTTAGCAATATTCAAAATCCCTGAGTTCATGTTGTTCTGAAAATCTGTGCTATTGCTTTTAGTTCCAGTGTCCAATTAGATTTCAGAAATATGCACGTAGAAAAAATGTAACTGAATTATGAAAGCTAAAAAGCTCACTTAAGATAATAATGTATTTATGGGCCCTGGTGTCCTTGACTGTTTGTGGCATATAAGTTTCCCTTCAGACAGAATATACAGCATAAATCTATCTGTCTAGACGTGTTAGTGGTCTCTTTGATGCATGATTACTTTCAGAAATCTCTGGGATAGATCACACATTGTACTGTATTACATTGTATTGTATTGTAGCAAAACTGTGTCTTAAAGGCATGATCTGCTTCTGAGAAATTGGTGTTATGCCTTTACTCACTGGACTAGTCCATGTTTGGACAGGTATTTTTACTTTTTTAATTACGGATATGTTCAAGACTGGCTGTAATGGGTGTGGGAAATAATAAATTCTTTTTCTACAGGGCCAGCTGTCATAGAATCATAGAATTACTTCAGTTGGAAGGGACCTTAAAGATTATCTAAGTCCAAACTCTCTGCTGTGGGCAGCATTGCCACCCACCAAATAAACCTGCTCATGGCCCCATCCAACCTGGATAGGAATGCCTTCAGGAACGGGGCATCCACAGCTTCTCACCAGCCTCTGAGTAAAGAATTTCCTCCTAACATCTGACATGAATCTCTCTTCTTTTAGTTTAAAGCCATTTCCCCCTGTCCAATCGGTATTAGACTGTAAGAAGCCTATCTCCTTCCTGCTTACAAGCTTCACTCAAGTACTGGGAAGCTGCAATGATGCTTCCCCTGAGCCTTCTCTTCTCCAGTCTGAACAAGCCCAATATCTTCAGCCTTTCTTCATAGGAGAGATGATCGAGCCATCTGATCATGAACCTGATCCAGCAGCTCTATGTCTTGTGCTGGGAGGCCCAAGCTTAACACTAGAGCAGAGATGGGCAATTCCCTCCCTCTCCCTGCTGGCCACTTCTCTTTTGATGCATCCTGGGATACTGTTGTCCAACTTTTTGTCCACCAGGATCCTCCAAGACCTTTCAGTAGGGCTGCTCTCAACTAGTTCTTCTTCCAGCCTGCACACATACATGGGATAACCCTGATGCAAGTGCAACACCTTGCACTTGATCTTGTTGAACCTCATTAGGTTCACGCGGGCCAACTTTTCAAGCTTATCCAGGTCCCTGTCCATGGCATCCCTCCCTGCTGTATCAACGGCGCTATTCAGCGTTGTGTCATCAGCCAACTTGCTCAGGTTACAAGTAAATCAATCCCACTGCCTATGTTGTTGATAAAGATGATGAAGAGCACCAGTCCTAACATGGACCCGCTGGAAACACAATTCATGATCCACCTCCACCTGGACATAATAGAAATATTGATTTCAATCCATTCAAAAAATTATTTGTCCATCAAATAGTCCAGCCTTCAAATTCATATTTCTCCAATGTAGAGATAAGAATACTGTGTCAAAACATGTCAAAGGCCTTGCATAAATCCAGATAGATGAAATCAGTTGTCCTTTTGTTGACCAGAGCTGTCTCTCCATCATAGCAGGTTTCCAGGTTGGTCAGGCATGATCTGCTTTTAGTGAAGTCATACTAGCTGTCTTGGATCATGTTTTTGTCTTATATGTACCTTAACATATCTACCAGGAGAATTTGCTCTATGATCTTCCTGCTTCCTCTTATGTAGGGGAACAGAGATCTCTTTTGGCCTCAGAAAGTTGTCCTTAAAGAGCTGTCGTCTCTGTTCTGATCCGAAGTCCCTAAGGATATTATCCCAGAGGATTTCATCCAACAGTTCCTTAAACGGCCTGAAGTTTGCTCTCCTAAAGTTCTGGGTCCTGACTCTGCTCTTTGCCGGGCATATATATATATATATATGTAGCATGCATACATTATTTGTAGCATAACCTATATGTAAGAATAAGTTTCTCTAGTTCTGGAAATTAAATCATCACTTTTGCCTCCAGTTTTCCATAAATGCCTCAGCCTTGCCCAGTCCCCTTCACACGGCAGCAGGAGTCTATTAACTCATGATAAATAATAATGTATCCCATGGACATTCTTGTGTAGTATTCATTCATTGTACTTAGAGAATGTGTATACTATTTATAACAAGCTGTTTGACAAAAGTCTTTTTTTTGTTGGCTTAATTTTGAAGTAGAGCTCATCCACCCACAGCATGGGTTAGTGCTGAGATTTGTGTGTAACAGCCACTCCATACCAGGGAGAGAGGTCCCAGGGTGACACTGATGATCTGAAAGCCACAGTGCTTCTAGGGCACTTAAGGGAATTTGATGAATGCATCTCCCCAGTGCTCTTCAGTGTAAACCTGCTTCTTACCCTGGAGGCAACTTAAGTATCTCTAACACAGTTGAAATATGTGATTTGCCTTTCCAGTAAGTGCCTTGGGGCAAAAATCCTCTAAGGGAACTGAATGTCACTTTTAAGGAGGTCACAGTTAACTTCTCCAGGGGTGCAGCAAAATGGCTCTGTTCACTTAGCATGAGACTCCCAACTCCCAAAATAGATGCCTATGTTTTTTTTTTTTTTTTCAAAAAAGGATAATAATCGTTTTGTTTTGTTTTTGTTTTTGCTTTCTTATAAAACATCTCCAGAAGAGGATGTAGCATCAGCCATTCCCCCCATAACTAGGTGGGCTTTCATAACATGCAAAATTTCCAGATATTGTCTCCTCTGATTGACAGGCATCAGATTCATCTCTCGTTTTGTAGGAATATGCTCTGAATAACAAACAAGGGACTGTTAAGTGAGGAGAAATGGATACACCAGGTTTAATCTTGTCCAGTGAAACCACAGAGCAATGAAACTGCATGGAGAAGTGACACTCTTGAAGGTCTGAGTTGGCAGAAAGAGTATCTGTTGTAGAAAAGTTGGGTTTAACATTTCCCATGTTCAGAGGAAGAATTGGAGTTCAGCTTCCTTCCTGAGTTCTCTAAACACTGAGACTTTGGCTGAAATGAATTTCTATCCAACATGTTTCTGGCTGTGTTTAGAGTCAGATTTTCTGCTGTTTTAAGACTATACCTAGGGTAGGATAGTTGCACGCAGTACCAAGCCTCTAGGCTTAAGGACAAGTGCTGAATGAGTTTGACCATTCAAGACAGTAGTTCTAGCCATGCTGAAGAGCAGAACCATAAGTGCCAGGAGTATGTTCTTGCACATGAAAATAGATCAATTACAGATTTTAGTTGGTCCTTCACTTGGCAGTAGCTAAGTACGGTTTTTGAGGAAACCAGTTTTGGCACTGGAGCTTCTTTCTGTGGAGAAGATAGTGCAAAGCAGATGTCCTGCACACTACCTAATGGCTCCAGTCTGGCTTCCCAAATCTGTGTAGCTGACACATGCTAAAGTGCCTCCAATTTATACTGGGCATTCACAGCCTCTCTGGTGTTTCCTAGAGATGTCACGGTTCCTGGACATAGCAGAATGCTTACAGTGAGTCCCACCTGTTGTGAACACCAGAAAAAGGAAGGGCAAGTGGGACTTGTTAGACTTGATGGCTAGTACGACTGATTCCTGTCAAACTTCTTTTATTGCTGCCTCTGTCTTGGAAGGCTGAGCTCATACCAGTGGCCTGGTGAATACAGAGAAGGTCTGGTACCTCTGAAAGACAGGTTGTTATGTAAGACAACTGCCTGTGTGTGAGAAGTAAGTCAGACATTAGATGTGCTGCTTGTCTGCAGCCCACCTGATCAACACAAGCTGTGTGCACATGTCCAGATTTTACATGTCAGACAGCTGAAGCAAATACAAATAATCCACAGATTCTGCCAGTCAATCCATGAGCTGCAAAGATAATTAGGGCAGCTGAAGTTCACTTTGGAACAAAGGTGCTACAAAACTACAAGTGCTTGCAGTTGTCATGAACTGACAGTCTTGTTGGCAAGGCTTGAGTTCACTTCGGTGTACAGTTCCATGCCATTTCCCATTCAAGTTATTCCATGGAGAAATACATTACTGAGATATTTTAAGCCTGGCTGCTGGACTATTACTACTAAAAAATCCAAGAATTAGAGCTTAATATGATGTAGCTCATTCTTTCCAATTAGGATTGTAATATAAAAGGATTTAATTTATGACTTTGTTATGACTTGATCTATGACTTTAATTTATGACTTCAATTCTGTGGCTTTGGAAAGAGCGAATTCCCCCTGAAAGGACAAATTCTGAACTCAATTTGGAAACTATTGTCTGTTAGGAGAAACAAACATCAGCTAATAACTATATGGATTCATGTATCAGACATCTTAAATCTTTATGTACAACATAAACTACTTCAGTGTTACTGATATAAAAAATAACCTCTTCCAGTGTTGTTTACAGTTTTTAGTGTGCCCTTGTCAGAGACAATTATTCCCGATTCAGCAAAAATATTTTTTCTAACGAGTGATCCGACTAGCAAACGACTCATTTACATCAGACGGTTTGTATTTGCAGAAAATGTCTTAAGAGAGCTCTTTAAAAGCAAATGTATTCTGCAAAAAGGAAACAGCAGAAGCATCCTGTGTTTCTCTGTGGTTCAGCAGTACTCACTGCCAACACCAACACAATATACTTTGAAAGCTATGTTTTCTTATTCTTACTCTGTGCCTTTTGAGGTTACATTGAGCAGACCTGTGTGGTATCAAAGTCCTCCATACAGGCTGGTGATATGATTTTGGATGTTTTTTCTTCCTTGTTTGTCCTTGGAAAAGCTATTGCAAAACGTTTATCTAGTTATCAGTCTTACATGTAAAGAAAGGGACACGATAACCCTTATTTTCATCTTTTCAGGAACTGAGAAGAACACCGTAACGTTCAGGTAGTAAATAACAGTGTAAGAAATCATTTACACACAGAAGTGCCTAATGGCTGCGAAGTGTTTCTTCCATGTGTGCTGCTTGTTTTAGTTAGAACATATTTTGAAATACGCTTTCAAGAACCTTCAAGGATGGATTTGTTTTTGATGTTGCAAGAATCCTTCGTGGCTGCCCTTTGCACAAGAACTCAATGTATTATTGGTGGTGGGAAATCCTTGCTTCTGAGAAAGTCTTGAAAGGACATTTGAAGTATGATTGTTTTTGTTCTTTTTTTTTTTTTCTTTTTTCTTTTTTTTAGAGTTTAGGTCAAATGAACACCTCTGTCAGAAAAGGGGGGTTCAGAAAAGAGATTATGTTGCTTCATTTTCAGTGGCATTTTTCCATTGTTTTGCTAGTTTAATTCTGTTGATATGATCCATATGACATTCAAGAAACAAAATAGCTGAACAAACTGAGTAATCAATAAAGATCTAGATTTATATTATATACAAGTAAATCTTTAGTGATGAGATGGGAAGCATCAGTGAGTTTGGTAGTATTATTCTCAAGGATGGTTAGGTGGATTTAAGGGTTCAAAATTAAAGGTAAATCTTGCTGTGTTTCATCTTTTCAGATGATAGGTATTGATTTTTAAAACTGCGACACAGCTAGTGTCTATTCAAAATAATAAGGTGATTATTTGGGTTGCAAATTAGCTTATTTGATTTTGGCTTTGTCAGAAACTAAAAATATTTTTCCTTGCATTGATTTTCCAGTCATGTAAAACTGTCATAGGTCTACTGCTACCTTTTCTCTTACTATTTACTAGTAACTATTAAATGACTATAGGTTTTAAAAGATTCTCTCAAAATTATACCTGTGACATTAGGCTATTATTTTAGGGAAAAAACAATATACATCAAGCCTACATCCACGTTTATTTACAAACTGCTACAACTCCATGTATTTCAACAGACTATTTCTAGATTAGCACCATTCTAGCCTGGAGGATGTTGGAGGTCCTAACTAACATAAAGTTTTATGGATCACCAGAATTCATTGTCCCTTGAGGCAAATATTAACCTTGGTTTCATTCTGCACTAATATTTACTTTGTAAATCAATAAACCTTGATGTTCAATTACTCGAGTTAAAGCCAATGTCTGTTGAACATCTCATGCTACATGTCATCACTGTCAGGATTAAAGCCTTCTTTTTATTTAAATGCTGTGATGGCATGTCTTTCTGTGATGCTAACAAATATTTGAAGAGTTTATTTCCAATTACAAGTAGGATTCACTAGCAATATTATTATTACACCAATGTCTAGAATTGATGGAACATGATGGAGCAAAGATACACATGGGGAACTGTTGGTGTGGTTTAGGGATTGCCACATTTAACAGCTCCTGGAGGCTCATTAGAGAGTATTTGCTAGGGTAAATTCATCTTAGTGTCTGTAGCTTCCATAGGCTTTCTTTAGAGTCCAGAGAAATGAAATTCCTCTTACTCTTTTAAAATAAAGTGGAAAGCAGATCACTAATTCTTCTTGTGGTCATTATTTCTTATGGCTGCAGTTATTAATTCTTGTAAAGTTTCAGAAATCTTTTGTAGGATCTGCACACATATAAAAGCAGAAAAATAACAAGGCATATAGTGCCATTTTGAGAGGGACTGACAAGAGATATTAATATACTTACTACTATTATTTTATATTATAACAAAGGGCTCGTGGCATCTTCCTCACTGAAATAAACCAGGAGCTGCCAAGCTGCTGAGCCCTCCCTCACCCTGTCTCATTCAAGGCAGTGAACTCTGTCAGCTTTTGACTGCTCTTTTTTGTCACTGTCAACACAAAATGGAAACACTGTACGTTATTCTCATTGTGCCATGGTTCAGGATTTATTCTGGCTCATCAGCAGTGGTGAATTTCCTTCTTTGTTTTATGAGATCTTTGAACAGGTTTAGACATTTCAGATTCATATTAACATTCTTCTTTACTAAAACAAATGGAAACCTTTCTATTTTCTTACCTTGAGGAAGCTTGAGCCAATGGCTGCTCCCCTGAACTTCTGTTTCATTATTTTGACCAGTTATTTTTGCTCCTACTGACAATGTTCCAGACCACTGTAATGACACTGAAATATTTTTCAGCACTGCCGTCATTTTTAAGTGACAGTATCATAATATTTGGTAGCACAGAAAGTAAGGGTTGGTTGTCTCTTTCCTGTTTTTTCCACTTTGTGGATGGATAAAGTACCAAGACATGGAAGTCTTGCAACATCCCAGTGTTTCTGTCTTTCTGCCTGCCTATATGCAGCCTGCTTGCCAGTGTCCAAGAAGGCTAAATGAGCTTCTGGTGACTCAGCGTCGGGGGTGGACAGCATGGTGGAGTGAGAATGATGGCCGTGGTTCAAGCACCAAGCCTGCTGAATTTTTATTTTGCTGTAGTTAGCACCAAGGGAGTGGAACTGAATCTTGTCCATGTTAGCACTGTTATAAGCCCTTTTCAGCTTCCCCAGAACACCATGAAATTTCAGTATCAATTTCTGTGGCATGTTCATGTATGTTAATGAGTGTCTCCAATGCTAACATGTGAGGAGGCAGGGCAGGGAAGTGGAGGAGGAAAAGGCAAGCAAGAGGACCAGCTGAATATTCCTGCCAACTTTGCTTAAGCTATATGGCTGTTTCTGCTATTTAGGTCCCTTGGCATTTGTTTGTGGGTTATGATAGACCACAGGAGCTTAATTATTAGCACTGGGATATATGTTTGCTGGATGACTAGATGGGAAATGTAAATGAAACACTAAAAATATATGAATTAGTACATTTTTCTTACCATGGGATTCTCTAACAGATATGGTACACACTGATGGCTAGAATCAGAACATGCTGTGGCATCTTCACTCAGAGAAAGGTGAAGAAATAGAAAGAAGTCAGAAAGTGTTGCTGGCCCTACCATTTGGTGCTCAGTGTTCAGCTTCAGCAAGAATATCATAGCTGAAAGAGAGGGAGGTATTGAACATCACTGAACATATCTGACCTCTGCCTATTTCCCAGGTGAAGACCTGGCAGTGAGGGACAGCGGTGGAGAGAAGTAGCCTGACAACTTCTGGAATGTTCCTAAGAGAAAGCACAGGGGGCTGAAAGGACAGAGGGGCCTGATTGTATCTGGCATGGGAGCTGGAAGGGAGCCTGAACTCTGCACACCTCATCAGAGCCCTGACCACTCTCACCACACTAGTTGTAAGCAGCCTTCACCATCCTTCTCTGTCCTGGCCTCCTGCATGCGCAGCTTTTCTTGGCTGGCCATGTTCCTGTGTGGTTAATGCTTTCAGGCCATCTGGGCCTGGGGAATAGGATGCTGGCGTGTCGGCTTTTCTTGGCTCCTATCACTTGGTAATTAGATCTTGACCCTGGTGCCTTGACACACTTCTTGCCTTGATCAGCAAAGACCTGATAGAGGTGTATTTAACAGCTGAAACACAACGTGCTCAGTTCTGTTTATCTGGGTTTGAGTAGATTTTTTTGGGTAAGAGCAGAACTTTTCCTATGGCTGAGAAAATATTTTCCTCTGTGCCCTTGTTTCATTTTATTACTTTATATTTATTATCATTTAAAATCTCAAGCGTCATGGGCAGGTACTGGGGAAAGTTCTTCGGGTTTTGAAGGTCTCTGCAATAATATTGATCTCTTCCAGACCTTTTTGCTCCAAACCTCCTGCAAACTTTCTGTCCCTTTGTGCTCGCTTCCCATCACCTCCTGGATGCATCACCATCTTGATGTAGCTAAGTTAAACAATGTCACAACTAGGACAGATGGTTATAAGTTAAGGCTGATCCAAGTTTTGGTACTGTGATTGACTGGTGCTGAGGCAGGGTGAGGAAATGTGTCACATCACTTAAAACTCAAGTGAAAGCAGTGCCTTCATCATGTGGAAACGAAAGCTTTCAGGATGAAATCTGCATGGCTGCATGAGGACAGACTCTTCAGGAGGGTCTGTTGTGATAGTACAGGGGGAAATTATTCAAACTGAAACAGGAGATTTAGACTGAACATAAGGAAAAAGTTCTTTGCAGTAAGGGTGTTGACACATTGGAACAGGTTGCTCAGAGAGGTAGCAGATTCCCCATCCTTAGAGACATACGTTGTCAGGCTTGACCAGGCTCTGACCACTTCGATCCAGCTGTAGATGTCTCTGACCAGGGGAATTGGACTAGATGGTCTGTAAGGGACCCCTCCAACTTAAACAATTCTCTAATCCTATGGCAGGTGTTGTTTCAGCTGGAAACTTGACCTGTGAAGTTCTGGACACCCAGGGAGATGCACAACTGGGCCTCGGCCTCCCTTTGGGAATTTTTGAACTTACTGTGCCATCTGTGTCACTTCAGCCTCAGTTCCCACCTGCCCAGAACCCCTAGCAAGGCCTGCTCACCTTTAACATTCTAAGACCCTGTCCCACTTAATCTTTATATGGCAAGGTAACATATTGGTACCTGGACAGGATGTACATAATGCCATGTGCTGCTGTTGTCAAGATCACACTAATGGTAAATAGGCTCAAGAAATAAGCAAACGTTATCCTTGGTAGATCCTTGTTTGTCTGCAGTATTGCACAGTTTTCCTCTCTTGCCTGATCATTTAATCTTTCCCTCAACCTTTACTCTGTTAGTGCTGATGAAGCAAAAACACCCGGACTGTCAGAGAGAGGAAGCCACTACTATTTACATTAAATTTTGACCAAGTGAACGCCCTGATAAACCAGGTCATGGAGGACACAGATCCTGCTCGGTTTTTCTTGTGGGTTCTCTGTTTTGTTATGAATGACATTTACAAATGCACTGCCCTTTCTACACATAAATATCTCTCTAAGCACACTAGACCATTTCAAATGAATGTCAGCAATTCTCTTATGAGGCAGTATTTACCACAAGACGGAGGAGATGCTGAAGATATAAATGATACTTCTTAATACCCCATTGGCTATTAATAACTGCTATGCCTTACTTCAAATACCTACATGTAGCAGCAGAAAGGTGACAAGGACTTCTCAAAACAAAAAAAAATTATATAAAATTTCAAAGTGTCGCTCACCAGCAAACTATCTGTTGGAAGGTGGTTGATTTTTCTAACCCCATCTCTGATCCAATTACAATTTTTAATTTATATGTAGATAATGGTGAACAAAACCCCAGTAGAAATGTCAAGAGTGAGCAGGTTATTAGCTTAGTTTTAATTACTGTCTATCATTCTTAGAAAACCACAGTAGCCTGATAAATTAGTTGAAAGCTCTGGTTGTAGGAGTTTAGGTGGGCTTTAAAGAAATGAGGCTTTTTAACCAGAGGTGTTGAGATGGACAGTCCTTCCCAGCACCAAGTAGGGTGAGGTGAGCTGCATGGCCATGCCCTGGCACTGGCATTGTGCCCAGTAATGCATGGTGCTACTCGCTGGCAAGAACTCATCCTCAGCCACACCCTCATCTTCATCATCATTCTCAGTGTCATCCTCAACCTCATCTTCATTCTTATCCTAGCCCTTGCTTTCATCTTCATCCTCATCCTCAGCATCATCCTCGTTCTTGTCTTTATCCTCACCCTTCATTGGAACAGGTTGCCCAAGGAGACTATGGATGCCCCATCCCTGGAGGCATTCAAGGCCAGGCTGGATATGGCTCTGGGCAGCCTGGTCTCATGGTTGGTGACCCTGCTAACCATGGGTTGAAACTCAATGATCTTTGTGGTTCTTTTCAACCCAGGCCTATGATTCTATGATTCTATGAAAACAGCAACCTCATTTGCTGAAGGAATAATGAGAAATGTTGTGACAGAATTAGGCCTTTAGAGTTTCAGTTAAATGCTTGTCAAATTCATTACTACACAGATAGTTGCTCCATATGAGTTTTGTCCTAATAGTTAATCTTATTTAATACTTAATCTTAATTAAGTTTGTATATCGTTAAGTGTATTTAGTTTTAAGAAAGTAATATTTTGTCTTTCAGTTATTCAAGTTTGTTACGAAATTAACAACATAGACCCCATATTTTCTCCTCTGTTGAGAAGAACTGAGGTCAGGGACCACAGAAGGACTAGTGTCAAGAATATAACCTTTGAGCTGCTTGAAGCCCCTGACCCAGAAGCAGCATACAGCTGAATTGAGCCACCTGTAAGTCTCATCTGGCCATTTACTAGTGACCTTTTACTGTCAGGAAGTGCAGAATAACCTACTTAGCATTTGTACAGTCTCATTCACCTCTTACGAGGGACAGCAGCAGGGTGCTAAGTTGATGACAAAGTTATAATTTCAGAACTGGACGTGGGGAAAATGTCTCATGTGCTGAAATCTGTGTCACAGTCTGTATGAGCCTATGGTGGATTGCATCAGAATACCCTTGATGCGAAATTCACACTAGAAGAGTGATAAAGAATGTTCTTCCGTCTTTGTCTGATTCTAGTAAACGCTTTGGCTTTAGCTGAGGCCACAGATGAGAGCACAGGGTAAATCCCAGTCACTGGGGAGAGATGAGGCAGTGTTAGATACTGGGAGTTTTAATCTCTAGGTGGTCCCTCCATCCCAGAGTTGTCATAGGCCCTGTTAGGGAGAGCTCTTATTGCTGGCTTTCTTATCAACCAAAAGACAATGAAAAAAACCTTTTCCATTCCTTCAGAGAATGGTATGAAGAACTTTAAACAAACAAGCATTTAAAGCAAAAGGGGATTAAAATACATCCTGAATTTTTTTAATAAAGATATATTATATATGTAGACTGTCTGTGTGAAGGAGTCTTTAATTAAAAGACAATAATTTTATGTAGAACATTTTTTTTTTTTTCACAGCACAATGCCCACGCTGAATGAAAGATCTGAAAAATGCTTATTTCTGTGCATAGGTAAGCAGACAGCTGTGTTAAATAAATAAGTACTCCTCTCCATTATGCATATCACTAGAGCATCACAAACACAGTTTGGAACTGCACCATGGATAAGTGAAAGCTTTCTTAATAGCAGTGCTTGTTAGTGGAGTATGGATTCTTCATATTACTGAGCTTTCCTTCTTATTTTGAAATCAGATATTCTGACAAAGTACAGAAATAATTTCAAAGTTATTCCTTTAACTTTGCTAAACCAAGTAGTTTGCAGTGGTGATGGCAGCAGGAGCACTAGAACCAACAGCAAGTCACTCACTGGGATTAATGTTATGTTCATCCATTGGGATTAATGTGTTCCAAACAATGAGATGCTTTTATTTGGCCCTCAAATTTAATTTTTGGATACTCTCTGCATTTATTTTTCTTGATTTTTCAAATCTTGTTCAACTTGGCAGCCCTTGGGGACCAGTATAAAACCTACATCTCTGCTGCAATGAGAGTTATAATTCTGTCATCTTAGGATGCACATGACAGTATAACCTAAGGGTTGTTTTATACGTATAGACCCTCTACTTTAGGTTCGTAATTCCCAGACTATTCTCAAAGAGGCAATATTAAGCAGTTTCTTAGGAGAACAAACATTTAGTGCACATAGAAAGCAGTCTGTGATTTCAGAAGATGAGGTCTTTGGCAATTATACTAATTTAATTATACCAGTCAATGCATCACCCCTTCAGATGTTCCAACAGTTTGTGCAGCTGCTGATGAATCAGACCAAGGAGATCATCAACTTCAGAAAACAGCTTTCTGGGAGTGTTTCTAAAAATGGGATCTGTTTATAAGCTGGTTCACAGTGTCTTATGACACTGCAACACAAAAAGCTGTGCCAGCATAACTGGCACAGGGTGGGAAGGATTAGAGTATTTTACAGTGATATTGCTGAGAAGACTTTCGTCTTTTTGCTGATAAAATGTTGACCTTGTCCTTTACAACCATATAATGAATTGTATAAGGCACTGTAAGGCCTATGGACAGAATGTAAAGATTAAACAAACAAAAGCTATTAGAGCATACATTTACTGTTGGTTTTTTTTTTTTTTCTTTTTTTTTTCCTTTTATTACCTTATTTAGTTTGTTGCAGTTGTGCATATTCAAATACAGTTTCAACACCACATTTATACCTTTGTACTTTAGCACCAACATCTACATCCCCCACTTATTTTTGTCCAGAGCTGGTGTCTTATTCCTGACAGCATGTCCCAGACATGTTATATTTGTCATTATAGACAGCTAAGAGCTTGTAAAGGTCTCACGTTTTTCCATTCCCCCAGCATCTCAGTGACAGACACAGACAGCAGCATTCCAGCCTATGGGGTAACTGTTGGTACAGTTAACAACAGAGATCTATAACCTGCATTCCAAGTGCAGCAAGTATTAGGATTAGCCCAGAAAATATCCCAAGATTTTGTGTAAGCCATTCAGTCTACAAGGTTTTTCCTAAAACTCATGGTGATGGACCAAGCATTACTCCAAGGCAGGCTGTCTCAACTAAGTAAGCCCACAGTTGTGGCACTAATCTTCTGGTGTCACAGCAGCACAGATTTATAAATCCAACTTACTATTTCAGATACATGTAGTTCTGCATCAAACAGCTGCTTTTGCACACACACACACACACACTCATACACAAACATTGGCGGGGGCTTCCCCCCAAAAAACATATTCACACACTTCATTCTTTTTGTATCTGAAGTCTAATTGGTTTCTTTGGAAGAAATTATACTATATGTATGATCTGCTTGCCCTGGTAGCTATGTAAGTGGTTTCCACTTCAGCTACAGACATCTAATAAATTCTACTCTCAAACACAGGTCTTGGTGAACCTTCTTGAGTCATTAAGCTTTCCTTGCCTTTCATCATGTGTCCAGAGACACAGAATATCCTGACACATATTGCTCTTCACTCCTTTTCTCTCTTCTCTTTTGTCCTAGTGTTATCTATTGCATTCTATTTGGGCTAAACATGCTGAGGGATATACTAGGTCAGGAAGTTCCCCCTTCCAAACAAAAAAAAAAATCCAAACATTGCAATTCCTCTCTTTCTATCAGTAGAAAAATGTAAGCATAATTTGATTTCAGCACTGGGGATCACAGGCTGCAGTACTAAACTTATCATTTGTTTCTGAGTTTGTGCAAGTCTCTTCAGCATGTAAAGAAATGAACAGAACTGCACCTGCCTTCCAGAATCTTTTAACTTGAGAACAGCATATGAAAAAAGAAAGAAAAAATGCTTCTAGAAAAGGAAGATGGAAAAATCAAAGCTGAGGCTGAAATCTTTAAAAAATATTAGAACATTTCATTAACCAAAATAAATGTGTGAGCATTTTCTTTCTAGTTCTAGATGCACTTGCAATATATACTTAAATAAAGAGCATATGGGGTTTGCTTCATTCTCTTAAATGTTTCCACTATGCTCTGAATGAAGTGTCAAGCTCTATAATGAATTGATTTGTTCTTTAGATAGTGTTGGACAGGCTCGTGTTTCCCTGAACTCAATGTGTGTGGGAGGCTCAACTTTTCAGCGATGTTTAACTTCTTCCATGATGGGGGCCCAATTTCTGCTTCAGGTACCATGTGAGCTACTTTTAATATACATTTTAAGTTTAATGCAAAGCATTCTTGTTGTGAATCTGGTTGTGTATCAGCCTAATTCCTACATGCTTTGGAAACAAATTCAGCAAAAAAGTGTTCTCATTACAAATATGCTTTAGTGCAAAACAGTGGTAAAGAATTTCTTTTTCCTCTTTTTCTTCCTTTCTTTATTTTTATTTTTCCCTTTGCTCTTTCTTGTTTCCCTTTGCTTTTCTTGTTTCTTTCTTCCTTTCTTCCTTTCTTCCTTTCTCCTTTCTTCCTTTCTTTCTTCCTTCTTTTCTTTTCCTTTCTTTTCCTTTCTTTTCCTTTCTTTTCCTTTCTTT
>JAPSGF010000003.1:28961003-29017291 GCA_035772895.1 Perdix hodgsoniae | reverse complement strand
CTTCCTTCCTTTCTTCCTTCCTTTCTTCCTTCCTTTCTTCCTTCCTTCCTTCCTTCCTTCCTTCCTTCCTTCCTTCCTTCCTTCCTTCCTTCCTCTCTTTCTCTCACTCTTTCTCTCACTCTTTCTCTCTTTCTATTTTTCTCTCTCTTTCTTTCTTTTAATTTCTTTGTTTTCCTCCCTTCTTTCCTTCCTTCTTACCTTCCTTCTTTCTTCCTTCCTTCCTTCCTTTCATTCTTTCTCTCTTTCTTTCCCTCTTTCCCTCTTTCTCTCTTTCTTTCTGTCTCTCTTTTCCTAAAGCTAGTTAGTGCAGTATTAGGTAGGTCACTCTGGCTGCATTCCCAGAATTTAACAGTGGGGGCCTTGTGGAATGCTAAACGATGTGTATAACAGCATTCAGGCTCTCTGTGAGCCAATCCGTCAAAACATTTGCTGCTTTGAAAATGTGTTCTTCAAAAAATGGGCATATGGAACTTATTAGACTATTTGGTGGAGTTCAGGCAGCAGAGCCCAAGAGAAGCATAAAAACATTTGAGGACACAATTCTACCTTAAGGTAATGGGATCTCTAAACTGTTCTTTTGCAATCAAAAACATACAAAATACAGGCGAGAAACATCCTGAATGGAGACGTTTGACATTCCAAACAGTCACAAGACCCTAAGTAAAGAACTTGTAATAGTAGTAAAACAGTAGTGGCTTGATTGCAGCAATGGCTGATACGTTTGGTTTGCTCTCTTCGCAGAGTGTATTGATTCTTGGATCTTTGACAGTTTAAATTGTGATTAAAGTGATATCGAGGATCTCTGACTCATGATTTCACTGCAGTGGATTCCTGGGTCTCTAGTGCACTGCCAGTGAGGATCAATCAGTCTCCTTGGAGATGAAAAAAGACAGCATTGAAGAAAAGAGATAAAAATAAACTGCCATTTTCCAGCACCTGCTTGTACCTATTCCCAGGGACTCTTCATTTCTGTGGCACAGGGATCACAGATGGATGCCAGCATAAGTAGGGCTTCCCCTTCACAGTATTAAACAATACAGCAAACCGCAAATATTACTCATTCATTTCTGAGTTCGGCAGCCACAGCAAGAGATAGCACTGAGGAAAGCAGGAGGGGGGTGGAGTAATACACATCAACCCTGCACTCTGTCCTTTCCTCCCTTCTGCCCTGCCAACCCTCTGAGTGTGCAGCTGTGATCTGTGTAAGCTCTTCGTTATGCCACACTGCTACCCTTGATCATTATGGCAAAGAATTAAAAGGACACGCTGTTCTTATGTAGAGGCATCTTTGCCAGTTGACATTCATGTAGCCTCTTTTATATCACTGTGTGTTACAGGCCAACCTAGTATTTATGAAATTCTGAACAAATTTTTCCACCCTGTAAAAGACAGGAATCTCAGCTTTTGGACTTTGTTTTGTTGATATATCTGTATTCAAGTATTGTTCTCTTTCTGTGTGGCTGTAGTGCATGTGAGGCAAAAAATGATACTGAGACTTTTTTTCTGGACAAATCAGATTAAACATGGACTGCTAGCTTTGAGTGAGTTTGGTCCTCTTTGCTGATATGCTCAAGACTGGTCTTTGCTATCAGTGTTCCGATCAAGAGATGAATTGCACAACAGTGTTTGACTGTTGCTGACATTGCAGAAGTGATGAACAGTAGCACAGAATATCATGCTATCAAGGTATGGCACTGTTACAATTGACGTACCTGCAAGTCCTATGTTCCATCTTCTTACATTGGCTTGAAGCATTTCTGACGTTCACTTCTCTCTTTCCTGTGCCTCATTTTTAGTATAATGTAATTCTTCCTTCAGGGAAGGACACCACTGTGCATGCAGCCTTTTTAATCCTGGGGAAGAGGGAAAATGAAGGGGCTGGAGATGAGCTGATCTTCTATTTCTATGCTCCAGCAGGCACCTTGCCTCTCATTCCCTTGAGGAATGTCAGGCTGCATCCAGTGGGGTGCACTGAACAATCCACAGGAAGGGATCCTGACATTGCTAGTGCTATTTTTTTTCAACTACTACCACTACAAATGAGTAAAGCATCCCAGAAAATGGGTATCGGCCTGAGATATCTGATTGCATCCCCTGGGAAATTTCAGTGACCCTTATCCAACTCAGACTTTATTTGTTATTATCATTATTACCAGGAATTCAAATGGCAATATCCCTATCTACAGCAAAGAAATGCTTTATAGTTTTGTTATGCAAAGATCCTTGAAATAAGCTTGTTATGCAAAGATCCTTGAAATGTGGCATCCAGCAGAAACTTTCCTTTCTCCTTTATTCCTGTATTTGGAAGAGACTCCTGGGACAGAAAAGCCTCCTGGGACCTGGACTCTGCTGTATGAGTGGAAAATTTTGAAAAAGGAAATTGCCTGTAACAGCTTTTCATTGGTTGCAAAGAATAAGTGAATTAAGTTAAATAGTAGATACGTTCTCAAACTCCTTCCCCACTGAATTTTCCTACTTGAGGGAAATCAATCTGCCATCTTCGAGAGATAAATTTTCATATGGCAGAGACATGATACTGGAACCATAGATCTGGAGCCTGGGTAATATATCCTGTGGGGCAGGATTGTAAGAAAATAACCTTAAAAGTGTCTGGTTAGAAACTTCAGAAGTGCTGTGCTTTGGCCTTCTGCCACTCCTTTTGAAGTCAGGGACTTCTCCCATTGTGTTAGATTTTAACAGAGTCAGAACAATGTCAAACTCCTTAAAAAATCCCACCCAACTTTCGGTGCACAGCTTCATTGAGCCAGAAAATTTTGGTGCTGGAAATCATCGTGGGATTCTGTAACACCAGAGGTGGACTTCCTGTTACTTTCATGTCAGCCCTATCCCTGCAGGAGATCTTTGATTCTCTTCCTGACGCTGCAAGAGTAGTATGGTGCCAGACCCCCTGATACTGCCTTCTACTCATCCCCTCATGGCAAAATATGAAAGAAAAATGGAAGCAGCATTATGCCCATCACCTGCACAGGCTGTAAGTCAGTGTGTGTGGCAGTGTGTCATGCAGGAAGCCATCTTCCTTCTCTTTTCTGATGTGTACCATTGTAATTCCCAGCTGCCCGTGGTTTTGTGTATGAGCTTTTTCAGGAAGGTTAGTCATGCAGAACTAGCTTCTGTCTTCATGGCTGGTTTAGTTCTGTTTGCTCTTCCTTGTGATATGGCAGAATACAGTATCTGGCCTTAGCTCACCACCTTAAGGATAGGTTTCTTTTGTTACAGCTTCATGTTCAAGGGATCCAGCAATCACACTCCAGCTAAAGTTCCTTATCAAGTTTTATAAACCTTTAAACTGAACTAGGCCTTCTTAAGTCTCACTTGTTTGTTGCTCAAGATTAATTCCTGGAATATCTAAACTTATGAAATATTTGATACTGAGATCTGTCCGTGGTTCAGGTTTCTGTTGTGGTTGATATATATTGAGCCATTAAGCTTTATTCTTATTCTTTATTCTCTGAAGTTATTTTATTTATAAAATTGTAATTTATTTTACTTTGGTATTCTGCAGCCATTTCCTAAGGGAATTATGCCTGGAAAAATTAGAAGAATGAGCCATGTAAATCCATGAGAGAAGCTATAAAATAAACATTATACCATGTGTGGGGTAACATTTTTTACTGCAAGTGACTGCTCTCACTTTCTGGCATTTATACACATGGCCATCTGTTTGAAGGCTGTTTGAAGTGGCTGTATTCCAGCATTTATGTAACTTGCCTGTTGAAAGGAAATGACATCATTTAGTTTCCTGAAGAATATTACCAATGCCAGAACTGAGGAAATAAAATCTACAATAAATAGAATATGTATTTTAAAATCTTTTTTCTGTTACAGTAGACCACCTCTCCTTACTGATCTGAACATGTTTTAAAGCAATGGTAACCCCAGGAAACCTCATCCATTTCAGAGGCATTTTGACATTCATTGCTAGTAGTAGACTGCAAGTCACTGTGATCTGAATGTTTGCTGAAGTGAGATCCAGCGAGACAGAACTGAAGAAACATAAGGGCAAAATGCGTAGTTTTCCCTGAATGAGCCTCCATTGAAAGGAACGACCATAAACTAACAAGCACTGCAACTTCATAGTTAGACTGGGTGAAGATTCACCACTTTCAGTTGACCATGATAGAGCAGCAGATATTTGTCATCCCTGGAAAAAAAACATGCAACTCTATTAACAGGAATTAATCAGTTTATTACAAACACATAAAAAGGTTCATATTGCAAAAAAGTTTACGTTATTAGAACCTGCATAAATGACTTATGTGTTCTGAGACATTTGTTTTAAATATTTTTAAAGGTGTAAAGGTCTTCAGCTGGTGATTTCAGCTGAGCCATGTTGAGTCATTACACACAGGCTTCCTCCTACTCTGTCTAGCCAGAAATTTTTCAGACCATTTCTTGACTGATGACTCCTGTTTTATTGCATGCTTTTCAATAGAAGTAAGCTGTCAAATGAAATAAGGACCAGAGGATCACCCAGCCAGTAGTCCAAATAAAGTAATAAGGTCTTTTACTTTATATAGCGTGTTGAATGGAGTTTGCATTTCAATTCCCTTTTGTGAAAAGTACTGCAAAGTAGACAAGCCATATCCCGGGAACAGAAAGGCAATCTTTCATCATGAGTTTGATCATACTGTTGATGGTATCATTTCCAATGACTTTTACAATTTCAAGGTACTTCATGTTTAATCCTATTATGAACTAGTGACAAACAAGTTTCATTTTACAAGTTATGTTATTTCCCACGGTTGACAAGTGTTTATAAAAATACTCATTTGATACAATTAACTCCATTCCATAAAGAACAGTGTAACTGGACTTGGATTTAAGACTTATTAAAAGCAGATTTGAACTGCCTATTTTTCATATGCCTTTACTTTTGAATGTTTTTCATAATGGAGACATTATTTTTGTTAAAAGGAAATGGAAACAAAGAGAAGAGATGGCTAATGATAGGACAAGGGGGAATGGTTTTAAGCACAAGGAGGGAAGGTTTAGATTGAATGTCAGAGGGAAGTTCTTTACAGAGAGTGGCGAAATGCTGGGACAGGCTGCCCAGAGAGGCTGTGGATGCTCCATCCCTGGAGGTGTTCAAACCCAGGTTGAATGGGTCTCTGGGCAACCTGGTCTAGTACAGGATCTGGAGGTTGGTGGTCCTGCCTGTAGCAGAGGGCAGGTTGGAACTTGATCCTTAGGGTCCCTTCCAACACAAGCCATTCTATGATTCTATGATTCTATGATTCTATGATTCTATGATTCTATGATTCTATGATTCTATGATTCCATGATTCTATGATTCTATGATTCTATGATTCTATGATAATGACCCTTAATAATTTATGAAATTCATATAATCTGCTATTTAATATTTATGTCTGGCCCTTGATATTCTCCAGAATATGTTGAAACTCAAGAAGCTCACTCCTGTGCAAACCAGAATAAAAAATATTGCGAACCTTCCTGCCTATCTAAGGAAAGTAAATCTACTTAATATAAATATGCCTGCTAACCAGAATTACTGGTTAACAAAGCTATGGCTTTATATTATAATTATAATAGGAAGGTCTAATTTAGTCAGTACAGAGGGAAACAAAAGAACTTATTTCCAACTGATTAACTGTACAGCCTGTCCAAGATGAATAAATAAAAGTTGATTATTAAATCCCAATTTTAGTGATGGATTTTTTATTTTTACATATCAGCTCACAGCAGAAGTTGAGACACTTGCCTTTGCAGGTGCAAACTGTATTCAAATAATCTAAAAGGGAGTTGCTCAAATCATTTAATTCTACAGTTTAGAAGTGTGATCATATTATAGATGTGAGGGAATGCCTGTAAGTACAAACTCAGGCTTGACCAAATCCTTAGGAACACATAGCCGGCTACATATCACAGAATCACAGAATGACAGAACCATCAAGGTTGGGAAAGACCTTCAAGATCATCCAGTCCAACCATCCACACATCACCAACAGTACTCACTAAACCATATTCCTCAACACAATATCCAAATGTTCCTTGAACACCTCCAGACTTGTCGAACCTCATCCCATTGGCTTCAGCCCAGCTCTCCAGCCAGTCCAGATCCCTCTGTGGGGCCTTGCTACCCTCAGGCAGATCAGCGCTTTCAGCCAACTTGGTGTCATCTGCAGACTTACTGAGGGTGCACTCAATGCCTCATCGAGGTCATCAGTAAAGATATTGAAGAGCACAGGCCCCAGCGCTGACCCCTGGGGAACACCACTTGTGACCAGTCACCAGCTGGATTTAGTTCCATTCACCACCACTCTGAAAAGCTCTGCATTTCCTCATCGATATAAACAAGGTATAGACTTGTTGGGTAGCTGGTGAGACTGAAATATCACACATGAACAGTGATATAAGAAATAAAAAGTCTTTCAAAGGTGCTTGTTCAAAGAACTATAATCTGTATCTGGCAGATAGGCTTTAATTACTTATTTTCAGATTCTTCTTGATCCATATAAAGGACAGACATAGGATTCATTTTTGCAGGGGGATGATAGGGAGAGGGGGGGAGGGGGGGAATAATATGAGTAATGTGAACCATATTTTTAGTCTATAGATGTGCACTGCACGGTCTTACATCAGTCACATAATTTTGTGATTGCAGTGCAGTGCAAAGCATAGGTTTTAGCCCTGCTTTCATGATGACTCGATCAAGCTGTGACAGCTAACTAAAGAACTGCAGAGGACATGATTTTTCAAATAAATCAGTTTCATATCTACACAAAATATTTTCAAGAAAAAAAAAGTGCTCTTTCTACTTCTACAGAGCAGATGAAACTCTGTTAAATACTATATGAATGTTCGTAATACCTACTTGTATTATGAGCTACTGCAACATGCTGGCAGAGATACTTGTTACTGTGTGGGACATTTCGAACTTCAAAGTTAGCCTTATGTGACCTCTTTCTTCCTTAATACATCTTTTACTATCAGGAGTATCAACAAAGTAGTGCACCTAGAAAAACAAAGAACTGTAGTCATTGTAGCTGTGTAAACAGTTAAGTAACATCAAGGCAGGATCCAGCCAGCCCCTTTTTGTGCACACGTGCAGAGCACTTGGTTGGTAACTTACTGCTCTGCTCCACATTGCTGTCCATACAAGTTTGCAGTCTTTTAAACTTAGTGAATTGGATTACCCCCTCCCTGTTATGCTATATCACTGTAGCTGTTTCAACTCTGCTCATGACAAAGGGTTTGGAACTAGATGGTCTTTAAGGTCCTCTCCAACTTGAGCCACTGTATAATCCTGTATCATTGTTTTCCATGAGGTCTCAGACATTTGTACATCTGTCCTAAAAGTAACAAGAATCAGAGGGAAAAAATAGTTCCTTGCATGACTATGTAACATACGCAAGTACTTAGCCAATCAGCTTTTCTTAAAAATGAGTGTTCTCCCTGGAGGTAAATAATTTCTTCTTAGACAGCCAACAAAATGACAAATGGGTAATTAATTCCATGATTGTCATGGTTTTGGTGTGGAATAACACGGAGAAATGATTGAACTCCGCTTGTCCAGGTTGGGTGCCTAATTATCAATGTATCAATGTACGTTTTCTTGATTTTTGCTTTGTTTTGTTTTGTTTTCCTTAACAACAACAACTACTATTCTGTAGACTTCCCTGAAGTTTGAAGACATCAGTTTGCATTTCTGAAAAGTTCCTGTGATGGGGAGCAGACACTGCTAAAGTGATGATGGTTCAAATTTGTTTTGGGAATCTTACGGTTTTCTTTGCTACTAGCTATGATATGTAATCTCAAAACCCAGAATCAACAGGTAAGCTGGCAGGAACACTACAGGCTTCCAAAAACTCTTCTAATATTTTTGGCAGGAATTGAGGCTCTTGAAAACTTATGCCATTTTTGAAAAAAAGAGCCATTTATGCATCCTTAGGACTTCCATTTGTCTTCCAAAGTGACCGCTTTGAATTGCAAAAGCAGAAAATATTCTGGATTTTCTGGTGGAGTCACGTCTGCTCTCATTATTATGGTTGTGGTCACAGGCTGAGTAGCAGTATAAGCCGGGCTCTATTCACCCTAAATCCTCAGAAAGGATATGTTTGAAACATGAAAATCTATTCGACAGGAAACAGCCTTATTCAGGCACTTACTCCTAATAATGTCAGAGGTTTACAGGTAGAATGAATTAACCCTTTATCTAAAAATGTGGAATAAAACATGATCATTTGATACAAAATACACAGTGTAATTGTGAATGAAAAATGTGGTTTGTGGTTCCACTTCCAATGAGCCTCACCATTTTTGCAGCAATTGTATAATTTAAAGTTTTCTCTAAAGACACTTGTGGTGTGGAGGATTCAGTATTTTAAAATGAAATTTAATTCCAGCAAGGGCTAAAAATCAGAATTGCTGAAGCTCTCAGCAAGAGAAAAAGAGTCCTGGGCTGCTGTGCCATTTCCCCCTGGCTATCCCTGAGATGAAGACACTGAAGTCTCAATTGCCTACAAAAATAGCCAGCTGGGGAAGACAGCATTATAGAAGGAGATCTTTGTTTGGAGGCTTCACTCTCATAAACACACAGCTCCTCCCAGCTTGCTTTGTCTGGGGCCTGTAGGATGGGCTCTGTCTGGGGCTGTAGAAGGCTGCTGTCCCACCTGCCTCACCATCCCTTTGGCACCCAGCTCACTGCCTTGCAGCCATTCAGGATGCTCCTGGGGAGGCAGAACATTTATTGAGAATTTGGACACACTGAAGCCTTGGCAGGCGCTAGGCTGGTTGTTCATGGAGAGGTGAGCTGGAAGGAGCTGGGGTGTGCTCTGGGGATTGCCCCATGAGAAGGAATCTCCAAAGTTCCTGTTTGACTTCCTATGGAATCGTAATCAAACTAGTTTTGTTCCATGTTCAGATATCATAAAGCAACTATATTCCAACAAAAGCAATTCATTTCATATCATCGCTGTATTTTTTTCCTTCCTTAATCATTATTTAGGTAAAAGCAACAAGAACAAATTGTTAAAGAAGGAAAATGGCAACAATTGAGTAATTCTGCTGTGTTCAATAGGGTTCTCCAGGAACAACCTCGAAGATATATATTTAAATACTTCTACAGAACTTTATGCAATTTTCTTTTCTCAGTTTTCTAGCAGTTTAGGCAATGAGTGACACATGTTCATTCCGCAGAACTGTTCCTGATGATTCTCAAGATCTGCTTACTTTGACAGTACATTTTCCACTGTCAGCCTTTCTAAAACAGTAGTCCTGGCTTCCCCCTATTGCCCAGTCCTTATGCCTGATCTGAGACTATCAGATCATGGGTTGAAACTAAGTGTGCATGCAATGCTGCATGAAACAAGTATATCTGAACCTGGCAAAGCATAGTCAGCTGGAAGTGGAAACTCAACTTGCTGTATTTCATAGCAGTGTGAAGAAGTATTTTAGAGCTTTCTTCTGCATTCTTCTAAAGAGCAAAACTTGGTCTATGAACACATGGGGCTGGAAAAGCATTCATGTGATGCCAAAACTTACTGCACATTCTTATTCAACAGCTTGGACACAGCTTACAGAACTGAAATATCCTTTACACTGACAGCACTGTTTTATAAGTAGCTTTCTATTAAGCTAGTGTTGATTTAACCCATTGCTGTCCCTTCCACAGCCTACAGTCAATTACTTTTCAATCTATCATCCTTGTGATAAACCTAAATCTGGAAAAGACAAATCAAGGACATTAAGGTGTATGCTGTGAGAGAATTATTTTTCAGCAAGATCTACTGGAAAGAGCTGCTGAGATGTTTGTAGGACAACATGGCAGAGATTGCCATGGTGCAAGATTTCTAACAAATTAAACTCAAGTGAAAATTGGCTTCTAATATGTGTGTAAATTACTGCTCCGTCAAAGTGCATTTTTTCTACGTTAGAGGTAGCAGTGTTTGTTGCATTAAAAATCCCATTGAATAACATTTTGAATAACATTTATCTGCCTCCAGAGTAAAGCAGCTTGTCACTCCTGGAAGTGTCAGGGTGTATGGCTGAGCAATGAAGTTCTGTGTCCCTGCAGCCCCCCGCCCCCCACTTGGCAGTGCAGCCCAGAAGTGTATTTATTCTTCTGTAGGCTGCAAAAACAGGAAGTGACATTTCAAGTAATTACAGATTTACTGTGCAACCATGGCTGGTCCCTCTGCATTGTCCCTGCTTTCCTGTTTGAGCTTGGAGGAAGCAGCCAGAGGGATGGGGGAAGGGAGACCTCGGTGGCATTTCTCTTCTGCCACAGCCTATGTTACTTAGGGGAAGAGTGATGAAAACATACTCAAAGCCTTGCCAAGGGCTTGCAAGAAATATTTGACATCTCACCTATAACAACAGCAGGAGTTAAAGGTTAAATCACACACAACCCAAGTGTTTGGGATAAGGATATGTTTATGTCATCAATTTCTGCTTGATTCTAAGGGAAGAGTTTATGACAGAGCAGAATAGTCTCTGAGTTAACAGGAAAATATGGTGGGGCTTAGTGCAGCTGTCTGTGCACTTGAAAAGCACTAATTGCTTCAATATATTTTCATACCCAAACGCCATTTTCAGCCTAGAGGCTGTTAAGATGGTTACACAGGAAGTGGACAGGGAGAACATCGCTAGCTACTTTCTTTATCTTTGTTCATGTACATTCTAATCATTATACAGATTATTTGGTTTTCTTTGATATAGTATCACTTCCTGTGATACTACATCACAGTATCCTACTATGGAATTAGAGAATCAATTTTGATTATTGCTCTCATGTAAGATATGGAACTAAAGAATTCAAACTAAAAATGTGTTTTCTAAGATAATGTACGTAAGTACGTATAAATAATGTATGTATAGATAATGTACATATGTACATATAATGTAATGTAAGATAATTCTTCAAACTGGGTTGAGAACATACTATCTTTGTTGCTAAGTACTTAAATACCACAGAGCCTACTTTGTTCACTATAATATTAATGCTTCAGTGATTGGACTTCAGAAGAATTGGTTTTGCTAATCAGTCCTCTCATCTACTGAAAATAATCAGCTGAATTTCATGGAATCTGCCCCATGAACACAAATTTTGAAATTATTTCTCTTTCAATTTCTAGCTACTTGTTGAGAATTTACCTACAAAAATACAGATTCTCAAGAACCAAAGCCAGTCTCATCCCAAAATAATAAATACAATTTTTATGCTGTTATCATTTTCTCTGCGCATCATTACCCAGCTATTAGTGAGCTGGCATCTGTTTAGATTCAGCAATCTAAACAGATATCCTGGACTTGTTGTGCCTCCTACCAAGCAGGATAGTGGCACAGGAGTTGCCTGAAGAGAATTTATCTTACATTCTTTTGTAGATGGAAACATCACTGATTATAAAGATGGCTTATATCAAATTTGTATTTTTTTTTTTACACAGTTAATAGTAACAATAAAAAAGAAGAATCTTGTTGTAAGAACTGAAATTTCTGTATTTTGCACAATTAGAAGTAGAAATAACTTTGGGATGAGAATTAAAGACCATTATTAATCCTCTGTGAATGTGTTCCATTCATTGAGAAAAAATGTACCAGAACATAATCATTCATAGTACTCAGCATTATATGCCAACAAGTTGTAGCATGAATATAAACATTGTGCTGGCAGTGAAAGAGTGACTTTTGGAAATTTTTCTCTAAGAATAGGCAAAGCTGCCAACAACACCTGCAGAAAAAAAAATAAAGTAGAACAATATAGCAAATTAGTCTTGCAAGATAGGCTTTCCTATTTGTTCTGACAGGGTAGAGGTTATCAGCATTCATTTAATGGTGTGTATTAAACAATATGCATTGAGGTACAGACGTTGTACCAGTAGTCGTCCTTTATAAATTTAAACTGTCTGGGAGCTATTTCTGGATGCTTGATTATTTTCTTTCTAGATAAACTCCTCCTCATTGGTGGTTCTATGTTCTCTATTCATCGTTAAAAATATTTTGCCTTAATGATTTTCTATTTCCTGTACTTAAGCAACTGTGATTTAGTCTCAAAGGTCAGAGGCAAAGATAGAGGTATTACTGAGCATGAAGACCAGATCCAGCTGCTGAAATGAAGGAACAAAAACGGTTGATCTGAGGCCTACACCCCATTCTTTCCTCAAATATGTATCTTTTCCCCTTATGGGGAAATTCCTCAGGGCCAGCTCCTCAGTTACATATTCATACATGTTTGAGTGCACTGGTGTCAATGTCATCATGGTGTTGTCACCATGCACTGGTGATAATGGAGCTTTCTGACAGAGCAGTGGAATCTGAGTTTTTTTATGGCTAGAATGTCTGTTTCTTTCATACCCTATTGAATTTCTTCCTCTTTGCTTCAGACTCTTATTTTGCTGCCCCTTTTGTGAGGCAGACTGGGATTGGCCCTCCACGGAATACTATAGAATTGAAAATTTAGGGCACTCATTTATCAGACATCAGAACCTTCCTTTAACCAAAAGGGAAGAGATGTGAATCAGTTGTTGTGCCACCTGTGAGCTATTCTAACCACTGGATTCATAAGGTGGTTTAGGGAGAAAAAGGTGCAGCTAGATTAGGGTGGAAGGTTATGAAAACAAACCTTGCAGAGATTAACATTCTTCACAACTCTTTTGAGTAAAATCACAGACTGTCAACTCTTTAGGATACCTCATTCCTATTGCTGACATTGTGGTTGTGTTGTCTTTTTGTTTCTTGTTTTCTGATTTATTTATCTATTTATCTATCTACCTATTTATTTATTTATTTTCCTCCTAAATAATTCCTTACAGGCAAACAAAGAAAATGGAAGCAGTCAGGTATATGACATTTCTCTATTTAGCCCCTAGGCTGAGAGATGTTGGCTGTGGGGCCTGAGATGTTGGCTAAGATGCTGCCTGCATTGGACACCTTGCTCCACTGATTTCCTTGTTTCCTTCTCTGCTCTGAGAGTCTTTGATTAACATTTCAGTGGAATCAAATACATTAATCTTGCCTCTGAATGACAAGGTGTTGGTAATCAGGATTGAGTAATGAAATAAGCACGGATTGAATGTTAACTTTTAAAGGTAACAAACCTTTGAAATGATCATTGCAGTGAGAATAGAAATGAGATTGGTCTATGAATAGAGGTCTTCCCAGGCCACCTACTTTGTACTTGAAAACTTCCAAAAACAGAGACGATGGATCCACGATCCAGTAAAATCCATTCCAGTGACCTCCGTAGAAATATGTTTCTGCCTACCAACCAACTAAACATGACTGTTGGTTTATTTCCAATGGAAATGTCAATTCTCTATTATCAAAATTCATATAAAGCATTTAATCACTGTTCAAGAGTTCATAAGTTTGTAGTATGTGGTCAAGCCAAGCTTCAGTGTCAACAGTGTCTTCATGATTTGAAATCCACACCAAGAAAATCGTGGGAAATATAACTATATTTTTTCCAAACATGTTCTTCAACTGGCTGTTTTATTTAAAAAGAAAAAAACAAACAAAAACAAGAACAAAAAACATATTGCTAAGTCTTAGTACAGTTTCTTCTTGAAACTATTTCCATAAAAAGCTGAGTTTAGAATAGTGGATATGAATGTTCCTGCTTCAAGAGAGCTGTCATAACCACTTAAATTATATCTTACAATGGTATAACATAGTTAACATTTGAAAACCTTGATTATGAAAATAACTACCACGTTAATTATAATTTTATTTGCCCAGGGAAAAGTTTGACAAAATGTTGAGATACTTTTCATTGTCTTGTGGCTCCATCAGACAGTCATAACTTGTCATTGTGTTACAATTTTAGAATGTCTTATAAGCTCAATTCAAGCACTCAGCTTTGATGGGTTACAGACATCAAGTGCTCTGTCCCTTGAACTGTGACCTTAAACAACCAGGCTTTTTCCTTCCCCTTGGGAACCATGTGATTGCACTCTCAGCGGATAATTTTTCCTGGATTCTTTTAGGTATTTCCTACACAGGAAAACCATTCTGTTATCTCATTTTAAAAGTTTACTAATGAGCATTTTCATGGCTTTTAAAAATGTACGTCTTCTTCCCTTCTACTGCTTATCTGAAAGACCATTCTATAGAAGAGGTAAAAAAAAAAAAGATCACAGATGTATTTTTTCACATAGGATAGAGAATGGGCAACAGTATATAAGATGGTACAGCTACTAAGAAAGAAGCCACAATTACACAAAAAAGAAAAATGGTTAACAGCAGTTCTGGCATTTTTTTTTAACAGAAGAAAAACAAACTACAGTTTGCAGTCAGTACTAGAATGTTGCACAGTCTCAGTTTGTGAATTCCGACAGGAAACAGTTTTCAGGAAGAAATTTTGTTCTTTTGTGTAGTCAGAGTGACAGATCTAACATCATCATAGGCTCATACCTTTGTCTTGTAGTACACAGTGGGAGTAATCCCACTTATAGGTATATTTAGAAAGTATTGTGTGTTTATTCTGGTGACTCATAAGACTACAAAAGTTATTTTGAAATTAAATCTAAGTGGACTCAAATAAGATGACTAAAAGTGCTAATAAGCTACACAGATAGAGATGCGGTCAAGAAATGTATTTGTTTTCTCACTTAGGAGATCAGATGATACATGTGGTTGCATTCAAACAGCTGATAAACCTGTTAATTGATAAATTATTTATTTATTAATTATTTTACCGGTCTTCTACAAATTTTGGAAAAGGCTTTTATGTATTTTAGTTACATAAAGATTTATAATAAAAATGTCCCAAAATGTATTCCAACCAGCTCTATGAATGGTCATGTAACATCCCATTCTAAGTGAAATTAGGCATATATGCTTTAAATTTCTACTGCATCCTTCAGTTATGAAATTTATTGTGTTTCACGGTACATTAATCCTGATAAATAATAAGAACTGATTATGTGTGTCCCGTGTCAAAATCCATTGTATATTACTTCTTTTTCTTAAGCTTCTTGCAAATGTAACTGGCAATTCTGAGTTGTATTTTACAAGGAAGCAATTCAAGCAAATTCACAAAGTACATGAATTCCTCTGAAAGAAAGGACAGTAAGCTGAATGCTGCCTTCAGTTCCTTTGATTCCTAATTTTTTTACCACTGTACCTGAAGCAAGAATCCAATTCTACAGCACTCCTATATGGCCTTGTTTTCCTGAGCACCTCTATTTTTATTTTGAAAAAAAATCACAGAATCACAGAATGACCAGGGTTGAAAGGGACTTCAAGGATCACGAATCTCCAACCGCCCTGCCACAGGTAGGGTCACCAACCTCCACATTTAATGCAAGACCAGGCTGCCCAGGGCCCCATCCAATCTGGCCTTGAACATCTCCAGGGACGGGGCATCCACAACCTCCCTGGGCAGCCTTCCAGTACCTCACCACTTTCTCTGTAAAGAACTTCCCCCTGATATCCAACCTAAATCTTCCCTTCCTCAACTTAAAATTGTTTCCCCTTGTCCTGCTGTTATCTACCCTTTAAGAGAGTTGATTCCCCTCCTGTTTGTAGGCTCCCTTTAGGTATTGAAAGGCTGCAATGAAGTCACCCTTCTTTTCTCCAGGCTGAACAAGTTCAGCTCCCTTAGCCTGTCTTCACAGGGGAGGTGCTCCAGCCCTCTGATCATCTTTGTGGCCCTCCTCCAGATCCTCTCCAACAGCACCCTGGTTTTTTTTGTACTGGGGGCTTGGACACAGTATTCCAGATGAGGCCTTACAAGAGCGGAATAGAAGGGGACAATCACCTCCCTGTCCCTGCTGGGCCCCCCTCTTCTGATAGAGCCCAGGATTTGCCTTCCAAGCTGCTAGGGCACTCTGCTGCCTCATGTTAAGCTTTTCATCCATCAAGACCCTCAGGTTTTTCTCCACAGGGCTGCTCTCAAGGACTGCTCTTTCCAGTCTGTATGGATGCCTGGGATTCCTCTGGCCCAAGTGCAAAACTCTGCACTTTGCCATGTTTAACCTCATGAGACTCACTCGGGCCTACCTTTCTAGCCTCTCAAGGTCCCTCTGAATGGCATCCCTTCCTTCAACTGCGCTGACCACACCACTCAGCTTGGTGTCGTCAGCAAACTTGCTGAGGGTGCACTCGATTCTGTCATTGATGTCATTGATACAGATGTTGAAGAGCACTGGTCTCAAGACAGACCCTTGGGGGATGCTGCTCGTTACCAACCTCCACCTGGACAAAGAGCCATTGATGACCACCTCTGTCTGCGGCCTTTCAACCAGTTTCTTATCCATCAAGTGTTCCACTCATCAAATCCACATTCCTCCAATTTGGAGATAAGGATGTGATGGGGGACAATGTCAAAGGCCTTGCTCAAGTCCAGGTAAATGACATTGGTCGCCTTTCCCTTGTCCACCAATGCTATCACTCCATCATAGAAGGCCAGCAGATTGGTCAAGCATGACCTTCCTCTGGTGAAGCCGTGCTGGCTGTCACGAATCACACGTCCATTCCTCTTGTGATCAAGCATGTTACCCAGGAGGATCTGTTCCATGATCTTCCCAGGCACAGAGGTGAGACTCACCAGCCTATGGTTCCCAGGGTCCTCCTTGCTCACTTTCTTGTAAATGGGAGTGACGTGATCCTTCCTCCAGTCATCCAGGACCTCACCTGACAGCCACAGCTTTTCAAATATGATGGAGAGCAGCTCAGCAACCACCTCAGCCAGCTCCTTCAGAACCCTGGGATGCACGCCATCCGGCCCCATGGACTTGTACACATTCAGTCTTATGAGGAGGTCTCGAACCTGCTCTGCCCTCACAATGGGGGAGGAAAGAAGTGGTAGTATGAATTCAGATTTTTTTTCATGCAGCGACATGGCCAATTCATTATAATGATAGTTCACTTTAAATACAAAGAAGTAATATTCTCTGAGTTTAAAAAAAACAAAACAAAAAACAATTGCATGAGTCAAATAATTCTGTATATGAACAACAAATGCCTACAGATAAACCAGAATTCTGTAGTACTGAGAATACAGACTCACTATACTTTCACTGCTTGCATAAAATGATCATCAAAATGATAATCATTTTTCTTCAGATTCAGACATGCACTGATACAGCCTTTCTTTCCTGACTCTGCTTTCAGATCCCAAGATTCATGAAAGAAAGCATTTCTTACAAGATTTTCCATTCCAGCATCCACAAAAGACTACTTTCTCCTATGTTTCCCCCCCATGGATTATGATTACTTATGTTTCCAGTCATCTGACTGCAATTCTGAGATCCTAGGGCTTCTCTACAAGTTATAAACCAAAGGACTTCATATTCCTCTTGCTTGTTTTTGTGTTTCTTTTGCTACTGTCATTCTCATTCAGCTCTAGGGAAAATTAAGTTTTTAAGAATGTTAGAAAATTCACCTCTCCAAAAGTCAATGAAGTAATGATACAGGCAGGGTGGGATGTCTTTGCCACCACTTGGACTGTGACAGGACTTACTTTATGACATAACAAAGCAAGCATGCTTTTTATTAATGACAGATTCAGATGACCAAAAGTTGAGCATTAGTAACTACTCCTGGTTTGTTTAAAGAGCATTCTGGATTTGATACCAATGACATATACAAATTTTTATTACACTGTCATTCTCTATATTGCTTTTACATTTGTCAAGACGTATAACAATATTTTTTTTATAAGACAGTGGACTGATGGCATTTCCTGTTTTTTGTTTGCTTGCTTGTTTTCAAAACTAAGGTAAAAATTATTTATTTATTTATTTACTTTCTTACTTACTTACTAATCAAAACACACACTTTTCCCTAAGCTAAAGAAGCACTCATTGTCAGAAATTTCCTCCTTTCATATCTATCCAGAGTATGAAGAATTTGCCTTCTGATTAGTTCTGGAAAAAAAAAGCCACAGCTGCTTTCAATTTTTCAGCAAAAGTTAAGAAATCAGTCAGTGCTTCAAAATTTCCATTTTCACAAACAAGAAGTTCTAATCATTCTCCATATATGATAAGCCCATACTGTGGCGCTATTCATGATGGATCATTCTCTCTCATTGATCCCAGGCTATGTTGAAAGGTTTTCTGTCCCAACTATTTTACAATGTCTTTTGAACACACAAAATTATGTGAGCTTCCTCAGCCTTTCAGCATAATTCCTTGAAACAGTAGGCAGGTTTGTCTGAACAGTTTCTAAGTTGTGAGCTCCCTTAAAATGACGAGTTGATACCAGGCCTATTAAAATGATTCCAATGAGAAGCTGTGTAATCTTTATAATGAAGTTCCTTTCCTACTCCTCACCTTCATCTTTCCTGCTGGTGAACTGAGAATTGTGTATAGCTTCTTGCCCAGGCAGGATATGTTTAAATATGCTTGTTTGTATTTCTGCTCTCGTCCCATAACATTCTGTACTGCATCTTGTGTTTCTAGGTCTATGACACAGCATTTAGCATTGTTTAAAATCATGTTCCTAAAATGAATGTGGCTTCAGAGGCCATCTGAGACAGCCTATTTAACTAATCAATTCACATCTCATTTACTTGTCCAATGAATCATAGTGATACTGCAGTTATTGCTAGGTGCTTCAATGTTTTCCTCAAATTTTGAAGCTTGCATCAATTGACTGTCAAATTAAGCTGACTCATTAGAAATAAAAATTTCCCCTTCATGGATACTTTTTGTAATACAGCAGCAACCAAGGTCTTCCCTAAGCCAAGAGTGCTTTGTTAGTTGTGCTGTAATACTTCTCTGATAGCTCTCCTTAACTGTTTTCCAGTGTTAATTGTGGTTGAGATCAGTTTTCAATTTTTAATTTACAATATTGCAATATTCATTTTTAAAGACACACTCTATTCATTCTGGAATAAAATTAAGTTTTTTTGTTAGTTTGTTTTGTTTTGTTTTTGAAAATGATCTACTTTGTTATTCAGCTTCATTCCAATATCAATACTGAACACTGGTACATAAGTGCTTATTATATCTTTGGCTGGTTACTATTTGCTAAGAATTTTTCTTTTATATGTTCAATTAATTACATAAGCTCATCTTTAATTTTACTACATATGGAGCTCCAGTCATTTTTTAACTTTCTCTTTTGTTTTTTTTATTTTCTCATCCAATCTTCTTGTTCTTGATGAAATGATGTTTTCCTTTTATACAGTCATGCTCAGTTACTACAAATGTCTGCTTTTCTCTTCAAATGAATACTGTAGTTATGGACAACTCCATTAATTATCAAGGATTTTCAGTCTAAGAAACATCTAAGAAAGCCTTCTTCACCAAATTCCAACTATCTTTCACTTTTTTTTTTTTTTTTCCTGATATCCCACAGGATTGGGATATATACAGGTTGGGGCATGACCTGCTGGAGAGGAATTCTGCAGAGGGGGACCTGGGTGTCCTGGGGGACAACAGGCTGGCCATGAGCCAGCAGTGTGCCCTTGTGGCCAAAAAGGCCAATGGCATTTGAGGTGCATTAAAAAGAGCGTGGCCAGCAGGTCAAGGGAGGTGATCCTCATCCTCTACTCCACCCTGGAAAGCCCTCATCTGGAGTACTGTGTCCAGTTCTGGGCTCCCCAGTACATAAAAGACAGGGATCTCTCGGAAAGAGTCCAGCGGAGGGCCACAAAGATGGTGAAGGGCCTGGAGCATCTCCTCTATGAAGAAAGGCTGAGTGATCTGGGTCTGTTTAGCATTGAGAAAAGAAGACTGAGAGGGGATCTGATCCAGGTCTAGAAATATCTAAGGTGTGGGGGACGGAGTGGTGAGGCCGTACTGTTTTCAGCAGTGTGTGGAGACAGGACAAGGGGAAACAACCAGAAACTGCAGCACAGGAAGTTCCGCACAAATGTTCACAAGAACTTCTTTACGGTGTGGGTGACGGAGCACTCGAACAGGCTGCCAGGGAGGTTGTGGGGTCTCCTTCTCTGGAGATATTCAAGACCCACCTGGACACCTACCTGAGCAACCTGGTGTAGGGAACCTGCTTTGGCAGGGGGGTTGGACACGATGATCTCTGGAGGTCCCTTCCAACCCCTACGATGCTGTGATTCTGTGATTTGATTCCTATTCAATATTTGTTCTGATTTTTCAATTCAATCAAAGAGTAGAACTCCCAGGCTACAGGAATACTACTGGTCACTCTGTGATTCAAGAGAAATTTTATTCTTTCATTTTTTACTGAGATGGTGTTCTGTAAATTCTCAATGACAGTTTACAACTACAGGAAGGATATTGCAAGGTGACAACACTATTGGTCTTACAGATGATTAGTATGGCTCGACATCCAGATGGAGATCAATTATGAGTGGAGTTCCTCAGGAGTCTGAGTTGGTACTGATACTATCTACAATCTCTGTTGGTGGCCATGTCAGTGGGATTGAATGTACCTGCAGCAAGCTGTATGGTGAGGGTGACACACTGAAAGGAAGGGATGCCTGTCCAGGAGGGACCTGGACAGGTTTGAGAGAAGAGCCTGTGCCAACCGCAGTAAATTCAACAGGGTCAAATGCATGTTGTATCTGAAATGTTTTGTATCTGAATCAGAGCAATCTCAAACACGAATCCAAGAAGGATAGAAAATGGATGAAGAGCAGCCCTGTGGAAAAGGAATTGGAGGTTGTAGGAGATTAAAAAAACCAACACTGTGAGCCTGCAGCCCAAAAGACTGACTGGGCTGCATCAGAAGAGGGATGGACAGCAGGGAAAGGGAAGTGATTGCACCCCTCTGCTCTGCCCCTTTGAGGGCCCATCTGAAGTATTGCCTGTATGCCTGGGGCCCCTAGCACATGAAGGATGTGGAGCTTTTGGAGAGGATCCAGAGAAGGCCATGAAGATGCTCAGAGGACTGGAAAATCTTTCTTAGGAAGGAAGGTTGAGGGAGTTGGGCTTGTTCAGCCTGGAGAAGTTTTCAGAAAGACATAATTGCTGCCTTTCAGTGCTTAGTGAGGGGCCTAAGGCAGAGTGGGGAGAGATTCTTTATAAAAGAGTGGAATGACAGAAAAGGGGATAACTGTTTAAAGAGTAAGCGTAGATCAGATCAGACGTTAAGAAAAAATTCTTCACTCTGAGGGCACTGAGGCACGGGAGCATCTGAACAGGCTGCCCAGAGAAGACGTGGAAGCACTGTCCCTGGAGGTGTTCAAGGCCAGGTTGGATAGAGCTTTGAGTAACATGGTCTAATGGAAGTTGTTTCTGTCCACAACAGTTTGTTGGAACAGGATAACCTTTAAAGTTCATTCCAACATAAACCATTCCATGATTCTATGAGAACTATTTTCTCAAATACTCAAAATTAAGCATGTCTGACTGAGGAGTTAAGAAATATTTTTCCCTCTATCAGACTGACAGAAATCTTTATACATTTTGTGGCATGTAATAAATATATTGAGTATGTGAAGTAGTCATCCTGGTGAAGTAAGCTCAATTAATTCAAAAACACGATTGTCACATCCTTACACCACACAAGAAAATTCCAAGGTAATTCCTTCCAATTCTTTCTATTTAAATATCTCTTTCCATTCTGCCTTTTGTCTTCTGCTTTAAATGGCTCAATCTTTTCAAGCACCTAGCCTGTATATTAATCAGAAATGTATTCTATTTCTACATGGCACAAGCATAAGTTAAATTACATCTGTTTCATCTTAAGTATAGCACAACACCCAGGCTTTCTATATTGGCATTCTGTAGATGGACACATTTTTTACTAATGTTTTAGCAACTGGGGAATGCTATTTTCTCATAATATTCAGTAGTCTATTATATTGTTTTTGCAGTATTCCATTTTGTGATTTATTATGTATAATTTAATATATGAATAGCATACAATCAAGGTCCTGTCTCTGACTTGTTTGTAAATCTAATCCATATAATAACTCTGCTGTCTTTCTTAAGTAGTCTGTAACCAAAGAGTTTAATATCCAGACATGTGAATCATACCACTGTAGTTGAGCAATAGCAACTAGCTCAAATTTCTTTTCCTAAATTTGTATTTCTAATTCCTGAATCATAGGAACACAGATTGTTTTTCTCATGCAAGTTCCTGAAGTTTCTGTCGTTTAACTTTTGTTTGTATGTACTTGTAAGTTCTTTTCTTTAGAGTGGAATATTACTTAGGATGTACTTTCCCATTTACAGAGATGCAAGTAGTCCAGAAGTGATCCATTCTACAATAGTCCTCAGTATCTTTATTTTTTTTGAAATAGCTTAACTGAAATATAGTTCTCATCCTATTGCATCAGTAACTCCAGCAGAAGATTAAGTGTAGGTAAGGGAGCTACTTGCACCTACATCTAACCTCTGAGTATGTATACTTTTACTGATGGTTGGTGGCATTCACTTAAAGCAAAGAACCAGTTTGTCGCCTGGAGATAGGCAAATGGTAAATAAGTCTTTGTATTTGTGCCTAGAACAACACGGACCTCTTGCAACATAAAACTGTTGTTGTAGTAACAAAGAGGCAATCGTGCCTTAAAATAGCCAGACTGATGTGTTGAGATTATTAATAATCTTTTCCCATCTGATTTTCAGAGAAGCACCATTCAAATGAATCCAGCTGGCCTGCTCAACCACAATTCTGGCTTTTTGGCTATCTAACTAGTATTTTTAAACATTGTTCTGAAAAAGACTCAGAAATTGCCATTTCTGAATAAACCTGTGGGAGTGAATAAACTGAAGGGGTGAAGCTGACTTTATAATAAGGAGCTGGTGGAAGGTATGCTACATTTTTTTCGCATTTGAAAGACAAGCAGAATGCATTTCTAAAAAATAATTTTTAAACTCTTGCTGCAGTCTGATAGTGTTACTTCCTAAGAAATTAATAAAAAGGCTATGCTTCTAGAAAGCTGTATCAGCCTTTTAATAAGCAAAGAGCATCATGTGTGTAAGATGCTAGGTACTGAGGGAGTTTATCACTTTGCAGAAAAGGATTTTCTGTCTTGATTTCTGTAGGCACACTAAAAGCTCTTGGGCTCCTTCCATCACAGCACTTGACTCTACATTTGTTAAAACAAAGTTATAAGCAAAGACGAAACATGGAAACAGGAATGGTGAAGCTGATGGTAAGCAGAGGAAATAACTTCTCCCGTGATAGTACTTTCTAGACTGCCTGCAGACCCAGGGAGGTAGAATGAGGGTATGTCTGTTTATGAGTGCAGAAGTGAGAACAGTGACATGTGCTTTCATTTTTGTGGAATGCCATGCAGGAGTTCTCCAAGCACTTCAACTGAAGCAGACAGCAACAGCAAAACAAAAATGACCTGCTGGTCAGTAATACAAATCACATGAGAGAGACTGTGTTCTCTGCTCCTGCATAAATGGAAAGGGGAAAGAACTGGATGTAAAACACTTACTTTACAGCAAAAAGGAAGAACACCTTGTGCACACTATAGAGCAGATATTTATGCAATAAAAAATGAGGGCATTTATCTGTGTACACATAACTGTTGAAAAGAAGGTTTTGTAATTTTTAGGAGGAAGTTCTTTGGTCAGGTATCGACTATGAAAGGGAAGAATGAAGCCCTGATAGGTCACATACAAAAGATGTTAAAGAACATCCATGCACAGAGCTTGTGCAGAGCTCAAAACAACATTTTACTTTCTGCCAGGTGGAACATTAAAGAGGTGATCTTATTTCCTTCAGTCAGTGATAAAGCTTACCACTTGAAGGAAGAGTTCATAGGAGAACTTAGTAAAACTGTTTAACAGTGTTTCCTTGGTCATGGATGCTTCTTTTGTACAGAGATTTATTGAAGGTCATGCCTTCTTTGTTCTCTGTGCATACATGGTGAAGCTTTAAAAGCAAGCTTTTCTGCTTTGCTTCACAGCGTAATAATATCCTTGCTATACAGATGGGATTGCTGCACATAAGCCACTATTGTTTAACAGGACATCTTTCCTGTAGATGGAATGAATAATCTTGGTGGGACAAAAAAAGATGTTTAGATCTACTCTGTAATTATCTTGAATAATAGTTACTTTTGACCAGAACTTAATTAAACTGTGATAACTCTCAATGGTGAACTAGATCAAGTTGTCCTTTCTAAGTGAGTATTATCATCAGTTCATATAAAATTTCTCTTCCTTGATTATGTGCTTCATAAAGAATAAGCCAGCCGGAACTATAATCAAAAGTATTCTTCAATTAAGGATCAGGATCTGGTTGCCTTATACTTTTGCTAAGTGATAGCTTTATACTAGAAATTTTGTTCCCTACAACTGAAGAAATGCATTCACATTTGTATTTGACTTTGTTGAACTTGATGTTGTTTTTGTCAACCATTCTTTACTACCAGTCAAAGTTCCTCTGGATAGTAACGCTTTCCTCTGATATCTGAACTTCTATTATTGTGGAGAACCATGACTGGTGGAACAGTGACCTGCCATCTGTGGTCCCTGGAATTGTTAGGGAACACCTGTACCAGATGACTGCTCTTAAGTTCAGACAGGATTCACAAAACAGTTCTAAAGGAGTCAGTGAACCCCTTTCAACAAGTCATAAAGGTCTATAGAAGTCCCTGTTGATAGGGACACGCACAACTGAGATAAGAATGTGTTCTCTTTCTGGCTTTATCATATTCACAGGACACATCTGAGCCTAATTGCATAGTGCCCAAAGTTTTGGTCAATGCCTTTGATCACTGCCTCAGAAGCTGGCTGCCCAGCCTAAGGTATAGTAAGGATCAAGCTCAGATTTTACAGCGAAGGACTGACAAGCGTCTGTAACACATCCCAAATACAAAAGACATAATCTAATTCTGACTGATGCTGATTCTGCCCTGAAATAAGGCAACATCACTGAAGACTTGATCAAGATTCAGAATAAAGCTTTGAATTTCCATTATTTGGTTAGGTCTGCAAGAACTATCTTGTGTTGCTTTTGTTCTTGACTTGCAAGAACCTTCACTTCTTATAGAAACATAGAATCTTACGGAACAATGGATTTGATTTAATCTTAAAGGAGTAAAAACCTTTAAACGACTGTTTCTTCATAAGCTAGCCTTCATCCTGTTAACTTGGTTGCTAAAGCAACAGAGAAAGTTATAGTTAATAAATATGTAGTCTTTCATTTACATGTAACTAATGCAGCTGTTAATTCAACAGTAAAAGATAATAAACATTACTTGGAATAGGTACATTCTAATACACACAACTACTTGGTGAGCATTTTATAATTATATCCCAACTGAAGTCAGTCTACCACATCCTATGTGGGTGCAAAGGACTTTACAGAGAGCTACATAATGCAACAGCTGTTACCTACACAGAGCCAGCTGCAGGACATGGAGTTTCCTAAGGATTTCAAAAGCCAAGTAATCCAGTTATAAGATCTAAGTATTTGACTACTACTCTAGAAATCAGTACTAAAATTACAATAGTTGCATTCTTTGCTCTACTGCTTTGTTTTCAGCCAAGAGTGTGCCTTTCTGAGCTTATCTACCTTCAGCTGACCTTTAAATGCAAGCACCTGTTGGTACACAGGTGCTGTTCTCCTTCAAGTTCCAGCTGCCTCCTCTGGATATTTAGTAAACACTTTAAACTGCTTAACTGAGTTGAGGGATTCTTATGCGTAGGCTCTCATCAACAAATAGGCCGTTTCAGCTCTCCGTTTTCCCAGTGCTAACTATGGGGTAAGCCTGCACTGTCTTGATGTCTGCAGCTGAAAAGGTACCCTACGTGGTACAGCTGTGGCCTTCATGCCCACCTTAACCTCCGTACTCCTTTTTCTGATTCCTTCAAGCTAGTAAGTGCCAAGAAGCTAGCTCTTCTCCTTCCTCCAGCCCTGCCTGGAGCAGTAGGTGGGAAAGGCCATGGTTGTGGCATCTATCAGCTCTAACAGGAGTGTATGAAGGCCAAAGATACTTCCTGACACTCTTTCCCAGCTGATATCTGGGGGAGGCTGTTGGTTTTCTTCTCTGCTTACTTCTTCAGTTCCAAAGCCCTCAAACTGCCCGTGAGAATGGAGTGAAGGATCTCTGAAGGTTGTTGACAATTTCAGTAGAACTCTCCATAACAGTAACTGTTACAAAGAACAGTTGTCTCCCATTTCCTAAATTCTCTTACCTATCAATGAGGGAATTTGAAGATGAGAAAATACTGCTTTTTTTCCCCCTTTTTTTCACGGGTAGAGGGACAAATCAATATATAATTTTTTAGCTAATGTGCAGATGACCACTTCATTAACATGTCATTGTTAGTTCTGTTGTACATTTGCAGCCTTTCAATGAGTCTGCATGAAAACTAAAGATGCCAAAATTGACCTATGAACTTGCACAATGATAACAGACTACATCTGCTCACTGTCTGTGTACCAGTGTTTTGAGTTCCCTTGTTCAGCCCCGAGTCTTGTGAAAGACCCTGATCAATCCGGTGTGTGTGCTTCATACAAACTGATGCTGTTGCCATAAGGCAGACCAGCTACCATAAGGTAACAAGTTACTTTCCTAATGCTGAGAGCAGAAAATTCTGTTTTCTCTGATAACAGATATACATGTCTTGTATAAGGGCACTGGTGTATCTACTATTGTGTGTTAATAGCCAGTAGCAGCCATCAGGAAATTTGTGAAGAGGTAAGAAAAGCTCACAGTGGTGCCTTCTTACATGTCAATGATTAGTAGTGGATTTTTGCATTTTCAGATGGAAAGTGTGGTCAGTCTGGCATACAGATTAGAATCTTCTCTCTGGAATGAGATCTTCTTTCTGGTGCCCTTGGAGTCCTGCTTCTGCGGAGGAGGCATATAGCAAGCAGGCTTGTGGAAAGGCAGTGTGGAGGCACAAGTGATCAAGTGTTTGGTCCACTCTTTCCCCATGCCTGTAAAACTGTCAGAAATTTAGGAGCTCAGGTTAGCCTCAGTGACTTCAGTGGGAATGGGAAAACAGTGGCATTTAGCCCATGTACAGTAGTAATCAGTGAGAACAAATGCTTTCATGTAGTCTGTTTCAGGTCTGCAACTTCTATGAATCTTGTAATGCTGACCATGTATTAAGTCAGTAATATAAGCTCTGTGACACAACACCTCATAGATTCCTAGCAGAGAATGAAGCAAAATAACTCAGATTACCTGTGCTACTTTGGAGTAAGCCGCACAAGAGTGTGTGTTCAGAAAGCACCTGGCAGGGCCTATACAGTTCACGTCCCCATCTGGTTATGATATACTGGTGATCAGTAAGCATGGAAATTCATAAACAAAGGCTGCAGTGGTGAGATTTTGGGAAAAGGTGAAAGATTAAACAAAGGTGTTGGACTTAAGGGAGCAGCACAGCAAAGTTGCATTTCTGTGAGGCATCTTTTTCATGCTGTGGGACTGGTGCTAGTTTCTGAATGCAGCTTGGTATCTGATTTTGGAAGACTCGAGGGAGTATAAGGGGTGTGAGTAAATTCTTGTCCATTCAGCTCTGTGTAAGTAACTTCCTTCCACTGGAACATTTCCGTTGTAAACATTTAGAATTAGTGGAACTATTGTAAATCTAGAGTAAAAGTTCCTCAGACTGGTGCTGCTCTATCTGATCCGCCTCTAAGCAAACTTGAAGAACAAATTTCAATGAAGTTTCTAGGGACTGAATAACCCATGGCTACCATCTATGGGTACTGCAAGGGAACTACAGGGACAATAGTAAGGAGCACGCCAAATCACAAATTATAAGAACTACATACTCACAGCTGTGACAGAACTGATTGGATAGGCTGTATAAAGACTCAAAATGGTGCTTCCTAGAAAAGTGCAGGGAGATTGTTTGGTCTTTTCACGTCTCCAAATGGGGCTGTTGAGCTCCAGTTGCTGTCAGCATGCTACTGTGAGGAAAGCTCTCACTGCTCTGCCAAAAAACAGTCAGAGTCAGGGTCTGATACTTCTTCAGCAGAAGATGAGAAAACTGAAGTGCTGCTCTGCCTGTATGCTTGTGCAGCAGGATCTGTCAAAGTGCAGCAGGTGATGGGTAGTAGGGGCTGAAGAAAATCCTGAGGATAATTTCTGTAGTAGCATTCTCTTCTGTGAGCTATTCTATTGTTTCTGCTTTTAGTTCTGCAACTGATCTGAACTCTCTTTATCTTAGGGAAGACAAGGATATTTCTTAAGAGCAAAAATTCAGAAGAACAAGACCTAACCTTTTTGCAAAATATTTCTTCAATTTGCTCCCCAGTATATTCACAGAATCACAGAATGGCCAGGGTTGGAAGGGACTCCAAGGATCACGAATCTCCAACCCTCCTGCCACATGCAGGGCCACAAACCTCCATATTTAATGCAAGACCAGGCTGCCCAGGGCTCCATCCAATCTGGCCCTCCAGGGATGGGGCATCCACAACCTCCCTGGGAAGCCTGTTCCAGCACCTCACTACTACTCTCTCTGTAAAGAGCTTCCCCCTGATATCCAACCTAAATCATCCTTCCCTCAACTTAAAACTGTTTCCCCTCATCCTGCAGTTCTCTACCCTTTCAAAGAGTTGATTCCCCTCTTCTTTGTAGGCTCCCTTTAGGTACTGAAAGGCTGCAATGAAGTCACCCTGCAGCCTTTTTTTCTCCAGGCTGAACAAGCCCAGCTCCCTCAGCCTGTCTGTAGGGGAGGTGCTCCAGTCCCCTGATCATCTTTGGGCTCTCTTCAACCCTCTCCAACAGCTCCCTGTCTTTCTTGTACTGGGGGCTCCAGACCTGGCACGGTACTGCAGATGGGGCCTCACAAGAGCAGAGTAGAGGGGGACAATCCCTCCCTGTCCCTGCTGCCCCCCCCTCTTTTGATGGAGCCCAGGATACCAGGCACAGAGCTGAGACTCACCGGCCTGTAGTTCCCCAGGTCCTCTTTGCTCCCTTTCTTTTAAATGGGAGTGACTTGACCCTTCCTGCAGTCATCTGGTACCTCACCTGAACAGCCATGACTTTTCATAAATGTGTCATGAAATACCTAGAACGGAATTTACTAAAAATCTCTGCAACACTGTACTTGCAGATGGAGAGGATGAAGAAAAGATGAAAAAGAAATGACAAGTGGGTTATATTTCTTGCTTCATGAGTCAATATACTAATATACCACTCATGTTTTTTCTTCTTCATTTATAGGAAATTAAGAACATTTTGTAGAAGTGTGTATTCATTTCTTTCCAGTGATAGAAAATGTGTTATAGTTACTGAAAACTTCCTAGCGTCCACCTGGTAAAGATGTCTAATAATTAGAAAAGAACTGGTAAACATTCTTTAAAGCTTCTAAGAAATAAAAGTTCTTGCAATAAATAGCCATCTAATCACTAGAATAAGCGTTTAGGTAAGTTTTCAGCTTAAAACTAAATTTCAGTCCACTTCAGTGCAGAATGAACTTATGCAAAAGACAATTGTGTAAATGTTCACATCTATATTCCTGTCTTCAAACACTTATGCAAAAAATGCAGTGAGAAATGCAAATATTCCTTTTAAGTACCTAGGCTGCATAACTGATCTTTGTATTAACACTTCCTTCTCTTCTGTATGAATTATTTTTGCCAGTGTTCAGAGAACATGAAACTTATGTAGTATGAGATCACTGCCTATCCCTTCTGATCACAATGTATAAGAACTATTTCACTGTTAGCACAGACAAGAAGATCACAGACAGAATGATGGGGATCTGAATTTTATTACATTTGTATCCTGGATTAATGGCATGCATACTGTTTGAAATAAGAAAATGCTAGTCGATTGGTTATAGGTTCATGTAAGCAATGAAGCTTTGTTAGTCTGAAAACTGAACACAGGAAGAAGCACGATATTGCATCAAAAAACAGAGAAAATCAAATGTATTATAAAAATCAATGGATGCTTGGGAATTAGTAAGCATAAGCAGAGATTTCTATGCCAGCCACTTTAGACTGACTCTCTGCAACTGGAATTCTCTTCAGCTTCCAAGAATTTTCTTACAGATGAAAACTAGAAATAAATGAAGGCTTTGGAAATAATACTCAAGGAAAGAAGAGACTTCCTAGATCAGCGGTTCTAGGTTCCTTCTGTCATAGGCAATTATATATTGTGATTATTTTCTGATCCATTTTAATGCCATTTAAATATTTTTTGTTATGCTCCTATGGAGCGGTTATTCCCAAATCCAGTCCTCTGAAGCTTAGACCCATTCTTTTTTACAGCTCACAGTGCACTCATTTTTTGTACCTGGTTATTCACCATCACTTCCTTGCTTTTAACAGCTTTCATTCCTTACATTGCTTTTATTACTGTGACATGTACATGAAGAGCTACTGTGGCCTGCCATACTGTAATTTTTTTATGTTATTTATTTTTACTTCCAACATTACCCTAGTGATATCTGTTTCAGATAATGTTAATGTTTTCTTGAACAAACTAGTCAGAATTACATGCAATTTTTCAAATACATTTCTGCCACCATAGAACTGTAAAATCAAAGAATTGTTTGAGTTGGAAGGAATCCCTAAAGGCCATCTAGTCCAACTTCTCTCCTCTGTAATGAACAGAGACATGTGCAGCTAGATCAGAGTGCTTAGAACCTCATCCAGCCTGACCTTGAATGCCTCCACTGATGGAACATCTGCCACCTCTCTGGGCAACCTGTTCCAGTGCCTCACCACCCTTATTGCAATCAAAATGTCCTGTTTTTGTTTGAAATCACTTCCCCTTGTACTGTGGCAACAGTCCCTTCTGAAGAGTCTGTCCCCTTCCTTCTTGAGCCTTCCTTTAGGTGCTGCAAGGCCACTCTCAGGTCACCTCACAGTCTTCTCTGCTCCAGGCTGAGGAACCCAAGCTCTCTCAGCCTGTCCTGTTAAAGAAGATGTTCCATTTAATGAATCATTTTTATGGCCCTCCTCTGGACACACTCCAACAGGTCCACATCTTCTGTACTGAGGACTTTGTATCTGGACACAGCACTCCAGGTGAGGCCTAACCAGAGTGCAGTAGAAGGACCGAATCACCTCCCTTGCTCTACTGGCCATGCTTCTTTAGATGCAGCCCAAGATCCTGCTGGCTTTCTGGGCTGTGAGGACATCCTGCTCACTCATGTCCAGCTTACCATACACCAATACCCTCAAATCCTTTTCATTAAGACTCTATCCTTATATTCCTCTGCTTGTATAGGTGGTGAGGGTTGTCATGACTCAAGTGCAACACCTTGCATTTGGATTTACTGAAGCACATGAGATTAATTTGTGCCCACTATTCATCCTGTCAAGGTCTCTCTGGATGGTATGTCGTCCCTCAGGCATGCTGACTGCACCACACGGCTTAGTGTCATTTGCAGCCTTGCTGAGGGTGCACTCAATCATACAATCAGTGTCACTTAATAAGATATTAAGGATATTATTTATTTAGATTAAATATATTTCTTTCAGCTTGGAAGGCCGACTGTATCCTGGGCTCCATCAGAAGAGGGGTGGCCAGCAGGAAGTTGGAGGTGGTAGTGTCTCCTTTTATTCTGCCCTCATGAGGCCCCTCTGCTGTACTGCAACCAAGTCGGGGGCTTCCAGTGCATGGAAGGTATGGAGATATTTGAGAGGGTCCAAAGGAGGGCCACGAAGATGATCAGAGCGCTGGAGTATCTCTGATACAGGCTGAAGGAACTGGGCTTATTCAGCCTGGAACAAAGAAGTCTGTGGGGAAACCTCATTGTGGCTTTCCGATACTAAAGGGAGTTTATAAACATGACAAAAATCAACTTTATATATGGGTAGATAGTGGTAGGACAAGGGGGAGTGGTTTCAAACCAAAGGAGGGCAGATTTAGGTTAGAAGTCAGGGGGAAGTTTTTTACAGAGAGAACAGTGAGGTGCTGGAACAGATTACCAAAGAAGTTGTGGATGCCCCATCCCTGGAGGTGTTTAAGGTCAGGTTTGATGGGGGTCTGGGCAATCTGATTTGTGGCAGGGGAGCTGGAGATTGATGATTCTTGTGGTCCCTTCCAACCCAAGCCATTCTGTTATTCTATGATAAAGAGCATAGACTTTGAAGAGCAAGTCTTAAGTGCAAATCTTGTTTAACTTAGCCAGTTTTCACCCAGCCTATTTTAACTTTAGAGACCATGCACCTTCCTCTCCTCTTCTACAGTGACGTTTATTTGTGCTTTTAACACTGTTATCAATAACCTAGATAAGGTATTAAATTTGCCTTTAGTAAGTTTGCTGAAGACACTAAGGTGAGAGATATAGGGAAGGCAAGGGAAAATTGCTTTAAACTAAAAGATGAGAAAAATAGGTTTGACGTTTGGAAGAAATTCTTTATTCAGAGGGGTTGGAACTGGGGGATTTTTAAGGTCCCTTCCAAGCCAAACCATTCTATGATTGTAAGGTATTGTTTCCTGCAAAGTACTAGTACTGTGAAAAATGCAGGGTATGCGTACAGTGTGGTATTACGAATTTTCACTAGTATAATCACCCTTCTTGTAAATAAGTTTGAAAATGAAACTCAAAGTTATCTTTTCAAAAGATATATATATGTATATATTTCTCTCTTGCTTCTGAATCTGATTAAATTTGCTAATTTTTTTTGCCAATATCTGATTTTTCCAGGAGTGGTAATTTCCTATATAGTAGGTATCACATACTTCACTGTAGACTTAGTAGACTTTACAATTGTCTCTCAGAGTCTTCAGTAGCATAATCGAGTAAATCTTATTATTATTTTTTATTAAGGAGTCGGTGAGGAGATGATTGTTTTTCCCCTTCCTCCTCTGAATCTGCATTGGTAATTAAGACCCTTTTGATGTGGAAATTGTTCTCTCAGGTGCCATCAATTTCGTGCTATAAAATGGCTGTTATCAGAAATCCCATTGAGCCTTTAAAGTGTTCTCGTGCTTTAAACTCTACCAGTAGCTACAGACTGAAACTCTCCACCTTTGTCCTGCAAATAGCAGTCAGTGCTTGTATAGCCATTGCTATTCCACTAGATGACAGCACAGCCATTGCAGACAGTAGGATCTGTGTTTTTGTTCCATAGTTTGATAGTAGTTCACTTCTAATTAATTTTAATATTTCCCCTGACGTCCTATAGAGCAAGATCTGTTGTAAAATGTGAGAAAGCTGTAATATGTATAATGTATATCAGTGCTATCAGAATTGGTTACAAAAATCTATTTTACTTCCATCTTGTCTGTGATAATCAAAACTGATATACTACTGAGAAGACTTCAGATATTTCAGAATTTCTTATTTCCAAATAGAACTCTAAGGAATACTCACTTTCTCCATACTAAGAGCTAAAGTTCTAATGAGGTTCTAAAGTTCAGAGTGCTTTGTACCTTAGATATAAAAACTCAGAATAGAATGAATAGGCATAAACAAACACTTGTTTGAAAAATGTCAATGGTAAAATTTTAATGAATTTAAAGAAAAAGTTTGCATGAGCTTGAAGTTGGTCATGTGACTTTTCTTGGACCTCTTTTGAGAAGAAATAAACAAAAGATGCCAAGAAAACAATGTAAACACTGCCCATCATTTCATATAAGCAGGAAAATCTTGAGTTCAAAAGTATGTTTTTTTCTACTGAAATTGAGCTGGGCTTAAATTTGCAGAAGTTTTTATTCACTTTGGTCAGTCTATTCATTCTTCTTGCAATGTGAACTTTATGGATGTGATTTATGCAAAGCAGCATTTGTTCTAAGTATAATGTAATAATTGTTTTATTACCAATATTTTACCACGCATTATGTAGTTTGTACTGACAGATAAGAACACTAGCAACTCCTAGATCTTGGAAAACTATGCATGTAAATACTAAGCCTCATGCCATAGGAACTCAAACGTGCAAGGGAATTTATTACTAAGATTTATTCTTATTATTGCTGTAACTGGAAACAAGACCTTTTCTACATAGAGAACATTTATGAGTAATTCCGTGATCTACACTGGGACCATCCCCAGAGCTCTCTTTTTTTTGGGTTTTATGTGGGATGACAAAAACTCTTATTGGTTATAAACAAACAGATGGGGAAAGGAGTGCTAAAAATAAAACAAAAAAAAAAAAAAAAAAAAAAAAGGAAACCACCATGTTTCTATGATGCTTCTCTCTCTGGTGTCTTGGATTCAATGAACCTGAAGTCCATTATTGTTAGAAAGAGTTCATGGCAGCAGAACTCTGGTGACTCTGGAAGCTCTGTGAGGCATCTTGAAGCAGCACGGCTACGGACTACATGCAGTTACAATGCAAGTTTCCACTCTGCTGCCCAACTCCTTTTTCTCTAATGGCCCCCAGAACTGCCAAGCTCAGGAATAGGAACAGCTGGGAGTCTAACATATCTGGATATGTCAGTCAACATTTCCTTCAAGAGTACTCTGTCTTTTTTGTGGTGAAAATTTCAGTGCTGGTCATATTAGTATTGCTACCTATCATTTAAAAATGTATCAAAACAGTTCTAGTTCTTTGTCTACTGAACACTTCATACTGCCCCTGGAATCCTGAAATACTGATAATGAAGTAGAAATTGTCTGAAGGAAATGCAGTCACTATGGGTAAGAATCATGAAATCAGAGAATCACGAAGGTTGGAAAAGAACCTTTATGATCATCCATACCATCGGTCCATCCACCTACCACTAAAATTGCCCAGTAAACTGTGTCTTTAAGGGCTATATTTATTTACATTTTCCTTAAACATCTTTGGAGACGGTGACTCCACCACTTCCCTGGGTAGCCTGTTCTAATGCATCACCACTATTTTGGAGAAGAATTTTTTCCTAACATTCAACCTGAGCCTTCCTTGGTACAAAATGAGGCCCTTCCCTCTAGTCCTATCACTAGTTAAGTGGGAGAAGAGGCTGACATCTACTTCACCACAACCTCCTTTTAGTCTGTTGCAGAGGGCAATATCATCTCCCTTAGGCCTCCTCTTCTCTAGACTAAACAATCCCAGATTCCCTCAGCCAGTCCTGTGGACCTGTACTCCAGGCCTCTTACAGCTTCTTTGCCCTTCTTTGGACACGCTCCAGGGCTTTGATGTTTTTCTTGCACTGAAGGGCCCAACACTGAACACAATAGTCAAGGCACAGCCTCACCAGAACTGAGTACAGAGGCATGAATACTTCATTGCTCTTGCTGGCAACACTAATTCTGACACAAGCTAGTATGCCATTGGCTTTCTTGGCCACCTGGGCACACTGCTGACTCATAAGAATATTCAGATTCAGACTATCCCTGGTAGTGGTTGTCTGATAAAGGATGGCTGCACTTGACAAAAATCTCTCTTCTGTCTCTGGGTAAGTTTCTGTCCTAGAGCATGTCTGCGCTTTCTGTTGAAGGGTTCAAAGTAAGTTGGCCTTGTCATGGCCTTATGTTTTGATAAAGCAATCTATGTAGGCTAATTCAAGTGCTTTTTTTTTTTTTTCCTTTTTTTTTTTTCTTTCTTTTTCCCCTGAATAAATATCAGCCTTTATCCATCTGAATTAGTCATCATTGTTGCTTGGGATACTTGTGGTGTTAGAATACAGTTTGTAAGAAAAAATGAAAAACAGTTATTCAACAGCGTGGAAAAGGAGTTAAAGAATAAAAGCAATACTGCACAGGAGGAATAAATTGATAGAATTCATCAATCTACTTGGAACCTGACCATAAAGCTAGGACAGTCTTTTACTGACAAATCACACGTTATCCCTCTAGGTACTTCACGTGTCTGTTTTGTAGCTTAAAAAAATAAGGCTTATGTCAATAGAAATGGAGAAATTGAGAATATTTGTGAAAACCTCAAATACTATTTTCTTTTTTATCTAAATTAGTTTTTCAGCAACTGCTGAAGTGTCACCAAATCAAGAGCAACATGATCTATTACATAAAATGGTTAATCAGGGGAATCTTATCAGTCTTTTACTACACATTTAGCTCTGTGTACAGAGTCTTCAAGAGTGGCTAACTGCATGCTAATGCAATCGAAGATAAGGTGCTCAACACTGAAAGCTGAAATCTCTCAATTTTAATCACAGATAAGGGATTGTGGCTGAGAACATGGTTTGTTCTAATGTTAGCTGATTTCTCAAATGTTAAATCTTGAAGATAACACTATGCTAGGCTGACACTCTTGAATGGTTTAGTGTTGTGATTCACTGTGCTCCTGTGCATCTTATCTATTTAACTTGTCTAGATTTCCTTGACACTTACAGATGTCTTTGCTATCATTTCACTCAAACATTTTTCTTCCAGACTCAGATGAGCCCCAATGATTTATTTCTCTGTAGTTAGTATTTCTTCTTTCTTGACCTTCAAATGGGCTCTGAGAATGAAATATTTTCCCTACCAGTTCATGTTTTTTTCCACTGTGAAAAAGGAAAAATACTTAAATTTAGTTACTTTTCCTCTTCAGGGTCAAGTCTCTTTCGTCTCATCATTTCCCATTCAGAACTGACTTTTTTATGATCATGACAAAGGGAAAATTCTTAGTTTATACATGCTTAACCGTGAGATAATGCTTTCAGGTTGATTGTAGTACTGATTGTACTGATACAAACTGTTACAGTTATTGTTAGAGTTAGTTAAAAGCCCTTATTTTGGGCTATTACACTCTTTGCTTTCATATTGCGTAAATTTTACTGTGTTGACAGAAACTTTCCAGATCCAGCTTAGTTTTATTTTGAAAGCTGATGGAAAGCTCTCCACTGGTTCATGCTCTATTTTGCATGAGTGAAATAAGGGCAGCTATTTATTTTTGTTCAATTTGCTTCTATTTAAAGCTTTTGACAACAGAGTTCCGTTATCTTAGAAATGTAGAAAATACTGGACTATATTCTTTATAGCCAGAAGTAACCCAAAGGCGGATTTATTTGGCTGGTGGATGGTTGTATGCCTTTACAGCTACTACTTTCAAGCATACTGTCTAGTTATTGACATCTTGGATAGTCTTCAATGGAGAAATAGTTTACCTCAAATTAGAGTGATTTGGTTTAAATTCTTCGGTTAAGTTCAGTTTAGGCACATATTGGAAAAAAAACTATTATTATTATTATTATTTGCATATGAAGACATCTATAGATTTAATCACAAATTAAACATACAAGTACACAAATGTAAAAGAAGAAAGTTACATAGCAAGTAAGTTATGAAATGTGGCAAACAGGCAGATCAGGCTATGGGGCTTCTTTTCTTTGAATCTTTAATGACAGAGTGTATTTTTCACCTCTTGCCTGGGTTCTGAAATGGGAGTTTATCAAGGTGCATCAGAATGTTAAAAGTGTAATTATGGGTTCTAGTCTCACTGCTGTGAGAACTGGATACCAACAGTAAGGAAATCATAATTCACCAAGAAATCAGAGTAACACTGAAGCCACTGACTTAATGAACAACAGGGTCCTTCCTTAAGTGGCCTTACAGGAATTGCCTTGTTGTGACCTATTAATGAGCAACCTGTGATGCTTAATTCAATCAAGAAGAAGCTGTTGCAAATGGCCAGTTCTTTCTGTTACTCTCTGGGGAAAAGGTTTATTACTGCAGTTTTGTTTTGGAACGTTGGAATATACGTATTGCTTTGTCTTAGGGAAGGTCCGTCAAAGATGTTTGCCCTTTACTCTGTGCTGAAGTTGAGATTTACAGTAATTTTTAGTTGTATGGGAACAACTCTGATTTTTGTGCCAGAATTTGTGAATGTTTCTTTACACTTCATGGTTGATGCCATTTGCTTTTAATAAAGAGACTATCCTAGTGGTACCCACGGTGTTGTCATTATGCTGTAGATAAAAGTCCAAGGCAAAACTTCTTTTCATAGATTCCTTCCTGATAACAGTAGATGCATAGGCTAATCAGCATGCCATTCTTTCTTCAGTAAATACTTATGAATTTTATATGAAATGGAATGAAATGATTTATGTTGAGTATAAGGAAGAAGCTTTTTTTATGATAAGGGTGGTGAGGCACAGGAATAGGTTACCCAGAGTGGTAATGGATGCCCTATCCTTGGTGACATTCATGGTCAGGCTGGGTGGGCCTCTGAGCAAATCTGATCTAGCTGTAGTTGTTCCTGTTCATTGCAGGGGAACTGGACTAGATGATCTTTATGGGTATCTTCCAAACAAAGGGATTCTATGATTCCTCTTTAGAAACAAAGGCTCTAGATCCTGGACTGGCCCAGGCCAGTATTACATGCGCCATGACAGATTTAATTGATATAATTTTTTCAAACTTACAGCTCTCTCAAGTCTTCTCAGCAGGCAAAAGCAAGCCTGTGCTGGTGACCTTGAGCATTTTGGTGAAGTGATGGGTGGCACTGTCTGAGGGGATTGTAAGGGCAAGTATTAGAAGCCCAGAAAATTCTGACTGGTTTCAGAGATCTCTTTTTTCTTCCAATCTGTTTCTACTCATGGTTCCACACAATCATGTTTGAGATTAACAAGAACCTCTACGGCTTACTCTTCTACCTGTAGTGAACCTTCCTCCTGTTTCAGGGTAATAGGGTTACTCTCGGACAAAGATGGAATTCCCAGAGAACAAAATTTTAGTCCTCCACTGTCTTTAAAAAGCCAGGTACTGTATCTTTGAAGAAATGTTGCAAGCTCTGATGTTTGGAAGAATAAAAACAGGGTCTTTGCAAACAAGCAACTGTTTAGGCTAGAGGTCTAGGCCATAGGCATATAGAGTTATGCCCTGAATATATAACTGCCACGAAAGACAGCCTCCATCTCCATGTGGCCTAATGATGAAAGGTTAATGGGATACATTTCTAAATGTTATTGGTTTACAGCATTGTCTTAGTGGCGATTGTTTAAGAAGGCAATACAATGATGTTTTCTTGTTACCTTTTGACTAATTAAGGATCTACTGGGTGTGTATATGAGGATTTTTAAAAATCCGCCATGATAAAATTAATAAATGATAAAGATTGGAAAAAAAAGTTCTTAAGAGAAAGAATTTAAGATGAATAATAAAATACAAAAACATGAAAATATAAAAACATGTGGAACTAATGGGAATAGATGAAACAGAAATCAGCATATTTTCCAAAGTATTAAAAGGATTTATCTTCTTTATTGCTTGTAACATTCTATAATGTTAGCTTTATTTGGAAAGTCAAATCTTTCCTTATTTAAATATCTTCATGCTCCATGTACTGATTTTTGAACCATCTCCATTCTACGAAAAACAAATCATTCATCTAAGAAGGATTCTGACATGAAGAATGGAGACTGTCTAGCAGGATGGCATGATGCAAAGGCACAAAGACATTTGTCAGGATAGGCAGGATTTTTGTCAGAACTATTTATTTGCAGAAAAAATGCAGTTTTAGTTCACAAAAAGTATGCATTTGCTTGGCTTGTTCTTGTGCAGTAGTTTTGCCCAAAAAACGACAATGAAGTTTCAACATTCCTGATACTTTTTTTCCGTGTCTCTGAATTATTGGGACTTAGATAATAATGTGGGTTTATTGCTGCTGACAAAGTTGGAAAAGAAGAGATAGTTCTTGTATTCACCCTTGTGTTAGAATGCCTGCGGTTACCAGTGTTCTCTTGCAGACCAGTAATTGAAATTCTCTGACTGAATGAGGGCTTGAAAACTTTATTTCTCAGGAAGTGGGGGTAGCCCTTAGGGGACATGGCATGGTCTAGGTACAGTCAATTTGTCCTTCAGTGGGAAACTGAAATTGCACATAGAAAGATCCTGAAGGCTGACTGTTCATTTCAAATTCTAGATTCTACTGGCTTCTGTAAACAATTTTCTAAAAAAGAGTTTTTTCTCTCTTTTTTTTTTTGTTTTTTTTTTTTTTTTTTGTTTTTTTTTTTTTTTTTTTTTGCTTTTTTTTTGCAGGGGGAGGAGAGGGAGAAACTCACATTAGGTTGAAATAAAATTCTTTAATACATATATATATTTTTTCTCTAACAAATAGAAAGTAATTGATTGTCCCCAAAGCACCCAACACGGTACAGTAAGAGTGACAGATATAATCAGATTTGAAATAGTTTCACTTTCATCTCTGATATTTGTTAACCAGGAATTGTCACCTTACAGAAACCTGATACAACACACACATAGAGAATCAGCAGTATTTTCCATATGAACAAAATTTTGCAGCAATACCTTCTTTGCACATATTAAAATATAAACATATAATCAAAGCTGTCTGACTCTAACTACACTTCAGAAAGCACAAATAAACAGTTTATTTTTATTTGCAGAAAATTAATGGAATAAACAGTAGACAGATATTATTCAGTATCTTCAGTGGAAATCGTGTAATAACAATATAAACATATCATTCTCTTGAATAACTTGAAGGCCAAAGAAACTCAATTTGCCAAATGTAAGTAAATCTCCATATCAGTTATTTTCATGGACTATCACTTGAAAGAACAGAAAAGTAATAGATGCATTAGGTAAAATATACTGGAGAGCTCAGTAATGCGTGAAATCTGTTTGAAAACAGAAATCAAGTAGAACACATAAGAAGTTAGGAAAATGGTTAAAAACAAAAAGAAACATAAAATTGCCACATACTTAAAACAAACAAATGATTTACTATTTGGTATCCTGATTAGAAACAAGTAAGCAAATGCAGAGTCTTTTTGCAATAACTCCTGATCTTTGAGTTCTATAAGAAGTCAAATTCTGCTTTAGTTTATAGTATTTGCTATAACTAGCATAAGGAAGCTTTAACTAGCATAAAGAAGAAATTATTTTGGCTATATATTTTGTACAGTAAGTAAAACCAGTTCTTCAAATTTGAGTATCATTTTGTGATGCAAATCTCCAAAAGATTTTATTCAGTTGGTATTATTGTGCTTCTGGGTACCCTTTGAAAAACGAAACAAAACAAACAAGCAGTTTGTTATTTCTTCTAAATGGAAGAGCTTAACTTTCAAAAAGGAACTTTCCAGCGAAATTTTCAGTTACGCATTAGAAATTGAACTTTGTCTACTTTGAATTTTAGTGGGCCAAATTCCCTAGATCTGTGTATGTTAAGCTATATGTTTAAATCAGGATAAGTAGCTGTGTAGGAGAAAGCAATTCATCTTCTTTTGCTTCTCTGTTAGTTTTGGAATAGTTTGTGAAAATATATTTTGTCTTGGCTGTTCATTCCTATCTCTACTTCTCACTGTGCCCTTTCCCCGAGACCTTTTACTTGATATTAACCAGGTATGAGTGGTATCACTTATCTGTATACATAACCGGTTAGTTCTGCTCACACATGTGACTTGATGAGTGAATTAAATGCTTCTTTACTGGGCAGACTGCAACTTATATTACCTTAGCCTTAGTCCTGGGGAATTAGGTTTGCAAACCCATGACTGAGCTATCGTATTACTTGGATTTATTGTACAGCAGATCTCTAATGCTACTGACTTGGCTCACACGGACAAAGCCAACTGAAGTTTCGTATTTTCTCAGTTGTTCTTTCAAAGCACTGAAATACAATGGGATTTCAGTTCAGACAGCAGCATCTTATTTGAAAGAGTGAGAAATTAGAGCTGGTTACAAAAGGGCAGAATCATTTCACAAGGAGGGAAATTGTATTTAGATTCAAAAATGTTAAAATGGTGAACTGGGCGTTGGGTATTGGTGCCTTTAAACAGCCAAACTAAACTTTGAGGTGTTCTCAGGTAACCTCATCAGATGCACCACTCTATAACACATTGTCTGTCTGACATAGGTTTAGGGCATTTTCTGAAAAATGATAGCAAACAAGAATACTAAAATCATATCTCAGTGAAAAATCACAACTTTCATCCCAATAAAACAGATCTAGTTATCGCTGGGTCTAGTATCACACATATGATTCATCTGATAGTGATGACGTGATAAACCAGAACTATTACTTTCCTATCCACTAGGAACACTGGAAAGATGGTTAGCTGAGGAAGAAATCTTGTACTAATATTTTGTTCCTTTCTTCACATTATAGTAATGGAAGTGGACACATCTGAGTGGGCTTTATTCAAAGCATGGTGGGAACTTAGTCTGGTCACAAGATCTGTTTCTATTAAAGCTGCTGTGTTCATCTAATTCATTACAGAATTTCAGTCTTTCGTAATTATCTGAGTCACACATCAGTGCTATCCAATCCAGATGAGGAGTGGGAGAATGTCGAAACAGCTTGCAAAGCTACAGCTTCCCTCTTTTCTTTATTAACTCTTGAAAATTCTTTATTCATTAGGTTCGAATACATGAATGATTTAACCTTAGCTTTGCAATTTGATAAGGAATCTATTTGTTTATTACTTATTTATTGATTAATATTAGGAGAAAACTTTTGCAACTAACTGATGAGATGACATCAGAGCAGTGGCTGTTAAGAATGTAAATTATTATTTGTTTTACTCTATAAATAATTACTCTGCAAACTTGCATGAAAAAAAAATATATATGCCTGCATTTATTTTTTTTTTATTTTATCAAAATTCATGGAAACTAAAAGTAGATATATTAATATGATGAATTGCCTAAAAGCTCACTGATTTATGAGAACTATCAATTAAATCTCAAGTGAATATTTCTGTCTGTCCTATGGCGTAGTCCTGGTGGCTTAGGCGCCTAATATGTCACTTCTGCCTCCAAAGACATGTCCTGAGCATAGGGAACTCTAGTAAAAAAAAAACCCATGCAAATTCCAATGGGTTCATTCTCCTCAGAACTAGTACTTACAGTTCTCACAAGTGACAAAGAAGGCTCCATTTCTCAGATAGTATTGATGTTACAGTGGGAGATTTCTTCATAATCTCTTGTTTGAACAGAAATGGTCTTTCTGGATACAGAGGTAGGATTTCCTTGAAGCGTTTCATCATGGATTACTGAGAAACAGCTGGCTTTGGTAGTCACAGTTATATGTGACAGAATAATACTTCAGTTGTGAATTCTTTTCAGATTTGTGATATGATATGGTAACCCTAATGACTGTCCTTGAGAATCATTTAATTCATGCTATATGTGTCTTGGGACCAGTGCTCTTTAACATCTTAATCAATGACATCGATGATAGAATAGAGTGCACCCTCAGCAAGTTTGCGGATGACACCAAGCTGAGTGGTGCAGTTGACACGGTGGAAGGAAGGGGTGCCATTCAGAGGGACCTCAAGAAGTGGTGCAGTTGACACGGTGGAAGGAAGGGGTGCCATTCAGAGGGACCTCAAGAGGCTAGAAAGGTGAGCCCGGGTGAACCTGATGAGATTCAACACAGAAAAGTGAAAGGTTGGGCTGGAGGAATCATAGGCATCTATACAGACTGGAAGGAGCAGTCCTTGAGCAGCCCTTCAGAGAAGGACCTGGGGATCCTTGATGGATGAAAAACTTAACATGAGGCAGCAGAGTGCTCTTGCAGCTTGGAAAGCAAATGGTATCTTGGACTCCATCAGAAGAGGGGGGGGGGAGCGAAGGGGGGGGGGGCAGCAGGGACAGGGAGGTGATTGTCCCCCTCTATTCTGATTTTGCGGGGCCCCATCTGCAGTACTGTGTCCAGGTCTGGAGCCCCCAGTACAAAAAAGACAGGGAACTGTTGGAGGTGGACCAGAGAAGAGCCTAGAGAGAGGCTGGAGCACCTCCCCTACAGACAGGCTGAGGGAGCTGGGCTTGTTCAGCCTGGAGGAAAGAAGGCTGCAGGGTGACCTCAATGCAGTACCTAAAGGGAGCCTACAAACAGGAGGGGAATCAACTCTCTTAAAGGGTAGATAACAGCAGGACAAGGGGAAACAGTTTTAAGTTGAGGAAGGGGAGATTTAGGTTGGATATCAGGAGAAGCTCTTTACAGAGAAAGTGGTGAGGTGCTGGAACAGGCTGCCCAGAGGGGCTGTCCCCATCCCTGGAGATGTTCAAGGCCAGATTGGATGGAGCCCTGGGCAACCTGGTCTAGTATTAAATGTGGAGGTTGGTGGCCCTGCCTGCTGCAGGGGGGTTGAAGATTCGTGATCCTTGAAGTCCCTTCCAACCCTGGCCATTCTGTGATTCTGTGAAAAGACTATATTTCCATCTGTTGATTTTGTAAAACATCTGTTTTTCTAGAAAGAAAATAGAAGACGGAGAAATCTAAGTTGCTGCAGTACTCCTGGGAAATACCTGTAGGTAGAAACAGAATTTAACAGGAAAAAATAGGTTAAATTTTGAAATACTTATAATAATACATTGATAAATAAAACTATTGTTGAGTCCTGCTTCACTCACCACAATTTGTGGCTTTAATAGAATGAAATCAGTCTGTCTTCTGTCACTGAATGTGACTGATACGTATTTTGTTATTGCTAATTGTTTCAAATTTCATATTGTTTTAAAATGAAGATGATGACTTAAAATGTTAACTAGAGTCTATTCCACTGCAGACTTATCATCAATCTTGTGGAGTTTTGTAAGTGTTTTATTCCATGGATAAGTGACTCCTCACTTATCTAAGTCACTTCCTCAGTGACTGAGGGAAAGGGGGGAAAGGCATAAGTGAGGTGGTTGTTGCAATGAAAAGAAAAACAAAAGCAAGAGGCAGAACCCTCTAAACGGCAAGGCTTGCAGAAGAAAACTAAAAAATGTAATCCCTAGAAATCTAACTGCAGAAGAAAGAAATCTAACTCGTTCTGGGGTCATTTTATATACGAATACTTGAGATTAGCAGATATTTTCCTGCTTCTTGTCTGGCAACAGAAAAATAATTCAGAGTATAGACAAGCAGTATGTAGCTTATGAATTATTCAGTTCAAGGGAAGCAAACACAAAAAGCACCTTTGAAGCTGAAAAATTTGAATTAATTACTTTAATTACTACCAGTTATTTTTTTTCTCACAAAGGCTTTTCTATCTCCAGAATTTATCTACACTTACAGAAGTATAAATGAACTTACGGAATGCACTCTTATCTTTCTCTGGTAATGCAAGTACTACAAGCTGTTTCCAAACTTAAGTATCATAAAGAAACTGTAGACCCATGTCGGAATAAAAAGGGAGTTGAAAACCTCTGGAATTCTACTCTTTAGGCAACTGCCTGAGAATGAATGTCAAACATACGTGCTTTTTTCAAGTAAGTAGAGAGCAGGACAGATGTCAAACAGATGTTGAACTTCAATGTTAAATAATACGCATTTCCATTGTATGCGTTTTACTAATCATTTGTATATTTACTCCCTTGTCTTCCTAAAAGCTAATATTAAAAAAGCCTAATGTTTACAGATTGTCCAAGAACAGAGAACAGTTCCTTATTTTAGAAAATAGGAAACAATAAGCTTCATGGAATCAGGCATTGTTTAAAACATCTGCTCGTATTTAAGTCTTGGAGTATCTGTTTTACACCCTTTTTAATTATTATTATTATTTTTTAATGCAATAAACTGGTCCATTCAATCTTAAGTTAAATTTCTAATTTGTATCTATCTAACTAACTGTTTGTTAAAGATAGATGCACCTCAGTACCAATCTTATGAGTCACATGATTTCAGAGATCTTGAGTAATCAACCTTGTGATTGTAAATCATAACATGTAAAAAATTTTACTTTTGTATTTATTTTACGTTGTTTCTTCTGTGTTCCAGCCTTAAGATCATTAAAACTCTTCTTATACTGTTCTGTCTCATTACATATACAAGAGCAGTATTTTGAGTTTTGCATAATTCAATGATTCCACATTGTGAGATTTTAAGAAAACTGACAGCAAACAGTATAGTCAGAGAATGACAAAATTGTTGAGGTTCAGAATAATTAGAGACTACCAAGATTACCCCCTTACTCAAAGCAGAGTCATGCTGTCTAGGTCCAGATCCTGTAAGATTTTCAAGATGTTCAGAAAAATTGCCTTCTTTTCTGTTTCCTGGAATTACATCTTAAAAGCAACAAAAACTTCTCGGATCACCAAGGAAAAGTAAAAATTAGCACCCCTCAGTAAAGGAATTTTGTCATGGAGTGTTTCCTAGAATGCTGCAGCATGTGCTGTCTTTCCTGTGTGTGGGTAGGAGAGGTGGTGCCAAAAGTAGGTTTTTTTCCTTTGTAAAAACTTGTAGATTGTAGAAGCGCAGTCATGCTCTGTGCATGGTGTTACAAGTTGGAAGAAAAACTGAAATACTTCTGAGGATGTTATAAAAACATTTGCAGTAAGAAGACAAAGCCCGAACATAATTTTGAACTCTTTGAAGGGTTTGTTCTACTTGTTAAAAACCTTTTGGGATCTGGCAGAGTTTTTGAAGATTTCTGGGCTCTTCATATTACACCCACATAATGTTTCTGGGAACAACTATGACACTGCTTGGATTGTGGTCATGTCTTTTACATGCTCCCAAGTGTGTTTGATGCTTGCTGCTTGACAAAGGATTATTTGTGCTTTTTAATAAGAAACAGAAATCTTCAATTCCTTTTGCACCTTTACATCCACTCTCATGATATCTTTAAAATAAAAAGTATAAAGGTTTTTTTTTCTTTTAAGCATATTCTTAATATTATTATATCTCTTAAATCATAAGTCTAGTCATATATATTTTTTATTATTTTTATTTTTTAATTTTTAAATACTAACTTGTTCACTGAACACAGCTGAGTCACACTGCAACAACACTGGTGCAGAAACAGACATCTGGGCTGACTTTACAGAATGGTAGTCCAGAGATATAGTCCAACCATCCTGCTTAAGTTGGGTCCCCACAGCACATTACCCAGCATTGTGTCCAGATGGCTTTTAATACCTCCAGAGAAGGAGACTCCACAGTCTCTCTGGGCAGCCTGTTCCAGTGCTTTGTCATCCTCAAAGAAGCTTTTTCTCAAGTTCAGATGGAATGGCCTGTGCTTCACTTTGTACCTCTTGCCTTTTGTCCTGTCACTGGGCACCCCTGAGGAGATTCTGGCCCTGTTCTCTCAGCACTCTTCTTTCAGATACTTATAGAAACTGATGTGAGCCTGAGTCTTCTCTAGGCTAAACGGTCCAAGTTCCCTCTGTCTTTCTTCACAGGAGAAATGCAGCACTGAACATTGTTCTCCATGTGAGGCCTCACCAGGACTGAGTAGAGGAGAAAAAGAACCCTCCTCAATCTTCTGGCATTACTCTTCCTAATGCACCTCATGATACCATCTGCCTTCTTGGCCATAATGGTACATTGCACTTCCTTTGATCTTGTAGTACTGTGAAGCTGTGACATCTCAATGCGAAAATTGCTATCGAGTCCTGGTTAGTCTTGAAACTTGGGTTCCATGGCGGATGTTGTTGAAGCCTAGCTAAAACCAGCTTTCTCTTGCACAGGGAGATGCTTCTTCAGGTGTGTCTTTGTGTATGGCCGAGGCACATGCAGAGAGTAGTCCAAAAGCAGTCAAATACTCCTGTGGCAGGAAATGACTGCATGACATGTTTCTGTTTTAATCCTCTTTCCTGTACATAAGCAATTTTGTGGGTACATGCATTGCTTAGATGCACTCTGCAAGTTTCACTGCACAGTAATATTAAGATCACAAATTCTGAGGTACTCTAATACAATGCATTTTAAATGCTTTTCCAAGGTCACAGACAAATCTTTTGTCTGCTTTCAGCTGTCTTGTAAACTGAAAAGGTGTTCACTGGAAGAAAGAATGCAATACTTAGAGATGTACATAGTGTCAAAGAAACTGCAGCACAGAGAAAATATTTTGCAGGAGAATACTTTTCCATCCATTCATCCCCGCCTACCAGTTGTGAAGAGCTCATGAGTGAAGCACTGCTCTGATTTTGATTCAGACTGTACCTCTGATACAGGTATTTTGAAGATCTGATCTGCGGTTACTGTGACTAAAGTTAGTTTATTCTTTTTAATTTTATAGCTACTTTCCAATATTATGTCTGATTCCTTCTGGATACCTTGGAAAGAGATGTCACAAGAAAGCTGAGAAATGGTTACAGTCCACAGGAAGCACGTACTTCAGCACATCATGGCTGCAGCAGCCATTGCATTGACTCTCTCTGCACCAGGACCTGTATGCAGCTCTGCCGCTGATCTCATCAGGCTGCTGCCTTTAACCTTTGTCCTGAGCTGGCCCTGCCTTTTGACTCTGTTACAAGGGAAGATGAGTTGAAATCTTCTTGCAACATCATATCTCCTTCTTACGTGGAATTTGCCCTTGCATCAGCTGGGGGAGGGAAAGAGAAATCTCTACCACTGCTAACATTCCAAGTGGTGGAGTTAAGGTAGAGATTATGTGAGCACAGAACCTGGGGTTTATTTCTTCACAGAACTCAGTACAGGCTAACAAAATACATGCTCCCTAGGTGATCTGAAGGAGAGTAACTTTTTCTGTTTTTTGTTTTGTTTTGTCCCTGAAGCTGCTCAGGGAGAAGTGCAATCATACAATAAATCTTATGTAAAATACCAATATTTATATCAAATAGCTTTTCACATGCAGGAATGTCAGGAGGTAAATATAAGAAGCTGTGTAGTTAAGTACTTATCTCCAGAGAAATTCCTCAGAATACAGTTTACTTGTGAATTAATTGAGTTCCTGCTGGCACTTTTTTCAGCAGATAATCAAGATCAAATTGAACACATCCTATTCACTGCTTAGGGGGATGTCTCACGTCCACGTGTTAAGCCTCTTGGTGTGAACTGAATATAGTATATAGTACGGTATTGTCATGATTTTTGAGGTTCCACTGATTTGGTTTCTTTTTGAGGTTAATGTTACAAGTCATCCTTTACAATGATATTCTACACGGAACGGGAAAGTGTATGTCCTCCTTTTTCTGCCTTGCCTGTTAGAAGTAGAAAAAGACAACACTGACACATCACTATGATATGCTGCTGAATAAACATCTCAAATTCTGTGATTTGCAAGTGCTTGTTATGTGAATAAGGCCTATCCACATTATTATATTTAGTAGATTTAATCTTTAAGTTAATTTTCTAGTTCCTTTGGCAGGTAATTTTTACCAACAAAGAACTGAAATATTTGGTCCATAGTGAGCCACTGTCCACAATTGTATCTCAAATAATTTTCCTGCTTTGAGGAATTGTTTCTTTCACTGTATAAAGATGGCTAAATTAAATTTATTAATTAAGAAGCTTATGTGGAAGCTTTTTTAAAGGCCATGACTCAGTGGTCCAAATATATCAATAGCGTGGGTGGACAGAGGTCTACTGCAGTTAATTAAATTTTATCTGCTTACAGATTTTGCTCAGCTTATAAGTCAATAATAAATTAGAATAGTTAGCTACTGGATAGAAAAAAAAAAAAGCAATCAATTTATTAAAGAACAGAAAAACAATAGCTCATCTTGCTCATACTTACAGTTCTGTGCTTACAGTATCTTCTGAAAGACAAACACTACATTTCTCTTATACTCAAAATTCAAATTTTTGTGTGGTTCTATGTGCTTCATGAGACTCAATATTCTATAAGGACATTTAAAACAAATGTCTGGAGTGTTTTGCACTGTGTCTTTACTTGTGCTGAATGTGGACTGTGGCTAAATTGTGTACTGAGCCATGGTATCTGTCCCCTGCTATCTTCTGAGCCATAAATGAAAAATATGAAATAAGTAAATAAGGGCCAAAATAATGCAGTTTAAACACAAACAGCAGATGCAAAGACTCAAGTAATCAAACAGCATGGAGATAGCCCAATCTGAAGCTTCCAGAAGACGGGGAAGGAATTGGAATCTAAAATCCAGCATCAGCAAGACTTTGCACTGGCACCACTGCATGAAATTAGATAATCCTGTTTCAGCTGTAGCCTGTTTGTGTTTCCTCTGCATTTTATTTGTATCCTTCTTTCCAAACTTCAGGTTTAAGCTGGTAAAACTACTTTTTTTTGCAGTAAGTGATTTTTTTTCTGTTGCTCCAGAAGTGGAGGAATCTGAAATGTGTCTGGACATACAGGGGAGTAGGAGCTTTGTGTTCAGTAGTTCTGGTCTGAAGTTGGAGAAAACATGAGTTTTAGCACTGAGACAGAGTAGTGAGACGCTAGATCCTATTCCCATAGGCAAATTCAGATAGAGGAAAAGGGGCTGAGGGTACTTCATCCCAATAGACCTAATCACATATGACACAGAGCTCCAGAGCATGGAAATAGCTTAGTAGAACAATGGAACATGTAGATTCATTTTTTAATACACAAACAAAGAAGAAGAGCTAGCATTTTTAAACTCATTAGAGTCAGAAGGATTGAATCAAATTTCTGTTATGTCTAAAATAAAACAAATATGCCAATTGGTACATGTACAGATATTTTTTTCAGTACTTCTGTCATACACAGATTTGGATGAGTTTATTTTCACTGATTCTCAAGAAAAAAAAAATCTATTTCAGTGCCATTTATTTATTTTAAAACCCCTGTTTTTTATAAATATTTTGTATAGCTTTTGTATAAGCTTTAGAGGTAAATTACTTTTATGCCATTATTTACGGGTCTAGTTATGGTTTGGCAATGGCTAATTTATGTTTGTTTTTTTCTCTCAGGTCTCTCCAGGAAACCAGTTTATGCAATCTCAAATTCCTGAACAAAACCCTGTATGATGAGACCAGGGCAGAGTTTGGAGGTGGCAGTCATAAATAGATGGAATATGTTAGTTGGTTTATTGAACACGTGCAACACTGCTTGGGTTATAGGTACTTTTTTTACCCTTCTTGTTGCCAACAAATAGAAAATGAAATCTCTTTTTCATTTATCAGTATTTTTGTCTGCCATGCTAGATGGAAAACACCTCTTGTGTTACTCTGCTGCCATTTATGCACAACACTGAAATTTTTGTATGAGTTCTGTGTCAGAGAAATGCACTATAAAGAAGCTATGTGTCCGCAGTCCATTGAGAAAAGGAGCTGGGTTTTCTATATCACTTGTACATAGAACCATACAGTATCTGAAGTTGAAAGGGACCCAGAAGGATCATCAAGTCTAACACATGCCATCAAACCTCTTGCAAAAGTTATGTTGTTGAAGGTCTCATGAAACTTGTATTAGATCCTGCATGAGGTAATTAGAATATATATCCTCCATATTTTTCATCCTTGAAAATAAAGCTTCTGTTAGATAACACTGCTGTGGTACATGGGAAAATGGTTCACCATGACTTTTCATGCACAAATACTTCAGTGGCTTTAGCCATGTGGCAGAAATCTCATTCCACAGAAAGCTGAGATTTGAGCTGATTTCCAATTCTACTTTGTGCTATTCCTTCATTGTTGGTAGGTCATAAAAAGTGCCAGTGTCAGTCCTGTTGCAGAATTCATGCTGATTTTTGCCCCAGACATTCCAGTTGTAAAAGTATATTGTCAGGAAAATGGCAGAATTTTACCATTCAGCATCTATTGCTTCAGACTTTTTAATACATTCCAGGATCAAGCAGAGGAAACAAAAATATTTTGCTTCTACTAAGAGTAATTTGTTATTCTCCAGTTGTGAGAAAGAAAAGCTTTCTTTACTTGTAAAATTCCTATTCTGACTGCCAAGCTTTTCAGATTTTACCATTATTCTCATGGTGCTAAACATACAAGACAGTGGTTTTTAACAGTCCCGCCAATATCTGTCTTGAGATTGTTGCTAAACAAAGGAAGCAGATTTGGCAGAAAAGTAACCAGGCTGAAGATAGTAAATCCATTCTTCAGCGATTCTTGCAACGATGAAGGAACATTTGAATAGGATGAAGTAGCATGTGATGGTAAGAAATGCTGGAAATATTTGTCCAGAGAGTGGTGCTCTGATCTCATCCAAATCGTCACATTCCTGTTTCACCAACCATGTTGCCCTGGGGCTCTGGTAAATTCCTGCATTAATCTTCAGCCTCACCTGGAGACACACCCCAGTTTGTGGAGATCTGTTTGCAAGGAGTGGAATTTATGCATGAGGAAGTAACTTGAAACTTCCTGTTTTAAAGGGAATGCCGAAAAAGGCCAAAGAGGATGGGATATATTTTATTATCAAAGCTGAAAATCAGTTAATAAGTTGCAAAGATAATCTTACTGGTTTAGTAGAACCAGAAGTGTAGTTATGAGTGAGCAGTGATTTGCTCCAGCTTTTACTGAATAGTAGCTTTAAATGTTTGGCAAGTGTAAATTGTTATGTGTGAAAGTATCTCATTTGCAGTGGAAAACACAAATGGGAATAATTCAGAGATCTGTGTAATCCACCTTAAAAAAATGCATAAGTCTAAAGTGAGAAGACTTAATCAGAAAGCTGTCTGTCTTTGTTCTATCAAGAGATACATATGTATTATTTGGGCTCTAACAGTCTTTTGATATTTCCTGTTACACTCTTGCCTTGCATGCAGTCTTATGCCTCACATGCTTGTGATTGGTTTTGCTTTACACCTAAGCGAGCTTTCTAGAAAGAGCCTTTTTCTCTGCCCCTCTTTTCAAGCAGAATTCTTGCCAATTTTATAATGTTGAAGACATATTTTAAAATATCAGGAGTAGCTATATTAAACTAGATGTCTAATTTGGTGGTTCTTTTGCACCAGAAGTGCAGCAGAACTAAGGGCAGAATACCCTGTGCATTCTTACAATAAAAAGGCAACACTTTCACAAGTGCTGTGCTCAAGATCTCTTTTCCTGCCTTGGAGCATTCTTGCAAATTATACCTTGTTTGGTATTTGACACCTGAGAAGAGTCTAATCTGTACTGCAAAATTAGATGTTGTTAATCACAGACTAGCAACACTCAATTACTCTACCTGCTGAATTGCATTGGGCATTGTTATGTCAGGGATGAGGTCTTTTGTACCAGCTGGTTTGTATGTTTCTTTTCTTGCTTAGAATCTCATATTTCATAACAATTATTTTATTTGTTTACCAGAGAGTTTATTCAAGTAATCTAGTGGAAATGTATACAATGATTTTGGTGGGAACTACACTTTCCTCTTTAACCCAGGGTCCTATTTGTTCTGAGATCTATCCCTGTCGCACACAAGAGATATTTAACTGGGAAAACCACAAAGCTGGGAATCATATTGCACTTGTATTTTTTCTTTTTTGGAAGAAAGATTCATGAGACTTGCAGTTTTTCTTGTCTAACCATTCTGCCTGATTCCCCAACTTGTTCAGCCCATTGCATTACATGACAATGCTGGAACATGACTTTTGATCTAAAACAATTGGTGAACTGACTCATAATACTAATCATTTTAGGTCTGAAGTAATGCCCTGTTGTGCCATAATGAAGATGACTCAATACAGTTTCATCATGGAGAGCATTTAGGAAGATAAACTTTTACCCTTAAAGTTTTCTGTACTTTGTTCGTATTTCTTAATTTAAGTTTCATGATACAAAAGATGTGGGATTTAAGTAGGAGTGAGTGTTTGTGACTTTCTTTTATTCAACTATTTAAAAGGCATAAAGAAAAAAAAAGAAAAAAAAAAAGAAAAAAAAGACAAAAGCAACCCAAGACACCAGAAATGCTGTTCCTAAAGCCTAGGAGAACCTTACATTTTCATACTGGGAAATCATATTAAGCCACTCAGATTGCCAGTGTCCTTAGAATCCTAATCAGATCTGCAGCAAAATGTTATTATCTCATGTTTAATATGTAGCCACATCAAACCTCATCCTGTCCCCTTTCAGTGAACCAGAGATCTTTCCTAACTGCAAGCCTTTCTTTTTCATCTGTGAAGAGAGAACAGAGAAGTAGGTTTAAGTTACAGATGCACAGCATTTATCATGACAGTTTTCAGTTTCAGAGTTCTTGGATGTGCCAGTTGATATTTAACATTCAGTTTCAAAGAAGTATATCACCTTTTGCAAACCTTTTACTCTCAGTTCGATACACACAGTTAGTGGTAAAGCAACAGAGACATACAGCAGGGGAGATGGACAGCAATTGCTTTTGTTCCAAAACTACTGTTGAAGGTTCAGATTGAGATTACAGGCCATACCTAGTCCCTTTAAAATCTTTAGGATCTGTGCCATTAGTGTTACTGAAATGAAATTTTGGGTTTCCTTCTTCTCTTGGTGCATCAGACTCCTTGCAGTCATTACGAATCCTTTCCTATTCTCAATGAATAGGACCAGATCTGAAACTTTACACTAAGCTACAGCAATCCTTTTAAAAAAATCAGGTAAATATAAATTCTGTGGCCATCCCTATAGGCATATGTTTCAAAAAGCATTATTTCAAAACTTTTGCTAGCAGCATTTTTTACTTAAATGAGAGAACCACTGAAAATTTAAAACTGTTTTGTTACAACTTCTCTGATTTCCTGATGGAAAAAAACTCCACAATTTTCCCATCTACTTTAACTTTTTCTTTTCTTTTTTTCTACAGCTAGTAGACACATGCTTTGTAGAATAATGTACAGCCATAATTCCTGCTGTCTCATTACTCTCCTCACATTAGTTACTATTAGATGTCCCTCACATCAATAAATGGTTCCCTGCTCTTCTCAGCTAAATTTTTGCCACCTGTAGCCTTGCCCAACTGAACTGTCTCCAGAGTATACATACTGCAAGCCAAGCCTTTCTGGCATTAATTAGCAGGGAAGTCCATGCTTACACAACTCCCTGCCACTGCCATCCTCTGGCACAATCTTTCTAGCTATGATTTAGACTGTTCAAATACCAGGAGTAGCTTTTTTCTGTATGCAGAATACGGCATGCTGAATGCCTCTGTTACTAAGTGCTTCCTAGCTACTGTTGCAAAGACATAAAGTTGTATAGGTCACTTTCATAAATATTTTGTCATGAAAGAGAATGAGATGATGAAGTTATAACAGCGATGCCATCAGATGAAGGAGAATGTAAAGAACAAAACATCTGCGGCAAGTGCGACTTGGGAGGATAACTTGGAGAAGGTACATGAGAGCATGGGCAGCTTGAGCTGCATTCTTATGGAATTACCATGGTTACTGTGGTTACTGATGTCAGCATGTCCCTGTGACATGAATGTACTGGAGTAGCTAAGTAAATAAAGGGGTTTTTTTTGAGTACAGCAATCAATATGGGAACGTAGGCATTACTAGTCTATTTGTTTGTGTTTATTCAATGTCAGTCTTCAGCTCATGCTTCAGCTATTTGTTTCTATAATTTTGATAGTATTGATCTTACATTCTCTGTGTTGCACAACATTTTGAATACGATGTTCAGCCTCCTAAATAAGAAGAACAAGATTTATATTAGCTGCAGTTGAGTTTGCTCTAACCAATGTAACTTTCCACTTGGTGCACTTGATTTAGCATATTTGTTACTGCTCATAGGCCGGCTTTTGCAGCCCTGATGAAAAGTAATTTCATAGGGATTAAAATGCATTTTCCTAAGGGATGTAGAGTTATGATTAGTAACGAACTCCAAGCAGCTCAGAAGTAGTGGCTCAGAAGTACGTTGTAGTAGCTGTGGTGTAATGGCTCACCTCTCCCTCATCTTCACTTTCTGCACACACACAGATCTCATAATGTAGATAACCAAGAGCTACATATGTTACTTCTTTCCTTCTGTTCCTTAGTAAGACATCTTTGATTATTTTCCTTAAGATGATCTCAAGCAATCCAGGAGGAAGAAATGAACATTCTGCTGATCTGTTTGGAGTCTCCTGTCTCTGTATTTCATGCTTTGAATTTAACCAGAGAGCATAGCTAGAGTGACCCATTCAGATGCTTTTCATGTTACACCCTTAAATTTGTAGAGGCTTTGTGTTTTGTAGATAAAAGAGGTACCTGCTTCAAGGAACTTACCATCTTGAGTCAGATAAATACAGCATTAGCAATAAAAAACAAATCATCAAAACATGAGGCTGAAATGAAGAGCTTTGCAGAGACATGCTTGGCACAGTCTTCCCAGTATTACTCCACATGCGGAGCTTCTGATTGCTCAGTGTTCAGACCTGTTCTCCTCTGACAAAAACAATGTAATTTGATGCCAGCTGTGCTTCTGGGATGTGCAGAAGAAGACAGAGCCAACTTGCTTTACTCTGTCTGTGAAAGAGTGGACTGATTAAAAACCTGGGTCAGTAGAAATATGTTCTTCACATTTAGAGTATTTCTAGTCTTTTTCCCAGTACAGGAGGAACATGGAGCTCCTGGAGCGGGTCCAGTGCAGGACCACTGAGATGATCAGAGGGCTGGAGCACCTCTCCTATGAGGAAAACATGAGGAACTGGGCTTGTTTAGCTTGAAGAAGAGAAGGCTCCAGGGAGACCTTGTTGTGGCCTTCCAATACTTGAAGGGAGCATATAAACAGGAGGGGGAGTGGCTGATTATGAAGGTGGGTAGTGATAGGACAAGGGGGATTTAAAACTTTTTTAAAAGTTTTAATTTTAAAAAACTTTGGTTTTAAACTGAGATGGGGAAGTTAAGTTAGATATGAAGAGGGAGTTTTTCACACAGAGGGTGGTGGCTCACTGGAACAGGTTGCCCAAGGAAGTTGTGGATGCCCCATCCCTGGAGGCATTCAAGGCCAGGCTGGATGTGGCTCTGGGCAACCTGGTCTGGTGGTTGGTGACCCTGCACACAGCAGGGAGGTTGAAACTTGATGATCATTGTGGTCCTTTTCAACCCAGTCCACTCTATGATTCTATGATTCTATGATTCTATGATTCTATGATTCTATGA
>JAPSGF010000003.1:28801003-28960993 GCA_035772895.1 Perdix hodgsoniae | reverse complement strand
TCTATGATTCTATGATTCTATGATTCTATGATTCTATGATTCTATGAAATAGGACATTTTGATTGGTGTAACAAGAGTACAGTCAGAAGCTACCTCAGCAGTGCCCACTCTCAGCCTGTGTAGGTCTCTCTGGTTGGTGCCCTGTCCCTCAGATTATCAACTGCACTACATAACTCGGAGTTATCTGCAAACTTGCTGAGAGTGCACTTGAACCTGTTGTTGATGATGAAGTGATGAAGATCTTTGAAAGTGTTGGTTCCAGTACTTATGACTGATCTCCCAGAGAAGAGAAGGCTTTGGGGAGATCTGAGAGCGGCCTTTCTGTATGTAGAGGTGGGCCATGAGGAAGAAAGAGACAGACCCTTCAGCAGAGACAGCTGTGATAAGGAAATGGGGAAATTGTTTCAAAAGAGGGGTGATTTAAATACCATATAGGGGAAAAGTATTTTACAGTGAGGTTGGTGAGGCTTTGGAATATGTTGCCCACATAACTGGTAGATGACCCACCTTGGAGACATTCAAGGTCAAGCTGGACCAGGCTCTGAGCAGCCTGATCTAGCTGTAGTTGTTCCTGTTCATTGCAGGGAAGGTGGACTAAGTGACCTTTTAGGGTTCCTTTCAACTGAAAGTATTCTATAATTCTATAGTGCTCATTGAAGCTATCTTGTTCCTGTAGTGCAAAAAGTCTGCTGTGTTACATCCTCATCCAATCTAGATTTGTGGCACTGAATAAAATAGTCCTGGACAGCTTTCCTGTGGGTTTTTACAGGAAATGGGGTGGATGAGACTGCCCTGCTGGTTAGGGTTGTTACTGTGTAAGTCATCACACAGATAAGGGATATCAGAGGTATAGTAAATTAAATCTAGCAGTAGATAACTGCTGAGGATCACAAAGTCTGTGTGAATTTGTGGGTTTTTAATGAAACGCCACTGTATTTTTTTTGGAATCATGTCTGTTCATTGAATTGAAGAGTTAGGCAGAGCTGTAGGTGAACTTGAAACAGAAAACATTGGCAAGATGATTAAGTAGAAAAGAATAGTTCATTTGGCAGGAATCACTGAAGATCATGAAGTCAAAGTGCATGACCTCCTCTTGGCTTGCCAGAAATTAAGACGTATTACCAAGGTCATTATCTGGATAGCTTTTGAATGCTAATGAGCGTGGGACATCAATTACTTCTCCAGAAAGCTTGTTCCAGTGCTTGACCACCCTTGAAGTAAATAAATTTATCCTTATGCCCAAGTATGACCCTTTTCTGGTGTAGCTTTTCTGTCCCTGTACATCCTGTCAGAAGGAGCAGGGCCCAGAACATCTCTCTGCTTCTAGTCATTGGGTAGCAGCAAAGAGAATTGAGGTCACATCTTGACCTCCTCTCCTCCAGACTAGATAACCTAGTTTCCTCAGCCTCCTCACAGTACATACCCACCGCTCCTGTTACCAGCTTTTCCACACCATCTGGACACTTCTTATACTGTGGATAGCAGAACTGTGTGCGATATTTAAGGTGAGCCTGCATCAACAGTAAATATAAGCAGGTGAGTCACCAGTTTTGACCAGTTGGCTGTGCCTCTCACACTGCGCTTTGCCCTTTTGGCTGCTTGGGAACATTGATGGCTCATGCTGTGCTGCTGTCTCCAGCACTCTCAGATCTTTTCCTGCTGAGCTTCTCTCCAGCTACTCATCTCCCACCTATGTCTGTGTCTGGTATTGCTCCATCTCAGGTGCAGTGCTTGGCATTTACCTGTATTGAACTTTATGACATTAATGATTATCCAGATCTCCTGCATAACATAAATCCCTCTTCAATGCCTCTCATCTCTCTACAGGCAGTCAGAAGCTACTCCCAGTTTAGTGCCATTGGCAAAGTTGCTGAGAATGCATTCTATTGCTCCATCCAGATCATTGATAAATGTACTGAATAGGACTGTCCATGGAATTAAGCCCGGGGAACACCACTAGTAACCATCCACCAGATGTAGCCCCACTCTCTAGTGTTGAGCCAGTTCATCCAAATCACTGTGAGCCTATTTGTTTCACAGATGGACAATTTGTCCAGAAGGATGCTATGAGGGATAGTAACAAAGTCCTCACAGAATTCCAGGAAGATTATGTCTGCTCTCTTCCTTTTATCCACCAAGATCAAATTTCTAAGGCAAGATTTTCCTTGATGATCACAAGTTGTCTATTCCTGATAATAGCTTTGTTCTTTAAATGCCTTTCAGTGGCATGCAAGATATTTTCTGTAACTTTTCCAGGTTAGACTAACACGTCTATAGTGCCCTGGGTGTTTTTTTTCATGCCCTTCTTGTAGCTGGGTATAACATTGCCTAGCTTCCAGTTAGCAGAGAACACCCCAGACTCCTGCCTTCCATTTAGCAGAGACCACTCCAGACTCCCACAATTAGACTGTTAAATTGTTGAAACAAGTCAATCTGTAACACTGGCTAACTTTCAGCACACTGATGTGAATATTGTCTGGCTGCATGGACTTTTGAACATTCATTTTATATAGCTGTTCCCTTACAGTTTGGGTGACCTCAATCACTGATTTTCCAATAATTGTCCTCTAACTCAGAGGATTGGGCAGCCCAAGATCTATCATTACTATTAAGAGTTGAAACAAAATTGCATTAATGGCCCCCATCTTTTCCTCATTCCTAATTGTTAGGTGACCACCTACTCCAAGTAGTATCTAATATTTTCCTTAGATCTCTTCTTGTTGTTGGTATGCTTAATAGAGTCTTTGTTGTTGTTGTCTGGAATCACAGTGGCCAATGTTGTCATAAGATGGGCTTTGGCTTTTCTTGTGAACTGCATCTCTGTAATCTCCCTGAAGCTTGACTTTTCTTCCAAAGGTTATATATTTTCTTTTTCTTTCCAAGTTGCAAGAGCAGTTCCCTGTTTATCTAAATATATTGTTTCTCTATGTACCTCTTCCTCTGTGTTCTCATACAATTTATCATCTATTCCAGAAAGAAAATTCTGCCCTGAACACATGGGCGTCAAACTGGCTTGCCTGGGTCATAGTGAGAGAAGAGGAATAGTCTTGGGCTGCATATACGTAGGTCACTCCAAAAGTAATGCCTCCTATTTATTACCATGGAAAGTACAATAGATACAAAAAGCAAAATAACACTATTTGAGCAGATTCTCAGCTACAAAACACTATTTTTCCACACAATAAACACCATTAGCTATGATCTTTTTGCCAGTGATGATCAAGAACCTGAATGCCATGCCTGTAAAAAATCTGTACCAGTGGATGTGACCCATTGTTGCTGTTATCGCTACTGCAAAGTACCGCCGACCACCTCACTGTGCTCACATTTGGTTTGGCCTCTACAAACACTGTAAGTATTAACGTAAGTGTTGATGAATGTCAGTAGGTGACATTTTTGAGCATGGAGAAATTCAATTTCACCCCTTTGCTTCATATGTATTTCCATGTCAGATGCCATTTTGTCAGACTGCCCCTCTACTGCAATTTGTCATGTGACAACAAAATACAATGGAATATTGGTGGGAAGGTTCAACTCTACTGGAGGTGGATATTCACCTCTGGTGCCATGGGCCAAAATTATAAAGAAGGAGACATTACTTTCAAAGCCACTGTTTTTAAGGATATACTACAGTTAAAGTACATAAAGTAACAAAACCTATTCTATTTTTTAATGATTTTATTGAAACACACAAAAAAGCAACAAAATAGTGGGATATTTTACCTTGTGTTTGTAAAGCTAATGCATCAGTCTGGCTCGATGGCAGTGGTTGTAAGGTCTCTAGATGTTCGGTAGAGATCTTTTGGTGAAATTTTTTGTGAGATTTTTGGTGAAATTTAATTCTTCCTGTGCTTCATCCATGAAACCATTTGTTCACAAATGCACATACTGCCAAAAAGCAGTGACATTAATAAGACATGACTGTGAAGTGTGGGGTATTTCTCTGTGGTCAGAGAAGGTTTATAAAAGTCCAGGAAAGAGACATGATCGAATTTTTAATTGCAACTCCATACATTCCATTTGAAAATTCACAAGTAATATATTTATGTGACTTAAAGCCACGTACTACTGTTCAGCTGGTGATGAGGAGCCAAGCCCTGATGCTCTGTTGGAAAAGCTGCTGCCACAATGGCATGAGGCAGAGGGCAGTTGCAGAGCAATCTGTGCTGGGCAACATGCATCCTGCAGGTCACACATTGAACATGCTTGCCTAAACCATTGATTTTAGTGGCTAAGGAGAAAGAGTTGATATCAGGATCAGGATTTAACTCCAGGGTTGTTTCATTACTATTAATACTTGCAAGAATATAAGGCTTCAGTTGGACTTTGTAGAAATTCTGATAAATCTTGCTTGCACTTCCTACAAACTTTCATTTTTGTTATGTTATTGGGTTAGGTTTGCAGCTATTCTTGTATTTTTTTCCAAGAACTGGCTTTATTTGGCATACAGTTGATTTTTTTTAAGCCAGTTCTCAATACTATCATGTTGAAAGATCACTTTGCGTCTTACTGAAGAACGGAGTTCCCAACAAATTGTTATGGCAACATTTGAGTTTGTCCTGAATGAAGAGAAGACTAATGAATTTTGCTACTAAAATCTTGCTTCTGGCCTCTTCAACAGCTTGTACTGTTGACATAATTGTAGTTTAGAAGTAACCTGCTTCTTAAATGTGTCTGCATATTTTATTCAGTTCTCCAAATATTTATGTAGGGCTTCCTAAGTGTAAGAATCCAGTATATTCTTTGTTTTGTTTTGGGTTAGGAAATAGCAATGTCCATGCAAGACATAATATTCTGTCTCTTTTCTAATATGTCCCTCAGTACCTGCTTGCAAGAAATATAAGGCTTTGTGATAGAAAATACGCAGAACTGTAATGAACAGTGCATGGTCAATTTGTAAACACAATCAGTATTATTGAGTTATGTTAATTCATGTTGTGTCTTCCCTAGAGAAAAACAAAGAAAGAATAACAGAAAGAAAATTGTATTTGTGAGTTTCAGAGCCTTGACATAATTCTATCCTTATAAGTGTTTAGATAGTGCCTAATATTTCAAAATGAGTTTATAATTTGCTTGTCTAATGAAGCTACTTCTGGAGGAAAAGGTTGGAACACTTCACTGCAAATGACCATAAAATATCAGAGCAACATGTGAATTTCCGTTAGTGACTACTTCAGAATGTCTAGATAAATATATAATTCAAGATAGTAAGTCCTACTATAAAACAATGGGGAAATACTTTTTCAAACATTTCATTTCTGAGAGAATATGCTGTGAAAATTCAATTACTGTAGTTTGAGTACCAACAAGGGAGAAATACTGAGAAATGTACAGAACTGTATGTCAACGGTTTATGGGCTGGACCGGCCCAGTTCTGTGACCAGCAGGGCGGAGGGATCTGCAGATCCGTGCCTCTGGGAAAGGGGAAGCAGAGGACCCCAAAATACTTGAAAACAACAGCACTGATCTGAGGTGGAACAAATGATTTTACTAAATATAGTATTAGTAAAATACAATGAGAGAGAGAGAGAGAGAGCCTGTTTGAATTGTATAGACCTCACCACAATGCTGGGGTGAGAAGTGCAGTCCAGTTGAGTGACTGAAGTACAGATGGCGAAGTGCAGATGGCGAAGCGCAGGCGGCGAAGCGCAGATAGCGAAGTGCAGACAGCGAAGAGCAGGCGAAGAAGAAGGATCAGGTGACCTTGCTTGGAGTTATATCCCCTTGCTGACCGCAAAGTCTCCTGGGGAAATGTAGTTCTTCTCCGACGGATGAACATTCGGCAGATATCAAACCCCACCCCCAATGCATTACATGATGTTATGGTGTGGAATACTGATGACCAAAAATCATAAAACCATGACACTGTAATTCTGTGTGAGGAGGGAAATCTGCTATCCCAAATAAGCCAATAGACCACAGTGACTTCTTATGTGTTTTATTTCATGTAAGTTTCTTATAAATTGTTCTTGGACTTTGACTCAGACATTTCTGATTGTGTCATTCGTACCAAAAGTGTTCACTTCTACAGGTGGGAATCATCAGATACCTTCCAGTACCTGAAAGGGGCCTACAGCAAAGCTGAGCAGAGACTTTTTATAAGGACATGTAGCAACAGGATATGAGGAAATGGTTTTAAACTGGAAAAAGGTATATTTAGACTAGATTTAAGGAAGACATTCTTTACCATGAAGACATGAGAGACTGGAACTGATTGTCTGGCAAGATCATGAATGTCTCATCCCTGGAAACATTCAAGGCCAGGCTGGATGGGGCTTTGAACATGCTGGTCTAAAGGGAGCTGTCCCTGCCTATAGCAGGGGGTTGGAATGAGATGACCTTAAAGGTACCTTCCAGCCCAAACCATTCTATGATTCTATGATCCTCATCTTTATCAAATGGAAATGCACATTAAACGGTAGGAAGGAAAGTCTTCATAATTACCATTTGAAGATGTAAATGGTAAAGTCTAGTGGTGAGATGTATTTTATGTGGTATCTTGAAGCTTTTTAAGTGATATTACTGCTACTTTCTCAGGTAAATAAGTAGAAACACCAACTTACCAAAAGTTTATAATGTGAGAGAACAAAACGATTCCCGTCTGAACAGACTCAGTAGTAGAAATGTCTGGCAAATGTTTTAGTGTATTTCATTCAAGAAGACAATCTATTAAAGAAAACATCAATGTAAGACCACAACAAAAGAAAAGAGTACTGTAATGTAGATGTTGCAATATATTTTTACACTATCTTCAACTCTTTAATAAAATGTTCCTAGAGCACAAGGCACCTTGTTGACATTACAGAGCAGATACGTTGTATGACCGGATTGATGGACCCTCTTCTACATTAACAACTACAGTATCAGCCCTGTGCTTTTCCTTGGAATAGCGTAGGAATGCTTGTGGTTTACAGATTCCTAGCAACATTGCACCTGGAAGAGTATGATGTCAAAGGCACCTACTTCCATAAACCAGAAAGTGTTTGATTTTATTCCTCTCCACCAGAGACTTCTCCATTGCTACTTGCCATATGTATCCATCTAATTCTTTAGTACAAAATGAAGGATGATAGCATACTCTGTTTACTTCTGTTGGCGGATAGATGAAAAAAAAATCATTTAATGGATGGGGCAGAGAATTGATGTGATATTTTAAAAGTATTTTCATTTAATTACAACAAATGTTAATCAATGTGACCTCATCATTTTATCCAACCAGTCCGTCAGAAGCTGTTCTGTGTACAGTAATCTAAATAGCCATAAACCTCCAGTAATTTCTATCTAGTTTTCTTACTGTAAAAATTGTCTAAGAGTAAATACTCCATATATGAATGACAAATTTACAGATTTTTTCTTATTATGCATATTAGCTACCTCCTTAGCAGCAATCTGCATAAAGAACTGCTTTTTTAAATATCATGAAGTAAGAAACAGAAGCATGGTCAAATGGAAGGAATATTGGTTACTAGAACTGATCTAGTCTCCATTAATATTGTTATGAGAGATGTGCCCTATCATTATGCCAGAAGACACTTGAATTGTATTTCTCCTAGAGATATGTGTTCACCAAAGTCCACTGCATGTCCTCTGGAAGTGTATGTAGTCATAATTATGTCTCTGACAAGAATATAGAACAGCTGTGCCAGTGACAGCAACTTAAAATTTGAATATAGTTGCTACAGCTGCATTGTTTTCTTCTCTGCTTTTCTCTCTCTCTGTTTTTTTTTTTTATTTTGTGTGTGTGTGTGTGTGTGTGTGTTGTTTTGTTTTTACTACTATAACTCTATATTACTGTATAGTAGTGAAGTTATTTTTCTAATGTAAAGAGGACTTTTTCAGCATTAATTTGTTAAGTCTAACTGATATTATTTTTTCCTTCAATTTTCCATTGTAAGACCACTTTTCCATCTGATCTCTTCCACAACTTTTTTGATCTTCAGGATGGTTCCAATATGCTGACATTACTTCATTCTAGAAACCACGAAAAATTTTATTGTTTATTCTTACACAGCACCTCTTTAGAAATGAATCTGAGATGCACATTTGTGGACTCATTTATTCTAGTAGTGTTGCCTGAACTGTTGTATGAGTTATTGGTACATATTTGCACATTTTATAATTTTTATTTTGTCATGTTAAACATATATTTTTAACACCTGTTAGTATGTTTTTTTATTAGCCTCTTTACTTTTATTAGGAAGGTTTTTTGTTGGTGGTGTTTTTTTTGTTTTTGTTTTTGTTTTTGTTTGTTTTTAAGAGGTTTGGGAAAGCAACTGAATACCTATTCCTGTATTACCTTTTTATGCTAATCTGCTTAATATTTTGTTTTCTTTGTATGTAGATGTGCATTCTGTAATACTGCTATATAAAAGTCTTTTTTACTTCCCTTTTGGTTTAATTATGAGCAGACCCTTATGACTGTGAAACTGAAGTTTCTTCACTTCTGCTTTGAAACTTCCAATAAAGTAGAATCTATAACTTCCCTAGTAAGCTCTTCAAATCTCAAATTACTCTGAGAATTAGCAGATTGCATTTCAGTCCAGCTTATCTAACCTCAGTTCTGTCCATGGATTTTGTCTTCATTAACAAGTTTCTGTGTCTGAAAATCTCATGCAAGGTTAATGAATCATTCACAACAGTCAATTATAATTGTAACACTGTTTACTAATTCATATTCTTTTACAAAAATAGCTTTAAATATTAAATATCAATCTTTTTCTCTCGTGCGTGTTTAGTCTCATCTGTATCACATCAATCACTCTGAAATAAGAGCATTAGCAAATATTATTTAAATTATTTTAAATATGATTTCTTAAGCTTCACTTGATTTTCTTCCTATCAAATGCATGGATCTAATGTATTTCTCTTCACTGATACCTTTCTGTTTCCCTTGTAGCTTAGACTGCTGCAAGCATTAATGTTGCAAGCATACTTTTATACCAAGTAATTGTGAAAACAAGAGAAAGATAACAACAGTAGAATGAAGAGAATACTTTCTGCAGCCTGGAGACAATTTTCTTGACAGTAAAAGTGTGGGTTAGTTCTCCATGGTAGAAATCTGTGCAACTTATGAACCAGTACTCCTGATCCTTGGGAGAATATTTTACATTTGGTGTGTATTTTGGACTGGATTTTAAGCTCCTTGCAGTATCTAGAAGATCTTGATTAAAATGGAGCACCATTTTCCCTGCCAACTATCCCACATGTAGTCAATGACCACAAAACCACATAGATCCTGTTGAAATGAGTAATATGACTCTTACGTTCCAATACCCATTACTCATGCTTCTCTGTTATCTATCTAGCCTATCTTCTGCAGAAGGATATATGGTGCAAAAGGCTGGCAATCATGAGGTGCTAGCTTTATTCTGTAAGTATTCCATTGTGATAAAAACACTGCTGCTTACTTCAGTGTACAGGTATGCTACCGTAAGGTAGAATGATTATAATAAAACAGGATATAAAACTGGGAGTTACATCACAGATGAAACATCAACAGTTATTTGAAGGCATAATAAGGCAGACAGTTCATGTTAATATCCTCTCTGAAAAGTGACAGCAAAGAGGAGGCTATCAAGTATATTTTTTTTCCAAGCTGATCAGCACTTGCTGTGCAAGTGATAGTAAGGTAAATTTCCAAAATATAATATTGTCTTATACATATATTACATATTATATTATATTATTATACAATTACTATTGTAAAGTTTGAAAGGTTGATACAAGAGATAAAGAAGTGGGACCAGGATAACTAATGTTTATTTTCTTTCCATCAACAGGATCTGAATGCTAAATTTTTATCTTAATACTTGTGAATGCTTCTTGTTCGCAAGTCTCAGCATTACAGTGTGATGGGTGATTTGCATAGAAAAGGGACTGCAGGGGCTTTTCTCTTGCTTGCCAGAATTGCTTGCTATTTCTCCCTTTCTCTCCCTCCCATTTTCCCCTGGCTTTTGTTGAAATCCAAATAAGTCAAATTGTATGGCCGAGTTTCTTCCCAGAGTGGAAGTAGATTGTATAAAATGTGCTATACCTGAAATATCTGTTATAATTCATATGAACTTTTACTGATTGAACTGTAGTACAGTATTAGCTTTTAAATCAGAATTAAATGTTCTATGATTTAATGCTATGAAGATTAACAGAAATGCACTCTTAAAGATTATTGAAGTTTTAAGGCATTGTAAATAAAGAAAACTAATTAGTTGATGAATAGAAGTTCTGGAAGGCATCTCCTATCACAAAGACAGTGATTTACTTTGCCTCCATTTTCAGTTCTATCCTTTGCTGCCTTTATTTCATTTAAAAGAAACAGACAGACTCCTGAGGCAATATTTTCGGATGCAGCCATCCAGCCCTGCCATAATACCCATTAGTCTGAATGACGCAGAACAGAAGGTAGAACAAATGAATAAGTACTTTCTATTGTAAAATACGATTAATCTAGTTTCAGACTGAGACAAGGAGATTAACCTGGAGGAAATAAAGAAATGTAAGCTTTTCACCTATTTAAATTACATTTGTGTTTGTAAATTACAAGCAAGGTAATAAGAGATGCGCAATCAGGATCCATACACTATAGGACAGAACCATCAATTACATCTTTTAAAATATACCTGATGAAAAAAAAACTATTCTCATTAGCTCTTGTTTGAACCTTTGCATTTTTTCAAAGTGCTGGCAGTTGGAAAGGTTTGTTTTAAAACTTGTTAACCAATGCATGCCACAGTCTTCTACTCATAATGTGAAATCCAGACCTTTGTCTGCATAGAGGAGATAGACATGGCCTGTGGAAGAGGATGTAGTCTGGTTTGTTAGCATGAGTCAGCTGATCATAAAAGGTTCCTAAAAGTGGTCTATAAAACTGTGTCTGCCTTCACCTTTTTGGTTCTTGAACACGTGTCTTGTTTTCTTTCTCCCATAATGTATTTTTGCTTTTGAGAAATAGAACACACAGTCTCTCATTCAGGAATGGTCTATCAGAAGTGATAACTGTAATGGGTTGAAAATATTGAGCTACTTAAGTCTGATACTGCTTAACTGTAAGCCTTCAGATTGACCTGATCAGAGAGGTTACAGATTGATACCTAAATGTTCTGATTGTAGCTCAACTAAGACATACGGTTTTGTTACTCTTTGAAATAACTAGTTTTTAGTGTTAAATATTTGCATATCCAGATCAGTCCAGAATTTTAACAGAAGTGTTTCTTGATATCCCTTAGACTGATCTGAGAAGGGACAGCATACTTCTAGGTGTTTTTCCCTTATGTGACAGTCTAAAAAGCAGCTTTACTTAGATTAGTTCTTTTCCCCATAAAAAGTTGAGCTGAGACAACAGGGAGATGGACCTGGCAGGCTGATATCCTGGTGTGAAAATAAACTTGCGGAGTCATAGAACGAAGCCTTCTGACCAATACTCTGTTAATCTAATTTCCAAGATTCCTCATGCTTGTGGTCTCTGGGTGACACTGTGGTTTGCACTTTGGCAAGTTGAGTTAAAACGTCACTGGCTTATAGCTTAACATTACCAATGTAGCCATTTTTATGAGAACATTCTTTTATTTGCAGCAACTCTACCTCCAAATCATTAATAAAATATCTGATTATCATTGGACAAACATGGTCTTTGTAGTGAAATAAAAAACATTCTCATTTCATCTTTAATCTTCAGTGAACTCTACTTTGATGTCTATCAGTAAGCTTTCTTAAACTGCCTATTTGTCAAGTTAATGATATTGCATAGTATTATTTTTAACTGAACTGTTATGCAGTTCTTGTAAGTCCTCTCTGCTATAACCCCAACCAAACCTGTAGTTTAACTGGTGAAAGCAGTTTCATTTAGCAAGATCTGTTTTCTATAACATGGTGTTAAGAAGCAATAATTATACTCCCATCCTTTCATCTGTTATCTTTTGCATTCCATATTAACTCATCTCCTACTTCAACAGGATTCATCAGGTGATAAGCATTTAAGTTATTTCCCTCTCTTAAATTTGTGTGAATAACTGCATATTAGCTATCAACCTGACTTTTAGGATGGCCCTATTTTTGAAGATGTATTTAAAACTATCCTACTATGGTATGCTTAGCTGACTGTTTTATACAAAGTCCTCCTGATCTCAATAAATTTATCTTCAAAGATAAGGCTGAATACCACATCCTCCTTAATACCCCAGAAGCTGAATGTGACTTTATCTTCTTTCCTGTATTCTGCCATTTTTTAACCCACAAAATATGCATAGCATAAGCTGTTCTTTTTCTGCATAATTTGTGCTCAGTGTACTGATATCACTGCTACATAATATTTTATTTCTTGACTTCTCAATGTCTTTACTGCATTTTTCTTCCTCTTGAATTGTGTTGTTTCTTTTTTTTTTTTTTGCTATGCATTGCTTTTTAAATTCCAACTTCTGTTTTTCCTTTCCTGATTTACTTTGTTCTGAGTAGACAACATATTTTCTTTTCAGATGTGGCTCAGACTTTTAATCAACTGTTTTTATAATCTTCCTATTTCCTTTAAGATCATGTATATCTCCACTTTTTCAGTCTGTTCAATATATTTTTCTACAGTTCAGGTGCTTTACTTGATTTCTGACTTGAGTTTTTAAATTAATCTTTGTAAGAATTATCAGCTTAAGCTAAAATTCAAATGATTAAAACTCAGTCTCATTTATTTATTTACTTATTTATATGTAGGTCATTAATTGGAAGACAGATTAAGAGACTGTGATTGAGATTTGGGTGTGAATATTACTGATGTTTTTTATGGACCTGTTCTGTATATTTTTATATACTTTGTATATTTTAGAGATGCCCTGATAAAGTGGACACACCCTAGACAGAATTAAGTTTGACTGTTATCAGACAGTAGTTGATCTTGTCTTTCTGCCACTGTCAGCACTGCAGCACCTCTGGAGTATTCCTTAACCTGAAAACCAACTGTCCTATCTCTTTTTTATAAATATTAAAACAAAAACTTAAAACAGACACTACAAAATCTTCATTAGTGTTTTCAGGAATTTGTTCTCCTCAAAATAAACTTTTATTTTGAATGTTCTGCTTTTAAATGTACTTTTCCTTATCTTTGTAACTGAAACAAACAAACAAACAAACAAAAAAAAAAACAGTGTTTTTTTCTTTTCAGTTGTTTGGGCCTTTTCCTGGTGCCTGTTAGCAAATTATTTTGGTTATGCATTTGGTTTATTGTTTGTGCAGATTATATATACATAATGTTATTATATTATGTATTAGAAATGTATATATATATTTGGGTATATATTGGTAAGATTTGTCAGGTGAACAAATCCCTGCCTGCTCCCCAATTTCATAGTTTCATTGGAATTAGACCAGCCAAGTTATATCACATGAAGGTGGAAGAGAGGAATGGAGCCACTTCCCATCATTATTTTTAAATAGACATGTTTCCATACAGTGTAGTCAGAATTACTTCAGATTAACAGCTGAGACTCATTTCCAGATAAACTTTCTAGTCACCAAAGATACATCCAGCATTAAGGTCTGCTTCTGCACCTGACTTTCTTTTTTCATCTTATTCTCTATCTAGTAATCAATGTCTTGTAATGGTTTACCCTAATCATTTGGATGTTAATGCCCTCCAAACCCTAAGGCCAACCTCAAAAATTCTCTGTAAAACATAAAAATAGCAGTTTGTGTAATTTAGAATGTTTAAATTGTTTTTGCTTTTGTTTTTAACCTGAAGGTAACCTTGAATTGTATTAAAGCTTTTTTTCATAACTCATGCGAGTTGAAATTTATCCTCAAAAACAGAAGGTGGGTTGGTACAATAATCTGTTCAAAAACTCTTGAAAATATAAGTGAGTATTTGCTAATATCTGCTTCCTCTTTATTCCAGATCTCACATGAGATATGAGACTCTGAGGCTTTACCAAACTGTTTTAAGGCAAAGCAGAGTTATTTATTTAGAGATAAACTAGAAAAAATCTTTACCAGTTAACCTGTTTGTACATTCCTGACTGATCTAGAGAACATTAAAAGTTATCAACTATCTGTGTAGCCTTGATTTTTCTGTTTTCTTTTAGTTTCCTTTTGTCACTGTGATCTCTTATAGGGCATTGACAGCATTGATTAACCAAGGTCTCCATTCTACTCACCTAACACTTAATTGGAAAGATAATTATACTGGACTCAAAATTAGTGGTTCAGATTTTGGTAGTGGGAATTATTTGCTGATGCTAAAATGAATATGAATGGGAATCTCTGAACACAGTGTTGCCTCAGTTGAGTTGTTCAGCACTCAGATGTAGTTTATCCTTAATAGCTTGGAAAGTGATAATAATAAAAGGTCAACTTTAATGGAGCTTGGAATGAAATTTTATTCTTACAGACAAAATGTAAACAATTTTAATAACAATTCTGAAACATCACTGAAATTGCAGCTAATGTTGCATTGTCACAGATATCTCTGGGAATTCTAGCATAGCAAATCAAACTGGGAACTTATGATTCCTTTTCATATTAAAAAAAAAAAAGAAAGAAAAAGAAAAGTAATCACTAGTTATTATTCAAGGGAAAATCTCAGGTCCATATTTCTGAAACTCTTGTTAATGTCTTAAAGGCAGTCTTCAATGAACAGCTTCACAGAGTCATTCGCTTCTGCAAATCCAATGGAAAGACTAGAAATATACTTTCAATTACTTTTTTCTTCCAGAAGTCACTGAGATATGCAATAATAGCATGAGAACTAAGATTAAAAAAAAAAAAAAAAGTGGATATTAAGTTCAGAGTGCTGAACTCTGCTATAAAGACTATAAAAGCAGACTAGAATTTGATTTCAGTTATGCTCGCGAAGTACAGTAAAACACCAAATCTCACCTCTCTTATGGAATTAGCTTTCATATTGAAATATATAAAAATAGTGGCTCTTGATGGATATTTTCAGTACACATCACACAAAGAAAGGAAGCTTTACAGAGGAAGGATTATTGCCATCTGTACAGGCTGACTGAGATGGTCCATTTTCATCCTAAACTCTTTTAAGATGTAATTATTGAGAGTCAGTGGACATGTCCTCTGGCCACACATACATAAGCATGCTTAAAATGTTCATACAATCAAAGTGTGTTAAAATGATGTTGGATACTCTGTTCTAACAACTGCTGGAAGTCTGAAGAGAATAGCCTTCCCAAAATGACCTTCCATATCTAATATGGCTGTAATAAAGAAATCCATAATTAAATATGCAGGGAAGTGGCTGAAACCAAATACCTGAATATTGATTCTCTTTAATTTCTGTAACTTACAGCTTCTTTTTCATCAAAGTGGTCCCATTCCTGTGTGAAATAACACTCCAGATATGGGTTTAATTGGAAGCCAAGGGCACAAAAGACTAAAAGGCATGAGAAATACAGGCCATTATTGTCCTATCAGGTTGAGCTGATTCTTAATCTGAGAACAAAATCCCCTTTAATATATTACCAAGAATAAAGGCAAGTCAAAGTTCAATATTTTAAGCATAAGGCTTTTGGAAGTGTTAATTTTCTGGGAAATGTGTATACTTGAGAAACATTACAAGTCTAGTGCATCATTTTTCAGCAACTGTATCTTTCTGGCATTTATGTTGTTATTCTGGGGTAAATTTTTCTCTTTAAGAATTTACTTCTGACAGCATCTGTTTCATGAGGAAGTATACTGTTTCTCAGAGAACAGAGATGGATTTGGAATGCATGAACAGATTAGAAAAACAGAGTGGTCCTAGATGGAGGGCAAAAATAGGGCGCCTTTTAGAATGGAGCATCCTTCTCCTTCATATTCTCAATGTTTAACTGATTACTTTTGTGTAAGAGTACTCTTAAACTCATGAGGTTTGCCTTGTTAAAAGACTTTATATTTAGCCTACTTCCAAAGTGCATAATTTCTTTAAACAAATTGTCCATTTACAACTGCTTTATCTCCCAATTTAACCTCTACTTTGTAAAAAACATGTCTAAAGGAGAATTTTTCTGGCCTGTATTGAACAAATATATATATCACTCAGAAACCCAGCACCATGAACAAAACCAGACCATCTGGCTCCATAGCTCATCATGTTGCACACAAAAACAAATATCAGGTGTTCTGTATTTTCAAAGTTCATACATCATTCTTCAAGTTAAAGGGTAATATTTTCATCTTCTTTTGGTTTGCCTTTTTTAAATTATTATAGACAGACATAATTATGTAAATAAAATGTCTCTAGGTAATGTACTACTTAAAAAAAAAAGAAAAAGAAAGAAAGAAAGAAAGAAAACAACACCTAGATAATATATATCTTTGTATTTTTGTTGTTATTCTGGGTCACTTTTTATTTTAGTTTCTCTTAGAGCAAGATTGCGCACAGATTTCAACATATTCCTTAGCTCTTTACTAGTAATGTTGATTGAATTGATAAATGGATTATTACATATTTTATATTTCTTAGGCTTTTTAATGTTTGATATACAGAATGCCATGAACACATTTGAATATTAACCTAAATTGATATTTTTTAAAAAACAGTATATTCTAACTCTCAGCTATATTCCTTCATGTTCTTCTGATAGTCTTTACGTTATTTTCGATGTGCATTACAAAGTGCTACAGCCTGCATTCATGAAAAAAATGGTCTTTAAATAGAAGGGTTGGATTTAAAACCATTTGATGGGAGGAGATGTAAACCTACATCTGCCTCATGTGTAACAAGGTGTATGAGCTGCAGAGGAATTTTCTTCCTCCTGGGAATTTAGGATGTGAAACTCAAATTTATGGAGTTGCTAGGATGCCTGAGTCATTGATACATATCCTATTTAGTATTTTCTAGCAAGGATCTCTAGCCTGCTCCCTGTAAGAGTCTTGTATTGTTCTCCAGAACTAAGTAGCTTTTTATACAGTCAAAAAATGAAGTAGTACCTTCACTGTACATGGCAAGGCAGCCTTCATCATGTAAATAAAGAACTTAATCTCCTAGTAAAAGCCTTTTAATCAGGTCAGATATCTTAATGTACGTGTACATTTTCCAAATATGGAGCTTAAACAAGGCTCTATAATAGCTTATTTCCACCACTAAAAATCATTGAATCATGGAATGTGTTGACCTTTAAAGGTCGTATATTCCAGCTCCTCTGCAGTGAATAAGGACATCCACAGCTAGATCAGATTGTTTAGAGCCTTGTCCAGCCTGGCCTTGAATGTCTCCAGGGTCAGGGCATCCACATCCATATCTCTGAGCAACCTATTCCAATGCTTCATTACTCTTACTGTAAAAGCTTTTTTTTTCTTATATCCAATTTAAATATGTTCTCCTATTTTGAAACCATTTCTCCTTGTCCTATGACAATGGACCCTGCCAAAGATTCTGTCACCTTCTTTCTTGTAGCCCCTCTTTAGCTACTGAAAGTCCACTACTGTGTTTCCTGAGAGCCTTCTTTACTCCAGGCTAAACAGCCCCAGCTCTCTCAGCCTGTCCTTGTAGGGGAGGTGTTCTATCCCTTTTTTCTATCATTTTCTATCATTTCTATCATTTTTGTGGCCCTCCTCTGGACTGTTTCCAACAGATCCACATCTCTGTACTGAGGACTCCACATCTGGACACAGTATTTCAAGTGAGGCCATACCAGCACAGAGTAGAGGGACAGGATCACCTCCCTCATCCTGCTGGCCACGCTTTTTTTGATGCAGCCCAGGATCCAGTTGGCTTTCTGGGCCTCAGGGGCACATTGCTGGTTTTTGCTTAGCTTACCATCCACCAGCACCCTCAAGTCCTTTTCGTCAGGGTCATGTTCTATCCTTACATCTCCCAGCTTGAATAGTTAGTAAGAGTTGCAGCAATCCAAATTCAAGACCTTCACTTGGATTTACTGAACCTCACAAGGTTCATCTGTGCCCACTGCTCAGCCTGTCTAGGTCTCTCTGGTTGGCATCTGATCCCTTGGGCGTGTCTACTGCAGCACACAGCGTGGCATCATCTGCAAAATTCCTGAGGATGCACTTCATCCCACTGTTGATAACACTGATCAAGATGTTAAAGAGCATTTGTTTCAGTAAAGACACCTGTGGGACATTACTCATCACTAATCTCCATCTGTACACTGAGCCACTGACTACCATTCTTCTTCCATCCAGTTTCTTGTCCATTCAACTGTCCACCCATCGAAGACACATGTCAAAGATCATGCTGGAGAACAGATGGATGATATCAGTGTCTCTTCCTTTATCCATTGATGCAGTTAGACCATCATGGAAGGCCACTATGTTAGTCAAAAGGGACTTGTCCTTGATGAAATCATGCTGGTTACCCCATATCACCTTCCTCTTCCATATGCTTTAGCATAGCTTCCAGGGAGGTCTGCCCAGTGGTCTTCTCCAGCACAGATGTGAGGCTGACAGGTTGGTAGCTCCCTGCCGCGTCCTTTATACTCTTCTTAAAAATGGGTATGAGATTGCCTTTTTTCCAGTCACAGGTACTTCACCTCACTGACACAAATATTCAAATACCATTGAAAGTGTTTCTGGGACTACATCAGCCAATTCCCTTAGGACTCTGGGATGCACCTCATCAGGACCCATTAGACTTACAGATGTTCAAGTTCCTCAGGCAGTCACAAACCTGATCTTCTCTTAAACAGGAGGGACAACACTTTCCCATTGCCCATTTTCTAAACCATGCTCTCGAGGCCTGTGTGTAGAGCAATTGCTAGTGAAAACTGAGGCAAAATAAAGATGAGTACCTCACCTTCTCATTGTCCATTGTTCCTAGCCTGCTTGTATTGCTCACTGAGGGACTACTCCTCCTGGACTTTCCTTTTCCACTTGATGTACTTATAGAAGCCTTTCTTATCTTCTTCATGCCCCTGTCCAAGTCCAGTTCCAGGGCCTTGGCCTTCCTGGTCCCATCCCTACACAGCCCAGTAGCATCCCTACACTCCTTGCAGGGTACCTATGCCTGCTTCCACTGCCTGTGCATTTTCTTCTTGCAAAAATATTCAAATGCTATTGAAAATATTTTAAAATGATCTTTCTTAGTAGATTTGGCATTGCAAGTCAGAAGTGCATATGTACTAGCCATTCAAACATACAACAATGCCACAGTTACTTGCAAACAACTAGAAACACATGTACAAGAACTAGAACAGACTTATGTTGCTGTGAATGCAGTACATTTCATGTTAGAACAAATATTCCAGTTACTCTAGGGAAAGCTCCATGTATTATTTTAAGTCATCATCAAAACCAGGAAATTAAAAGATCCTTGTTGTATTTACATTGTGCATACACTCCACACTAATGTTGTCTAAAATTAGAAAACAAAGTTGCTAATGTCTTTAGCACTAGCAACCTTTGTCATGTTGTTCAAGTCACACCCCCCTTGAACTTTTGAGAAAATAATGCATTTAAAATTACTGCCTGATATGGAACAGATTGGTCATATTTTCAGCTGTAAAAAATTGGCACTTGCACCAATGTCACAGATTCACTGCACTGGTAGGAACCTCCTTGGATTGTCTTGGATAAGGCACATCCAGTTCTTTGTCCTTAGCAAGGTCAACATTGCTTATAAACGGTTGGATCACACGATGTCACATGTGACTGCACATATTGTTTGAACTAACACTGCAAAATATGCGATGGTGTATCAGCAACTTTATATATGTATTATTGTGTAAAGGTACATTGTTGAAAGGAAAAGTGACTTTTCCACGAAAGTTCTTCTGTGCAGCTATTGCACCTGTCTGTACAGAGCAACTTTGGCATGGAGTACACAGATTTTGCATTTGGGTCTAAAGATAAAACACCGTTTGTAGTATATCCCAAATGAATATCAGTACACATTAAAACTTCTAAGTTATATTTTGTTAGTGTTGATGACGTTTGTACCATTTTTTTTGAGCTAATGAACATAAGAAAAACTAGGAAATAACAGATTTTTTGAGAGAGTGAGAGACTTTTTTCTGTAGCAATTTTTTAAGACTAGTGATCTTTATAAATCTTGTAAACCTGGTGCTGATGTTCTACTGGTAACTGATATCAAGGAAAAGATTCCTGCTGACCCATGTGGTCTGAGTCAGATACAAAGGGCCCCAGTGGTTAGACTGTTGGCTTCGGATCAAAGATATCAAGGTTGGTTTCATAACATAAAAACTTTTATGGGATATTTAGGGCAAATATTTTCATCACAGTATTATTTTTGCCAATCAAGGAATTACTAGGGCAGATGAAGATAGGCAAAAAAGGAGGGGCAGTGGCATGGCTCTCTGTGTTAGAGAATGTTTTGATGTTGTTAACCTTGGAGCTGAAAATGATAATGTTGAATCTCTATGGGTAAGAGGGAGCCAACCAAGTGGACATCTTGGTGGGGGCCTGGTACAGACCACCTAACCAGGCTGAAAAGACAAACAAAGCATTCTATGAACAGATGACAGAAGCTATATGATCAGCAGCCCTTGTTCTCATGGGGGACTTCAACTTCCCTGATGTATGCTGGAATTAAAATACAATGCAGAAGAAGCTGTCTAGGAGGTTTCTAGAGTTTGTGGAAGATCACTTTCTGATGCATTTGGTAAGATAGCCTAACAGGGTAGGTGCCCCTCTAGACCCACTGCTCACAGAGAAGAATTTCTGGAATATGTGGAGATCGGGAGCTGTCTTGGACTGAGTGACCCCAAAGTGATAGAGTTCTCAATTCTTGGCAAGGTCAGGAGGGCTGGCATCAAAACTGCTACTTTGATCTTCTGGAGGGTGGACTTTGAGGTGGACTTTGAAGTGTTCATGACACTGTAAGGGAGAATCTCTTGGGATTCACTCCTGAAGGATAAAGGGGTCCAGGAAGGCTTAAGAGGAAATCTTAAAGATGCATGAGTAGGCTGTCCCCTGTGCCACAGATGACCTGTTGGAGAAAAAGACAGGGTTGGATGAACAGGGAGGCTCCTGAGGCTCCAGAAGAAAAACAGAATCTTCCTTCTCTGGAAGAAGAGACAGGCAATTTGGGGAGCATACAAAGAACTTCCTAGAATGTGCAGGGAGAAAATTAGAAAGACAAAAGCCAATCTTGAACAAATATAATAACAGCAAGAGGAAAGCTAAGGAGCATCTTCATCCTTTATTGGATGCAGTGGAGAACGTGACCACTAAGGGTAAGGCTGAAGTTCTCAATGCCTTCTTTACATTTGTCTTTAAGAACCAGACCAATTATCTTCAGGGTACTATACTTCCTGACCTGAAAGTCTTGAATGGGAAGCTGAATAAGCCTCCCCACAATTCAGGTGGAAACAGTTAGAAACCTACTGCTCCACCTGGACTGTCACAAGTCCATGGTTGGATGGGATCCACCTCAGGATGCTGAGGGAGGTTACAGTGGTGATAGCCAAGCCGTTTTCCATCATCTAACAGTGTTCCTGATAAACTGGAGAGTTACCAAAATACTGGAGGCTTGCCAGCGTGACTCCCATCTAGAAGAAGGGTTGTAAGGAGGATATGGGGAACTACAGGCCTGTCAGCCCAACTTCAATGCCAGGTAAAGTTAATGGATCAGATCATCCTGAGAGAGATCAAATGCGGTGTGCAGGACAACTAGGAAATCAGGCCCAGTCATCATATATTCATGAAAGGCAGTTCTTGCTTGACCTACCTGATCTTCTTCTATGATCAAGAGACTTGCCTGGTGGATGAGGGAAAGGTTTTTGACATTATCTACAAAGACTTCAGCAAAGCCTTTGACACTGTCTCCCACAGTATTCTCCTGGAGAAGCATGGCTTGGACATGTGCACTGTTTGCTGGGTAAAGAACTAGCTGGATGGCCAGGCCCAAAGAGTGGTGGTGAACCACTGGTACCCAGTCACAAGTGGTGTTCCCCAGAGGTTGGTACTGGGGCTTGTCCTGTTCAATTTCTTTATTGTTAGCCTTGGTGAAGGCACTGAGTGCACCCTCCTGTAAATTTGCAGATGACAGGTTGGCAGGAATTGTTGATCTGCCTGGGGATAGGATGGCCCCACAGAGCGATCTGCACAGGCTGGATAAATGTGCCAAGGCCAGTGCAATGAAGTTCAATAAGACCAAGTGCTGGGTTCAGCGCTTTGGCCACAACAACCCCAAGCAACACATCAGGCTTGAGACAGATTGGCTGGAAGACTGTGTAGTGGAAATGGACCCAGAGGTAATTGTCGATGTCCAGTGGATCGTGAACCAGCAGTATGCCTAGGTGGCCAAGAAGGCCAGTGGAAACCTGGCTTATATCAGAAATAGTGTTGCCTGCAGGAACAACGATGAGACCATGTTTCTGTACTCAGGTGTAGTGAGGCTGCACCTTGAATACCATGTTCAGCTTTGGGCCCCTCAGTACAAGACAGATGTTAATGCCTTGGAGCATCTCCAGAGGAGGGCAGTGAAGCTGGTGAGGGGCCTGAATAGGGACCAGATGATCTTAGAGGTCATTTCCAACCTCTGTGATTCTATGTTTCTATGATTCCATGAAATGAGTGTAGAGTATTCTTCTCTTCCCTACTCCAGCACTGCCTGCTTTGGCATCTTAGATTAGAGACAGAAGTAGAATGCGTTTGCATTAATTTTTCTTCTTTATCCAATTACAGATATATCTCCTATTTTCTGAAATGTCTGATGACGTACTTTGAGAATATGTTGCTAAGAGGTAACAGATTTTTACTTTTGCTAGTGTTTAATACAGATTAGACTAGCTCCTCTTCTGTGGCTGTGGATTTCTACTCTATCTCAAGGATCCCATTCGGTTATTCATTAGCAAACCCATCACAGAAAGACAATTAACCTATAATGTATTCAATGCATTGTAAGAGGTACCAGTGGAAAACAAGATATGTCTGTGGACAGTATGGTCATGTCTGCTGAACAGGATCTCTGTGAAAAAAAGCCAGTGCACATTTTTAGTCAATTTGGAGAAGGAATTCAGGATGGTCAAGGAAAAAAAAATGGTAATCCGTTTGTTTTCCTCAGTGTAAAAGCAAGGTTTTTTTTAGGTTTTCAGGTGATTATACTAACAGAGTCTTGATTTGTTTTACTTGATATTGAGTTTTACTTGATATTAATTCTACGGCATGCAGTATGATCACTGTTGGTAGAGCAAAATGTGAGTACACATTATGTGTTCTGATTTATATGCAACAATATGAGAGTTTACTGCTGAGTGGTCATTGCAATATGAATATACAGGATAACAAGAGCAATATTATTTGTATTTGGCAGTATATAAAGCATGTGTTAATGATAAATAGCATTTCCTATCTCCCATTCTACTCTTCTTTACATTTATATGAATCAGCCCCTTAATTGATAGGGAGTCACTCAGAAAAAAATGGGAAGTCCACGCATGTTTGGAAGATACAAAGCTGAAAGTTGTGAATAAACAAATTCAATTAATCTGGGGCTCACAACCATTTTCTCAACTGTCATTGGTCTTAACTGAGTGTTCAAATTAAAAAAGTCATGCTGTCAATTGTGCCAAAAGCAGAATCACTGTGTTTGCTGTGTTGTTAGGTGTTCTTTAGACTTCTACTTCCGGAAGCTAAGTCTTTTGATTTGACTTAATAGGGCTATTTGTATGCTTTTGAGGCATGACAATCAGAATGATAAGGCATCTGTTTTAGTTTGGAAAAGCACTGTCAGTTTTTCAGATCTGACGGTTCTGAGTAAATGTGAAATATGATTTTTAGTAGGTTCCTATCATAGCTGTCAGTTTAAAAACTGGTCAGGAGTCTACAGTCCTCACTATGAACAATTATAGACTTGCACACCCAAAATAAAGTAATGCCAAATTAGATAATATTTGGGAAAATTTATGAACTCAAAAAATCCTTAAGTAACTCTTTTATCTGCATTAACTTACTGACAAAGACAAAATATGTTATGTCTGTGAGTTCATGAGTTATTCATTTATACTGGCATATTAGATGACTGTATTTACCATTGTTTGAGTTTTCATCATGTTCTCATGCTTAACTCTGAAGCTGCTATTTATCTGGAATGGTATTTTACAAGTCTGTATTAGGAAAGAGAAGTGGCACAAAGAAGCTGGGTTGTGACTGAAATACTGATATCAACAAAGTTTGCTTCATTTCAGTCTGTGATGATAATGACTAACCAATCCTTTTTTCCTTCCTCAGTGCCATCATTCTTACAACACTGTCCAATCTTTCCTCTTGGTTTTTGATATTTCTTTTTTGCTGTCTTCCTTTCTTTGTGGTGTTTTTTGTCTTATACTTTTATTGTTCTCCACTGAATGCTTCTTTCTTTACTTAGAAGAGAACGAAGGGTTAACTATGTAGAGCTGTAGGAGCATATAGGTAAAGGTTGGTACCCTCTTTGGCCCTCTTCAATTTAAGGAAATTGTCAGCAGCAAAGATGCAATGAAATATATATATATATATATATACGAAGATACCACTGACTGATATAAAATGACACTGACAATTAATTTAGACAGCAACAAATCTATAAAACAACAGTTTTTCCTCAACATTATATTGGGATTAAATCTCTAAATTAAGTGACTTGATTATATAAAACACAGTTGTTTACCCTTATTTAAACAGAAGACCTCAGATTTTTGAGGTCTAGTACCCATCTAGAGACCCAAACCAGTCAAATCAGTGAAAATTATTTGGTATAGCCAGGATTAATTTTTTGTCAGGAGGGTTCTGTAGTAGCATTCCTGTTTTCAGTCAGAACAATTAGTGCTCTGGAATGTTCTGGCATCACCTTTACCACAGAATTAGCTACTATTTTATAAACTGAAAGTAGCATATTATCTGAAATCTAATCCATATGTTTTTAGAACAGTTATAAAATTTCTTTGTTAAACCATGATTCTGGTGTTGCAGTTACTCTTTTCTCTTTCTTCCAGCCATGTTGATATAGAACAGAAATGTCTGACAGCACGTATTCTCTAAAATATGGGCTTCAAGGATTGGAAGTCTAAAACAGGAATGTATTCACAAGGAAATCTTTAGGCATATTTTTCTTCACACGCTGCAGTGAGGTCCCCCCCAGAGCCTTCTCTTCTCCAAGCTAAACAAGCCCAGTTTCCTCAACCTTTCCTCAAAGGAGAGGTGCTCCAGCCCTCTGGTCATCTTACTGGCCCTCCTCTGGACTTGTTCCAAAACCTGTATCTCTCTTGTGCTGGCAACCCCAGGCCTGGATGCAGTACTGTAGATGAGTACAAGAGCCAAGTAGAGGGGAACAATCACCTCCCTCTCCCTCCTGGCCATCCCTCTTTTAATGCAGCCCAGAACACAGTTGGCCTTCCAGGCTGCAAGCGCACACTGCTGGCTCATGTCCAGCTTCTCATCCACCCGGACCCCTAAGTCCTTCTCTGCAGGGCTGCACTCAACAGATTCTTCTCCCATATTCATCCATATATTATCCCTACTACCATGTACGTGAGCATCCTACAGTGAATCTTGCAGAGTTTTTACAAGTCTTATATACTTGGGTAAATTATATTATCTAAAGTACGACACAGAGACTTGCCCATGATCATAGCTGAGGCACGAATTGAAAAGGGCAATTTCGCACAGGCTACATATATGTAGATATGCATATGAATAGAGCTGTTTGTAGTTGAAATGTTATCTCCTCTAGGACTATGTTGTTTTTTTCCTATAGTTTGGTAAGCCACTGCCTTTCGCAAGTAAATTACATCATGTAAATCAATTTCATTATCTATGTGATAATGTTCATGTTAATTTCAGTAGATATTTTCCTCAGAGATAAATACTGCAGATCTGGTGTACAGAATGGAGAAACTGAGAAAATAAATGAGAATTTGTGTGTATATATTACGCTGCATTAATAAGTTTCAGAAATATAAACACTAGAGCACATAAATAAAATAAAACTAATATGAAATTGTACTTGAAAAATGCCAAAATGCATAATGGAAACCTAAGCTTCATTTCTTTCTAGATTTATAAGCAGCTGGCATTCATTTGATGTTAAGTGCTTCTCTAAAATAATGAAAACCAGATGGTGTAATGGCCAACTAAATTCAAATACACTTCTCCATGATTGTCACCATGAAAAACTGTGCCCTTCAGTAAATTTCATGTTGCCAGTGTAAATGTATGGTCCTGTCATTTTGCACTGGGATTTGACATGTCCTTTTGTTTATCTTCTACCAGTATCTATACAATAGATTAAATTATGACAATATAAGAAGAGACAATGGAATTTTATTTGTCCTGAAATAATGAATTTTAGTGAGAGACTTATGGAAGTGAATAGTCACTCATTTTCTTTAGGCTCATGTGTTCAGAGCATATGGAGATTGCTTCTGGAACTGAAGAATTTTTGTCGCTTTAAGCTTTAGCTTTGTTTTCTTTTCAATCTACAAAGAGGCTAACAAGTATGTTTGAGTATACCAGAGGGACTATATGGTTGCCTTCAGTTACAAGGAACTGAATTGGGTCTCTCGCCATATCCCATCCAGGCCTGCATTTTTCTAGTCTAAGTGGAAACATCTGCTCTCTTCCTAACATCTGTATATCTGATCTGAAGCTCTTCCATTCACAGCATATACAGTGGACTTAGATAACGCAGATGATACTCACTGAGAAGTTTTGGAGGAGAGAATAAGTTCAGTAAGAGCTAGAATTGCATGAATATAGATGTTAGTCTGTCTTGGATATTCACATCCACTCTAAAAATCTTCTGTCCCTTTTCAACAGAAGTGTTCAGCCATCCTTGACATCTCTCCCTGCCCCTCCCAAGCCCCTGCTCTACTCTCTCCAGGACATTTTAATGTAGCAATGCCTATGTTCCTCCTGTATCCCATGGCTGAATGCTTATCTAAGCAGTAACATATTAGAAATCAGTTATGCTGAACTGTGATTTTGGCAATACAGGGGCCACAGGCTAAAACATGGCTTGTACATGCCTACAGATATTTTTTCCCAAATGTCAATGTGACTAAGTGATTTACCTTATGGTAAATATGACACAAGGATGATGGCACTTGCACATACTTTACCTGTCACCAAATGAGCTACTTATTTGGAAAAATAGATCAGGATGAATTAGAACAACAGACCTATTATTGCTCAATAAAAACAGCTCTTAAAACAGCAGACAGCTAACAGAGACAAGCTGCCTTTCTGGAGAACAAGTTTACTTTGGGAGAAATGACTGCTCAGTGTAGAAATAAAGAATATAAATATGACTTGTTATATAAAGAAGAGAAAAATAAATGATGTAGCTCTTGGTAAAATATGTTTTATTGAAGGACGCAAGTGGAAGAGATGAGTTCAGAAGTCTTGCTGGGGAAAAATCTGATAACGTCAGTATAATCCACTGAAGTAGTCACTTTAGGCTTCCTTTAAACTCAGTGGAGAGACAGATAACACTTCTGGTGCTTATGTCATTTCACCCTGGGCAGATGACTGAAATATGTCAGTTGAATCACTCCACCTGGGAGTTGAGGACAGCTGTCTCAGAAGTCATAATGTTTATTGCCAGACATCTCAAATAAGTGAGATGAATTTCAGCCTTAGGGTCTCAGTTCCAGCTCAGTGTCTTGCACAAACTGTTATCTGTCTGAATGGTTTCAGTTGTTTATCTGATTTGGCAAGACATGAAACAAGCAGCTTAAGACATACAGTGCCCAACAAAACAGATTATGCTGGGAAGCTTCATGGTATGAACAGAGTAAATGAATACAGAGTGGCGTTACCTGGATTGTAGAAAGCAAGCTTCAGAATTACTTACTGCTTCTCTCCACGTGGTGAAGTTAGGCAGTTACTGCAGGGATTAAGGACATTTTGGAAGTTTCATATTGATTAGTCATGGATACCTACTGATAAGTTTTGCTAGAATTTCCTTACCTCCATGACACTTCCAGCTATGACTCTGGAATAGGTTTTGCTAAAAGTACATGGGTACAATACAGCCAGTGTAGTGATACTCTCTAGGTTGAGACTGGGTAAACAATGGGATGGTAATGTTGCCAAATTTCTCAGGTGAGTAAGGAATTTTCAGAGTAGAAACTTCTGTTTCATGGTCACAAAGTCCAAACTGCCTAAGGATATGAAGTGATTATGCTTTGAAGAAGTTGGAGAACTCTCTAAACCTAAGCATAACATAGTCATTATAAAAATTTATTTCTGCTACAGAAGACAAAATTTAACTGCAGAGACTAGTTTTCTGAAATCTCTCGAAAGTGTTTACAACAATAAACAAACATGATGTTTGCATGTAGATAAAATACCATATATGATTGTATCTGCAAATTGGCATGTCTATTGTGTGACATGCCAGTGAAGTGAGTCTACTGACACTACATCATATAGAAAGTACTATTTTGAGGCAGTGGGTTAGGCGATGTCACTGTTATGGGTTATGAAGCCTGACATCAGTATAATCCATGTGGAATTAGTGCTGTTGAATGTGTGATAGTGAGGATGACAAATCTGTTTATTTAAGCTGCGAAATGGAAATAGTCTGTGGAAACCCTTGCAGTGGGGTGGATGAGTATGCATGTTCTGCATATATGAGCACAGATGGTGGGGACAAGTAAATTTCAGGAAGGTGAACATTTGGTGAGGTGGAAAAGAGTATTTCAACACACTTTGCACCTTTGGAGCTGGTTGGAGTGGAACTAATGGATGTCACACCTGGAAAACTGATAACTTCTGGGTCTTAATCAGCACATTTAGAGTGATGTGGTCGGACACTGAGTCATCTGTGTTTATTTCCTGGCATGCTGATTTTTTTCTACTTTACAGAGATATTATAACTGTCATGGAAAACTATTTCACATTTTGCCTTCCATTTTCCATTTTTTAAAGCCTGTCTGAGGTGTGAGCTTTTGTTGAAGTGGATTACGTGACTCCTACTTTTATTAAGAAATATATGAGTTACGGAGTGCTTTTCCTTTCTCCAGATTTATCCTCTAATTGTTAAATCTACTTACTATTTACTCATCTACCCATTATGTTTGAGCTTGGTGTTTTTTCTCTTTCTCTTTTTTTTTTTTTTTTGTTTATTATTTCTTTATTTTGATCTAGGAGCTAAGAAACTACATACATAAGTAAAAAATAAACACCACATCTAATAAATCTGAGATAAATTCTGTTTCATATCTGTTTAAGGTGTATTTTCATACATGTTAGTCTTAAAAGAATGGGTCTGGATGTCTGTTTAATGTTTACATTGCAAATGGAGTGTAAACTGAATGTATTTCTAGCTCATTAGTCACATAACATAATGTTACTTCTGATAGTTTAATAGCCAAACTGTTATTTTCCTAGTGCCAAAGGGGTTCATTGTCATTAACAGACAATGTAAATGCCATTGTAACAAGGTTCTGAAGAGGCATTTCGGTTCTTTGAACAGATGCATAAAGAAGCAGAATGCTCCATTTTAATCAGACCACGCTTTTCCATGCAAGAAAAGCAGCATGAACCTGCACTTGAGCTAGTAAAAACAAGTGTCACTTCATTAGTGTAAATGAATCTATGAGATGTACTTAGTCAAAATTATGTTCTTTATCTTCATTGGTTTGGTTCATATAGATGCTTCATTCAGATACGTACATTCACACATCGAGTCTCATTTTTTGAGCACTCAGGACTCTTTGGTAGTCCCCTTTTCTTTTTGTGGTGGTGCTACAGAGGTCAGTACGATCACACTCCAAGTTTGACTCCAATTTCTATGCATCTGGTGAGTAATATTATTAGTGGAATAAACCAATCATGGAAGCCAGAAATACAGTGTTCCATCACTCAGACACATTTTTTTTGACATAGTTGGGGTTTTGCTGGCATTCAGGAGTGAATAAGTATAGCCTGTGTAAATATGCACAAGGTACAATCTTGAAATCACATATTTTGGGGCAGAAATTTCCACTGAAAGTATAATATTCCTATATAAATTTCCAGTCGAATTTAAATTGTTGCTTTAAGCACTCAACCTGTATTTTGTACTGTCAAACTACTGAATTTCAAAGTGAAAGCTAATATGCTTTGTGGAGGAAGTCTTCATTAAAAAAATAATAATAGTAATAAAAATAATAAAATTAAGCTGTTATATTTGCAATGTAAGAATTTGAAAACATGATCTAATAAGATCACACATGCTAGAAAGGGATAAACTTCCATGTATAAAATACTACATAGGTCATAATTTTAATATGACTCGGGATTTTGCAATTTTGCTATAGACTTGTAATTGGATAGAAGTATTTTATCTAGTACAGTATTTTTCATGTAACTAATGTTTTTAATAGAGATGTTTTTTGGCTATTATAATTGAACAACGTTACCAGCAGTCCAAAATAAGTAACTTTGCCTCTGTGAAGAAGTCTCAGATCTTCTGTGTAAGGTCAAGATTTGTCATGATAGCTTGCACTACAACTTTTCCACAGACTGCCGTGTTGTAATTGGAACTCTATTGCTTAGTCTGATATAGCGGAAGCTCCTAAGCCTATTGACACTTAAAGACCTCTAAATTATCTCCATAGCTTAATAGTAACAGTAAATGAATTTGAAAAAGATTGTGGTAATTACAAGAAAAATATCTTTTAGTCAAAACTTCTTACTAAATTTGGTTTAATGCCTCGGACTTGTCAGAGGAGGAAGGACTTTCTGTTTTTTATGTATGTATGCAATCATGCAGCAATGCTATAGCTAAAATCAAGTGTCTGCTGTTTATCTAGGTACTTAACTGTATCTCTTTCTTGAAAGTAAGAGTTATTCCTTTAATATATTTTGTTATCTTCTGGTTCTAATCAGTATAAGAATAGGAAGCTCGAGGCTTTGGTTTTACATTCCTTTCTGTGAACAACATTAGTAGAAGAGACAAGCATTATCACTGCAGTACAATTATCCTGAAATGGCAATAGAAACAATATAAAGTGTACATACTTATTTACAATTAACAGTTAAAAATCCTTCCTAGTTTTTGTTACTATGGGTCTTCAAGAATTTACACACTGAGGTCCAAGTTTGGAATTAAGGGGACCACTCCCATTTAGAAATAAACAGGTTTGAGGGCAAATTGTATGAGTTTAAGCCAAAGAAACCAAGAATATTTCTGATGTTCACCAAAAACTGCTTTACCCTACCCTAACATTTGAAGAGAGTGAATCAAAGTGTGTTACCTGTGCAGGTGAGAAGTACGGATGTAGGTGTGGGTGTTCGCATAGAAGCAATTTATAATACAATTATAAAAGAAGAGAGACAAACTGTCCTTTATATTTTTAGCCTGTGATTTCTAAGCAGATGGTTAAACAAAGGCTATCTTAATGTTGCTTTGGGATTAGCAGCAATACAAACACGATGGTGCTAAAGCACTGCTGTCATCATAGTACTATTAAAATCATCCTTGGTCCTTGAGTACAACTGAAATACCACTTTAAGTTCTGAGTGAGAAAACCATAAATATTTTAAATGAATTTTTGGACCAGATGCCAGTTTCTCTTTAGTCTCAGGTAAGCACTTACTGAAGCAAAAATAAACCATGGGTGTTAGAAATGTACCTTTAAGAAAAACTGTTTGGTTTGATGGCTATTTGAGTCTTTCCATAAATGTAACTTTACATTACAGTAAAATGTAATATAGGACTGATCATTTTTAATAGAATCAAGGTTAGTAAAATCTCTCTTTTCATGGCTATTCCTTTAATATCTACTCTATTTTTTTTTCCTGATATGAGTATAAAGAAACTTATGACAACAGATCTCTGTTTTATTCATATTCCACCCCAGTTAGATTTTTGTTCACAGTATTAGAGAGATCTTGGTTGAAATGACTTTTGCTTATGAAACAGGTTTAGAATCAGTGCTTTTGTTTATAAATGCACAGTGCATCTTTAAATATGCAGCTGACATTCACCTTTTATATCTGTTTTTCAATTATTCATTTTAACACAATTTACAGCATCACAGCCAGCAACCATAGTAATAATAGTGGAGTGGAAAGTTTCCTATTTATCTTTGTCCAAGTAAGGATTGTATCCATATTTCCATTTTTCCAGCTATACGAATGACATTTATTTATATTATTTACAATTAAGTTAGTGGTTTCTCATTATGTTCAACGCTGGTGCTCCAGATAATATTACATTACAAGTTTTGCTCCAGTAGCTTGGGAAAACCTGCAATGTTTTTTATGAAGTTAAAAGTATTTTACTCAGGAAAATGTGAGAAATCAGAAAACTATACTAAAATCTGTTCTTCTCGTGATTGTTTGTAATAATAATAATAATAATAATAATAATAATAATAATAATAATAATAATAATAATAATAATTACCATATTTTATAAATCTCTAGAAATGAGAGAGAAACATCTTATTTCTTTTTCTGAAGTCTTGCACTAATCACATTTTGTTTGGGACAAATCTGCAATTAAGGTGAATATCCCTTTGCTCTACGTTTCACAGTTCTATGAAATGACATGATAATGTCACAAATTTCCATAGAAAAAACTCTCCGTGATTAATTTTATAATTCTAAATGTAGTGCATTCACTTCAAATTTCATTGTGACTTAAGTTTAAAATGTGGCTTCAGTGGAATTAGGAATTTTTAACATTGGAAATAAAGAAATTTCTGTAAAAGCACAATTTCAAATAAATGTGATAACATATAATGTACCTCATGCTGTACATACAGATGATTCTCGGCTGAAGTGTGCTGGTAGTTCAGATCACAGTACAGACTGTGAAAGTTGGCCTTAGGATGCCATTCATTTTATTCTAGTATTTTATGCTGCTGGACATTGGCTTCTCCAACAGATTACTGCACAAATGAAGGGAAGCTGGTCATTTTGTAAATATTCCTTACAATTGCTGTCCTGAAGACTGGAACATTAATAGAAATCAAAGTTTAGTAAACAGTGAGTCAGTGGGAAGCAGCCATGGGAGGAACTACAATGTGCCTAAACCATACAGTACGGACATATTATGACTGTTGCCATGATGTATATCAACATTACAGATACGAAAACAAGAACTTAAACTAAAGTAAAAGGTACTTGTGCTGGCCTCTTAGAGAGAAAGTAAAGCATTTCTTGTCAGTTTATCTAACTATGTAGCAACAGTCTTTGTCCTTTTATTTATTTATTTACCTCTGTTGAATTTATACCACCAATCAGCATTTCTACCATTCCTGTCATTCCTAACTATGCTATATTTGTGATGTTTAAAGAAGCTTCAACACAGGACAGTCAGGCAGGTGGGATTCCATCAGCACTGTTCTGAGTTCCTGAAGGACTCTAAATTGAGCCTCAGAACTAGCACAGGTTGCTCTTCAGTTACACTCTGACTTGGAGATTTGTTTCTTCATTTATGCCTGTCTACTGTCTCCATTTATCATGAGTTCCAGTTTGTCCATCAAAACTGCTGTCCATTTTACTGTAACTTGCCTAGCATTTTCTAATTCCTAAGACACATTTCTGTTTTAAATTATACTTCTTTTGTTCTTTTATCTTTTAAACAGTAGTAGTGATCTATTTGAATATATTCTGTAGAGAAAACAGAAAACTTCACAGTTTATTCATCAGATTGGAAACTCTTGTTTTTCTTTGCTTTTCTTAATCCAGCAGTTTTATAAGGTAGATTCAGAATCCTTTAAGGGTATTTTAGCCCATGCAATTCCCAGAAGAATTCCCTGAGTCATTCAAATTAGCTAGTTATGAACATAACAAAACAAAACAAAAAAAAGGTTTGGTGAAATTTTAGCAGTCAGTTGTTCATTTACTTCAAAACTGGCATTGTTTTTTATCAATAATAAATTAAAACGAACAATTACTTCACAGCCTTCTTGCCAAGGTCAAGCTTTGACCATCATATGTGTTTGTGATAATCATGCTAATAAGAGAGAAAAAAATCAAATATGTTTGTTTTCATTCCTCTCTGCCTACTGAAAGACTAACAGAAGAAAACGGCAAAGACAGGATTCTTAAGGATTTTCTCTTTATTAAAAAGAAATGAGCCAAAGGTAATAACTTCCCTACTGTTGCTTCATAAGGCATGATAAATTGCAATAATAATAACTATTATTCAGAAACGATGAAGAAAAAATAGAAATGCCAGAATTAAAGTTTCCCATGGAACTGCCATTTTTCTCTGGGTGTGGATACTATTTAATGTATTAAGATCTTTCAATAAAAAGAATTCTACTTAATATTAATCAACAACACAATAAATTGATTGACAATTAATAAACTGACCATCTACAAGAGTAGTTATTGATGAGGATAGATAAGTGTTCAAACATTTTTGAAAGCATTCTGCTTGTTTTGAGGTGAATTCTGTCAGGTTCAATCAAATGAAAGAAAAACACTGTAGAAAGGCTTCACAGATAGCTTGTAACTATGGATAAATGACATATAACTACAAGCACAGAACTGTTGTGTGAATCTGACTGGATAATGAAGAAACACTAAAAAAAGAAACAACACAATTATTCATGTAAAATAAGTCATCTGAGATCAAAGGTTAAATGCTGTGTTTTTACTGACTTCACCTAAGTTCTGAGCCTCCCATTTCCTCTCTCCATGTCTTTTTGAAAAAATCAAAAAGATTTCTGAAATCTAGTCTCCTGGCACTTCAGCATCTTCAAATGTTCCCTTGGTATTTGAATCAACATCTTCATCCATTTTGCCAGAAAATAACTGCGCACAGAAGAAAATTGCTGTTTCCAACATTTGCAGTATGCCCAAAGAAGCCAGTAAGAGCGTTACAGATTTTTTTTCTTTTTTTCTTCTTTTTCTTTTATTTATTTATTTATTTATTTATTTTCCCCCCCATATAACAGTAATATTTGGAGGTGATGAGTATTTGATCTGTTGAGATAAAATTACAAAGCACAGCTGGAAATCACACGACAAGCACTGTTTTTCTACTAACTGAAATTCTTCAGAGGCTTACAGTTTTCTCAAATACATTCGTGTTTTCAAAAAACCAAGCAAACATACAAAATTGTCCTGACAAATGCCTTATCAATCTTCATAAAATCCAAGAAGGAGATTGCAAGATTTTTTCACAGAAATACTGCCTATATTTTCAACAAGAACAAAACATATTTTTCCCTGTTTTATTCCAAGTTAAATCTGTGAAGTTTTGCCAAAACATTCATCACAGATGTGGGAAATTTCAGCCCCCGTGGATAACATCTATCAAGTGTGTAAACAGCTGAAAACAAGATTATGTTGGAAAAGTAAGTCTTAGTCCTAAGCCTGTAAGAAATAGGCATTATATGAAAATCAGCTGCCAGAAGCTAGATTTAAGTCAGTAAGTGGTGAGGGTTGTACAAATAAGCTATTTTTAAGCATTTGTAGTTATTCCACATTCTCTAGATACCCATTTCAGAATTTTCTGTTCAGTTTGCAACATCACTTGGAAAAGTTTGATGTATAGTACTCTTGGACAGTCTTTCTTTCTGAATGATAAGCCTTTCTTCACATCTCAACGAAAGAGTTTTTCAAAGTGCTGTCTATCACCCTGTACTGTTTCATAAATTCTTTTTCTCATCCCGGATAACCTTGGTCATATATGTATAAGGCTGAAGCTATCTGCTTGAGGCATTCTCAGAACACAGAGGCAGTCTTTTGAAGAACGCATTACCATGATCACATAAGGTCTAGCCTTACTCTAAGCTGTTTCCCTGTTGAAATCTGAACCAGGCTGAAGGTTTTGTTGTTCATATTCAAAGGTTTCCTAAGTCCTGTATAAACCTTTTCAAGAGGAAAACCATGTCCAGCTGTGTTACTATACTACAGACTAAGAGGCAGGATCTCACCTGAGTGTTTGAGAAATTCCTGTTATTTCTGAGGGCCACTATTTTTGTTATTCATCCCACTCCAATAACATGAAGCATTACCCTGACCTTATGTTTTCTGTTGTAAACACATAGCAACATGTATGCTAAATAAACATACAAACAAATGAAAAACATTCGGCCAATACTTCCCCTAATTCTTCCCTGGGGAGAGGGAAGGAAACAAACAGTATGTGACAAATGCTAGCTATGTTGCTTAATACATGAGTAAAGACACTCATAAGTCACAGAAATGACAATTACAAAAAGATGTAGAATCACATATTAAAATGTGCAGGTTGCACATTTAGTCCAATGTCCAAGGAATAGTTAGCTGTGAGACTGAATCACTCAAAGCTTTGTCCTGTCTAGTCTTGAAAACTTTCAAGAACAGAGAAAGATAGATCCGTTATTACAGAGATACACTACATTGAATCTGCTTGAATCTCTCCACTGCAAGGCCTCTTTATCTTCCCCATTTTTTTAAGTGTAAAGCCTTCTGACGTGTCCAGTAAAAAAAAAAAATCAAAAAGAAAGAAAGAAATACTAGTAAACTTTAAAAAGAAAGAGAGAAAGAAAGAAAGAGAGAAATAAAGAAGAGAAAGTTAACACTTAACAGTATAGTTCCATTAAAAACAGAACAAAAGAATACAAAAGCACCAAACCAACTAAACAGAAACAAAAGCAGTAATGTGAACTCTAGGTGACATAAGTAAATCCTGGATTTATGTTTTTACCTTGGACCTCTGACAATAAGAAAGAAGCAGATTTGAAGGGTGGTTAAGGAATTGGTTGAGTGGTCGGGAATCAGCAACTGGTTAGTGGAATTGGTTGGAATCCACAGTGTATTGGCTGGAAGCTAGTGACCTATACTGTACATCAGGGGTCCATCTTGGAACTGATGTTTTTTCAATATCTTTATAAATAATATAGCTGATAGGATCAGGTGCCCCCTCAGTAAGTTTGTGGACAACAAAAAATTGAGTAATGCAGCTGATACAGCAGAAGGAAGGGATGCCATCCAGAGAGACCTAGTAAAGCTCAAAAAGTGGGCCCAAAGGAACTGAATAAGATTCAAAAAGATTGAGTGCAAGGTGTTGCCATTGGGTCAGGGCAATCCCGGCCATGAGTGCAGACTGGGAGAAGAACTCTTTCAGAGCAGTCCTGCAGAGAAGGACTTGAGGGTTCTGGTCTGGAAAAGATGGTCATGAGCCAGCAGTTTGCACTTGTAGCCCAAAAGGCCAACTGTGTTCTGGGATGTGTCAAATGAGAGGAGGCCAGCAGGGAGAGGGAGGGGATTGTCTCCCTCTTCTCTGCCTTTTTGAGTCCTCATTTGAAGTACAACATCCAGGCCTGGGATCCCCAGCAGAAGAGAGATGCTGGCGCAGGCTGCCCAGACAAGTTGTGGATACCCCGTTTCTGAAAGCATTCAAGGCCATATTGGATTTGAGCTCTGGGTAACCTGATGTAGTGCCTTATTTAGTGGTTGGCAAACCTGCCCATGACAGGAGGGCTGGAACTTGGTAATCATTAAGATCTCTTCCAATCCAAGCCATTCTATGATTCTACTATTCTATAATTCCATAATGTTTTGATAATTCTATGTTTCTATGATGATTTTATGATTCTATGATATGCTTGGATTCATGTGTGCAGATGCCTTGTATGTACTGATGAGATTAGAACCTCAGAATCTTGGCTCAGCCATACTACATAGGTAGCTGAGCAGACTTTTGAGGCAGTCAAAACTGATGGTTGGTTTTTACGTATGAAATCTCATGGTAAATTATGATGGTTCAATTGCTGTTTTTTTTTTTTTTGTTTGTTTGTTTTGTTGTTTTTTTTTTTTAATGACAAGAAAGCAGTGCCTTCTATGTCCTATTGTTCTATGTCCCATTCTTTGAAATATTGGTCAAAAACTGCAGCCTTTAAGGGTCACCTTTAACATCTGTTCTTTGGCAGATTAGTACTAGCCAGCATCAACTAGTCACAGCACATAGTGAGTTAGGGAAAGGTGATGCCGAAGTTATAATTAGCTAAGGCTGATCTTATGAGTGCCGAATGCGTGGGATGAAACAAACTTGAAAAACATGGTGAAATCACAGAAACTTAGAGCTGGTTGCGACCATGTAAAGGGAATTTTATTGCAGTATCACCTAGACAGTGATATAATTGGTGAAAACTAGGAGGTGAGCTGTGTTCAAAAGTTTGCTTCTGGTGAATATTGTTCTGATAACAAATAATACAGGGAGGGATTGAATGAAACAATCATTCTTACTGTACAACTTGTTCCTCCTGGGGAACTGGTTTAAGTAACCCTTTTGCCAGTGTAAATCACACATCTGTTAGAAACAGGGTGGGAGAAATTGCAAAATCAATCTTTCAGCTAAGTCAGCAAACCAGTTTCAGTGACGATTCCCATAGAAGACTTGCTGTTATTCATTAAAAACTTTTTTCCCACCCCTCAACTCTTCTAATTGAAAACACTGTTTTGAGAGGTCTTATTAGTTGGCTAATCACTTGCCACTGTAGACACCAAAAATCTGGTCCTACACTGCAGAGGAACATGTACTGCATAAGGTTGCTTTTGATGGTATATTTAATACACTGCTCTTCCATTCTATCAGCCATGCTTAGTGAAATACTTTTTACTGGCTGCAGGATTCACACAAGGTCTGGTGCTGCTGGAAATAAGCTGGTCCCCACCGCCTGCCAGGAACAGCATCTTCCCCATGATGTGGTCTGCTCTAGCTGGAGAGATCTATAAGATTATGCTGTGAAGGGGAAAGAGGAGAATCTGAGTAAGAGGAGATGTCATTGACTTCCTCCAGTCTCTCTGAAGAAGGATGATGCAGAAAATAAATAGCATTGAGAAGTACTCTGTAAAATAACTCAGTGGATTGGAAGACACTTTTTCATTTGTTGCTTGTAGACTGTTACATTTCAAACTTTCTCTGGAGGAAGATAGACATGAGCCAGCTGTATGCCAAGGGCCAAGAAGGCTAATATTATCCTGGGGTGCATTAAAAAGTGCATAGTCAGTGGGTCTAGGGGGGTGGCCTTTCTCCTCTATGCCCTGGTGAAGTCACATCTGCAGTACTATGTCCAGTTCTGAGCTCCTCAGTTGAAGAAAAACAGGGGACTACTCAAGAGAGTCCAATGAAGAGCCAGAAAGATTATCATGGGCCCTTATGAAGAAAGGCTGAAAGATCTGGAGCAGAAAAGAATGACGGGGGATTTTATCAATACTAATAAATATCTGAATAGTGGGAATCAAGTGACCAGAATCTCTTCTGTGTTGCCTAGTGCCTGGACAAAGGGCAATGGGCACCAACTGGAACACAGGAAGTTCAATAAAAGCATAAGAAAGACCTTCTTTGTTTTGAGAGTGGCAGAGCACTGGAACAGGCTGCCCAGAAAGATGGGGAGTTTCTTTCTCTGGAGGTATTCAAAATTTATCTGGACACTTTCCTGTGTAATCTACTATAGGGAACCTGTTTTAGCAGGTAGCTGGACTAGATGGATTAGAGAGTCTCTTCCAACCCCTACAATTCTGTGATTCTGTGCCAGGCTTCAGGTAAAGAATGGTAGATGGGAGACCTGGGAATACCGGGTGCTGTAGGCTTGGGTAGGGAGGCCCTTCAGAGGGATTTAGACAAGCTGGATCACTGGGCTGGGGTGAATGGGATGAAGTTCAACAAGGCCAAGTGCCGCGTCCTTCACTTTGGCCACAACAACCCCATGCAGCATTGTAGGCTTGGGGATGAGTGGCTGGATGACTGTGAAGAGGAAAGGGACCTGGGGGGTGCTGGTTGATGCTCAGCTGAACATGAGCCAGCAGTGTGCCCAGGTGGCCATGAGGGCCAACGGCATCCTGGCCTGCATTAGAAATAGTGTGGCCAGCAGGAGCAGGGAGGTGATCATCCCCCTGTACTCAGCACTGGTGAGGCCGCATTTTGAGTACTGTGTTCAGTTTTGGGCCCCTCAATACAGGAAAGACATTGAGGCCCTGGAGCGTGTCCAGAGAAGGGCAACGAAACTGGTGAGGAGCCTGGAGTACAAGTGTTGTGAGGAGCAGCTGAGGGAGCTGGGATTGTTTAGTCTGGAGAAGAGGAGGCTCAGGGCAGACCTCACTGCACTCTACAACTTCCTGAAGGGAGGTTGTGGTGAAGAGGGGTTTGGCCTCCTCTCACAGGTAACAACCAGGACCCGGTGAAATGGCCACAAGTTGTACCAGAGGAGGTTTAGGTTAGACTTAAGGAAGAACTTCTTCTCTCAGAGAGTGGTCAGGCATTGGAATGGCTGCCCAGGGAGGTGGTGGAGTCGCCGTCCCTGGCAGTGTTCAAGAGGCGTCTGGATGAGGAGCTGTGAGATATGGTTTAGAGCTTGTGGTAGCAGTGGTAGTGGGAGGATGGATGGACTAGATGATCTTATAGGTCATTTCCAACCTTGTGATTCTATGATTCTATGATTCTATCTTTAATACTTCAGATGCTCTTCTGCTCTGCTCAATGGAAAGAGGTATTAGTGGAACTCTGGGCCAGCACTCTTGCTTTTCTCGGAGCACAGTTGCTGGGGCAACTGATAAAAACACTATTGGTCAAAAAAGCTTTGAACTGTTTGAAAATTGTTGAAAAGCATGAAGTCTATACCACTATATGCTTTAACACCAGGAAATGAGTCCAAAAATAATTAATTCTTTGAAGTGTTGTTACATTTTAGTATCAGAATGCCTAGGATAAAAAAAACCATCATAATGTTACTAAAATTCTAAGTCCTAAAACAGTTCAAATTGTATTTTCTAGCTGCTAAGTTTGAAGTCTATTTCCTTGTCAGTTCATAGGATGCCTTGCCAAATACTGAAATGTTTAGTTAAGCCCTAATGTTCCAATAATTGTTCTTTACTTCTTGATGCTGAATCCTGTGGTTAGAAATTGCAACATCGTAATACACAGTAATTTGTTTCCCTTAATTCGCTGGGAATGAATTTCCATGCTAGAAGGGGAAAACAATCAGTGAAGTGCTATCTGTGTGAAGAGATGAGAACAAAAAGGGATGAAAGATATCTGAGATACAAACAAAAATAAGAATGTTTGTAACTATGCATTTCTGTTCAAATCAAATTATATCGGAATATATTCAACAGACACACTTCTGAGGGTGGGAAGAGGACTTAAAGCATCCCACTTTTTTCACTGGTCTTAATGTGAGCACAGCCCATCAACGTCACATGTAATTGTGGGAGTGGAATATCTTTTTCTCTGGCTCTGCTCTCAGTTCTGATGATGGGGAGACTCAGCTGAAATAGTATTTGATTGGGCTCCCAATTTCCATAAGAATAAGTGAAAAAATAACAGATGCAAAAGGACAGTAAATTGGGCAGGGGTCTAGAAGAGAGGTTGAAGGAACTGTGTCTGATTTGGTGAGGAATAGTAAGGTCTTTTCCAACCTGAGTGATTCTATGATTCTAAATGTAAAGGTAATAACACTAAAATTGGTAGTGTCAGATGAAACAACAAGGGGCAGGGACTGTGAATTACAGTTTGGCAACCTCTGCTTGGATAAACGGAGAAACTTTTTCAGTAGGAAGGCAGTGCAGCCAACAATAAGAGGTGTGCTGCTAGACCTTGTTCTTGCCTTCCAACCCCTACAATTCTGTGATTCTATGAATATCCTGCAAGAATAAATCCATAAAAAGATTTATTTTATGAAGAAGGCTGCTTTTAAATATTATCAGAAACAGCAATTTCTTTTTCTCTCCATTCAATGAAAGTAAGAAAATTCTGCTCCTCTGACATAGAGCACAGACTTGCTCTTGTCACCTACTTATGATTTGATTTTTCATTGACAGAGCATGAAAAGTGGTCCCACCAGAGCACTGAACAGATCACCAGTGGGAGATGTGATTAAAAGCCAGCGTCAACAGTGGGACTCATTTACGTTTGTTGCATAGTTTTCCTCCTGCTTCAATCTGGAAAGAAAAAAAAAAAAAAAAAAAGTGCATTATATGGAGTGACTTTTGAACTAACACTTCCATGATTCTATGAAGTCTGGGTGTGTGAAGGGTTGGGAAATGTGTTTTCCACCCTATTGTCAATTTCAGTTTGAGATCCCAACGCTAGCACCACAGTTTGGTACATTTGGCAGGACCTACCTGGGAAGGGCAAGTGCATGCCTAGATCTGCAGAAAGGCTTGCATTGTTCCACTCAGTACTGCATTTGGCTGAAGTTGTAGTCACTGTTCCTATAAACACTCAATCTCCAAGTTTTTCACAAAATGAAGTGACATCATGCAGTGTTTTTTCAAAACATGTTAAAAAACGTTATGAGGACTCAGGAGAAACACTCCAAATCGTTACACTGCTGTGTTAATGACTACTTTTATTCCTGGGCAGATCAAACAATGGAAAGTATGCCAAAGATAATGGGGTGGGGTTTAAAAAAATAAAAATGTTGGAGATGTTAACATTTTTGTTGTAAAGTAATTGGCTTTCATTTGAAGCATGAATCCAGTTCATGTACAGAAGCTTTTGTTTTCTTCACACAAAATGCTTGAGAAATTGGCACAAATGCAAAGTAGTAGTGCATAAAGACAGAAACCAGTTAAAATGACTAGATGTGATTCAGTGTGAATAATTCAGTCAGCAGGCTTGAGAACTGGGAATGATATGCAGTGTATAACAGCAGGCTTCATGTCATTGGGTTTAAAGGCTTAAATGCAAATAAACCATAAGGATTTCTGCAATTTGAAGTTCCTCAAGTTTGCAGTCCAGCAACAGAAGGTAGCCAAGAGCTGTAGTTTCAGTATGGAGCACAAACAGCACTACTGGCAGCCAAAGCATAGTCCATGTTGTATACTTGTACTGTTAGAGAATAACAAGGAAATCATAGATGCTTTCAGCACCCTGAGCTAGAAATGAAACACTTCTCTTTACCCACAAGAGCTTGTCCCAGACAAACCTGGTAAAGTTCCATTTGACAAAATGCAGTGCCACCATTTTTGCCCCAAACGGTACTTGAGATAGTAATTACATTTGCATGGTTTTGAAATGAAAAACTTTATTCTAAGTTCAGTTCCTTAATGTGGCCCTTTGAATAACAGATTGTATTGTATTGTTTTGTTTTAATTGGAACGTGAAGTTAACATTACTCATAATTATGAAAAACTTTTTTATTTAGACTCTTTACATCAGTTTTATATAGTTCTGTACTAGGAAGCCACTAAAAGAGTAGCTACAGAATTTCCACAAAACAATGAATATTCAAGCACTTCCAGCTTTCTGAAATCACTTTTGTAGTAGAATGTTATTCAAAAGGCAGTTGATTGCTTGCTCTACAGCTTAAACCCGGATAGTTTCTCAATGGTCATCTCTGATAAGGTTGCAGATCTGAGTCACTATAATTTGTTTGGAAGAATTCCTGAAAGGTCTTGCTACACTGCATGCCTTCAAAGGGCAGTGAATGATGATGCAATGTCTTCAACAGATCACACTGCAGCAAGGTGATTAAATTGGCATGTGGATTTCAAAGCAGTTTGAGATGATGACAGTGCTTCTTGAAATGCTGTATTCATGCTCCTAGTTCATTTACTAAATCCAGTGAGAATAAACTAATTGACTTATAATACCACTAACATATTAGAGCTGGGAGATCCTAAGAATCATTACCTCCTTCAGGCCCATTTTCTCTTTAGTTCAATGTTCAGTAAATACTTAATTGCTAGAAGACAGATGAGGTGGGCTGCTAACCGGCTAGAAATAACAGATCCCACTGTTCTGAAGATTAACATAAATGCTGTCTGGCAACTTCTGCTTTCTCATGTGACTGACTAAGGAGTTTTTGAAAGAAGGGAGAAATGAAATTCAGATCTGAAGTTTCCCTCAGGGGAAAAACAATCAGAGTGCTCAATGGATGGGTGAAAGCAGAGGCAATGATGCTTCAGGAAGAAGGCAGTGGAAAACAACTGAGCCAGACTGCAAGTGCAGGGGAGAGAGAAAGCTGGTACAGAGTACCTCAGTGAGAGAAAGAGCAAACAATGACTATTTGACATCTATTTGAAAAATCTGAAGAAGCAGTTGGTTAATTCTTTTTAAAAATGGTTGGATTTTGACACAGATATCTCTTGACAAGGAAAAAATAGTATTATTTTGAAAGTAAGGATTTTTCACTAGATTGGCTTGATTGAAATCAATGTAGATTATGAGTAACATTCCTTCAGGTCTGGTCCTGAAGAGAACTCCTTTTATTTGGGTAAGGATGCTATTTGAAAACTGATAACAATTTTTTTGTTCTTGTTTGTGTATTTTGTGTGTGGGGTTTTTTTTGTTGTTTGTTTGTTTGTTTGCTTTTGTTTGTTTGTTTAAACAAATGTGACAGAACATATTTTGCAGTCTCTGGTGGAGCACACAGCAGTGTGGCATGGGACCCTCCAGTCCTTACTCTAAGTGCTAGTAAACTTGAAAAGGATTGTTTTTGCAGCTCTTTCTTTAGTAGCTTAAAAACAAGATGTTTTAATTGGTGCTGTTAACTGTGGATAGAGAACCATTTTATTAAATGACGTTGTTGTGGACAGCACATATGGCAGGCAGTGGAGGAACTGGTGTAGTTAACAATCAGATAAACACAAACTAACTCTGCACAGAGAAGTATGAAAGCAGATAACACTTGCTCCATGGCAATGGGTGTGGTTGTAACCAAGGAGTTGAGTGGATAACTCTGTCTACCACTGGTGTTAGAAGTGTACTTCATTCACATTTCTTTGGTTCATAAATACAAAATTCAAAATGGAATGCTGTCGTGTAGTCTTGACCTTCCCTCTAACCTTTGTGGGAGGAAAATATTCCTTGCTATGTAGTTAGTATAATTTTATTAAAGTAAAAAAAATCAATTATTTACTTTATTTTGATGTCCTTAAGCTTTAAAATAATAAAAAATAAATATCCAGTTATTAATTATTTTAAGCAGATAAAGTGTGTCTTCCGCTTGTTAGGACTTGAAAAGAGCAGGAATTAATCTGTTAGAAAAGCCTGGGAAAGTTGACCTGGCAACATGCCCTGATGCTCAAGCAATGACGGGATCTGCTGGGCTAGTAGGATAGGAAGTGAATTCCAGTAAGAAATACCTAAAATATTGTAACTTTTGGGGAAATTGGTTGTTTCAGTAGCCAAACGCCACTATTCTTGTATGGATTGCACTAACTTCAGACACTTTGTCATGTGTTCATGGCATTTTCCCCTTCAGTCTCCCTTCTGCAAAATATCTAATGTTTTTAGTATTGTCTAAGACAGCTTTTTTTTTTTTTTTTTGCTTTTTTTTTTCTTTTTTTAAAGTATTTTGGAGTCCTATTCTTCTCCTGGAAGCAATTTGAGATAATTTAACATAAATAGATAAATTAGCCATAAATCAATAGTTTTGATGTATTTACTTAATCCAGTTAAGCTGTAAGTTTGCCAATTTCCCCCAGAAGAATTGGGGGGGGGGGGGGGGGAGTATTCCTCACTCCTAAGGGAAGGTCCACAAATCTTCCAGCCTCCTCTGGAAACTGTCTTGGGTTCTAATGCACAACCACTAAGAAACATTTCTGATATTTTGTAAGTACTATGAAGAAGGACTATTTAGGAAATAGAAGGGAAACGTGATTGTAAAAAGTAGAGAAGAGCAGTTCTTGGGGACAGAGGTTGAAAGTGACTCTAAAGATCATCTCATACCAAACCCATGCTATGGGTTGTTTGTCATACACCAAATCAGGCTGCCCAGGTCCCCATTCAACCTGGCCTTGAACACCTCCAAGCATGGCAAGAACTTTTTATGTTGTTGGCGCCAACTATATGGTTTTAATTGAAATAAATGTCAGTGGGAAGATGTAGATGATATGAGAGGCAAATTGTTTTGAATTGTTCTTACATGTATTTAGTCCTCTGAAATATTAGATTTCATGACAAAGTTATTAAGTTCTATGTTGAAGTTTAATTACTTATTGACTAAACTCCATATCAACTTTCTGACTCGAGCTTGTTTGTGTTCACTTGATTTTTCTGCTTTACCTTGTAGCTTTTAGGTAAATTGAAAAGTTCTTATTTCCTTTCTCTGTGAAGAGTGTGTGAGAGTGAGCTGAAGAGCTTTCTGATGTATTGGTTAGATCTGAGGCTTCCTCACTAGAACCCAAGCAACTGATGCTGTAAGTAGCATTCAACCCACTTAATGTTTCCCACTTCATGTATTTTCCTCCGTCACTTTCATTATACTTTGTCACCTGTTCTACAGAATATATTTAGTTTTGAAGTTTTGACTGTTACTGGGGCCAGAGGGCTCTGATAACTTCCACCTCCTTCTTTTTCCATAAATTGTACTCCCTATGTTTAAAGAAAGTATTTCTCTTAGTATAAACGTATCAACTGAGCATGTATTCTTCTGGACTTATATTCTATTTCTCAGGCGGTAGTCTTTTACAGCCTCAGTTCTATGTACAGACTGTACTTTTATACAAAACATCATCACTTTGTTGACTTTCAGTTGAGTGAACTACCCATTACTCGGTAGGAACAGTACTATGTAAGGAGAGTGAACACCCTTTCCCCTTTGATTCTCAATCTTCAAAGTTGAACGTTTTCTGCTTAACACTGTGAAAGCCCTACATGGTACTGGTGCTTTCTCTGAAGGAAATGTTACCATTCCACTTGAATAAATGCTAAATGCTGCTGAGATCTTAGTTGGCTTTAGTCAAATCAGTAAACTGAGAAGTTTCTGGAAAAATAGTTACTATTCAAAGGTTTAATTGATCTTTCTCCACTCAGTGTGTAGGGGAAAGAGGTCACACAGAGTATGAAAGCCCATCATGAGGAAAGCCTGTTTATGACACTGCATAGGCAAAGAATATGATCAGGACCAGAAAACATGATTAAATTTTTAATAACATGTCAGTGGAAAAACTTGATTCCACTTCACGTATGATGCCATTATGCCAGTATCTGAAAACCTCTGTATCACAACTAAAATTGTCTGGCTGGATTGTGGTAGGAGGAGAAAAAGTAGCATTCTACTTTTGGGATTTATCTGCTGCAGAATGGTCTTTTCTTTAAAAATCTTCTGTATGTATGAACATATGTTAACAACCTTCCATTGCTTACCCATTTTGAACTCTTGTGGATTCAACTGATTAACCTTCTTCTTTCCACCTTTCAGTCAAATCTTCTTCTGAAGTCACGAGCAGCCATTACAACTTCTATTCATCATATCCGCCATTACATTAGTTGCTGTCAGAGTGTTTGTTATGGAATCAAGATATATTTCCCCCAAGGCATGTCAGCAAGCAAATCATCCTATTTCCTGTGGCACTGTCTAACATCCTCATCAGGCTTTCTTTTCTTGACATCTGCAAATAATAATGAGTCTAATTGACTCCAAAGACTTGACACCATGCAAAAATAAACTGGACTGTATCTTTGTTTTGGTAGTGTGTGGGAAGGATACTTTGATCTCGGTTACATCAGTGTAAATAATACTAGTCCTTGTTTACAGTGAATAGTGCATGTACCAGTGTGCTAACAAACAGAGCCTGTCAGTAGGGACATAAAAGTCTAGGAAGTGGCATTTGAGAAGAGATAAGGCTGAGACATGTGGCTCACGTTTGCTTAGAAGCTAAGTAAAAGATTTGTTCAAATCATGTTCTCTTGATGACAGGTGGTTGAAACAGAGTATGTCATGGTTGCAGTTTTCTTTTGTTTCTTTGGTGGTGTGTTGATGTAGAGACAGCCTTTTTCTATGGGACAGAAGGCAGTGCAAGTATTCCCCTTAGCAGTGCCGGCAGCACGTGTCAACATTTTGCTTCTTCAAGGAACATGGATTAATGCCTCTGAGAAAACTTATGGAAATACATCTTCAAGGATAAAACAGCTTCTGGAAGAAGCTGTTATAATTAACAAAATTCTGAAGACAAAATCTGTGATGCATCCATGCTTCCAGAATAAAAAGGGGAAATAAAGTAGAAGGTGTTTTTTGTTTTTTGTTGTTTTTTTTCTGGTCACTTCTCGCAAATGTCTATCCAGGTTTTCTCATAGATTCCTAATAGGCTTCAGATCTGTCTACTGGTTTAGAACCAAGATTTACTCCTCATACCATGTAAGAGTAAAGTGCAGGACTTCATGATACAGGAGGTTATGGAGGTAAAAAAGTCAAGCTTGAAAAACATTTATTCATAATAATGTATCTTCCTTCCATTTTTGACCACTACAGAGTGCCTTGCAGTGCTCTTCTGGATTTATCTTTCCTGAGGGAAGTCCACAGCTCTACCCTGAAACATCAGGTGACTTGGGCCTCAAACCAGAAAAACTTATTAGGATATTCCATCTTTGGCTCCTCTTTCCCAGAAGAAATAGTAGGAACCTACTAGGTAATTAGGTGTTTGAAACACTCTATTCAGCCTTAACAGCACCTGGAAACCTGATTCAGTATCATAGAATAATAGAATCATAGAATTGCTCAGGTTGGAAAAGACCTTAAAGATCATCAAGTCCAACCACAGCCTAACCATACTACCCTAACTCTAACAACCCTTTGCTCAATCATGTCCATGAGCACCGCATCCAAACAGTTTTTAAACACATCCAGGGATGATGGCTCAACTTCCTTGGGGAGCCTATTCCAGTGCTTAATAACCCTTTCTGTAAAGAAGTTTTTTTCCTGATATCCAACCTAAACTTACCCTGGCACAACCTGAAGCCATTTCCCCTATCCTGTCACCTGTCACCAGTGAGAAGAAACCAACCCCGGTCTCATTGTAAGCTCCTTTCAGATATTGAAAGAGAGCAAAAAGGTCTCCCCTCAGCCTCCTTTTCCTCAGACTAAACAGCCCCAGTTCCTTAAATCTCTCCTCATAACACATATTCTCCAAGCCCTCCACAAGCCTTGTTGTCTTCTTTGGACCTGCTCCAGCACCTCAGTGTCCTTTCTGAGGACACTGATGTGTCCTCACTTCACTGAGGTGCCCAAAACTTAACACAGAATTTGAGATGAGGCCTCACCAGTGCCAAGTATAGGGGCAGGATTACTTCCCTAGTCCTGCTGACCACACCATTCCTGATACAAGTCATGGCACTATTGGCCTTCTTGGCCAAGTGGGCACACTGCTTGCTCATCCTTTTGCTGTGTAGTCCAAGCCAGGTTTAATGTGTTTATAGAAATGATGTTATGTAGCAGTACTGTGTTTTTTATCTTGGAAGTTTAGTGTGTATCAGAGTTTTGTCTTAAGTAGCCTTATATTTCTGGTCCTGAATTTTATTATCTGTGATGATGCCATAGTTAAATAGACTAAAAGGTATTTTCCTCTTTTGATCCAGTGATGATGCCCACTCACATTGCTGGAGAGCCATCCCAAGAGTTAGGAAGTAGAGGGGTAAGTGGGGGTGGAAATTGTAATGTACACCAAAAGTACACATCCTGCTTTTAGCATAAAAGGGGAAAAGCTGGTAAATTAATAGCAGGTATAAAAGCAAATTTCTTAAACATGTAGCAAGAGGGAGTGCTGAACACTTGTTATATTTGCTTCAGTCAAAAGGAACATCATGCAACTGTTATTCTTGTATGTCAGTCAGGAAGTGTTTTACCACCTCTTAGACACTGGGATGTAATTTGGAGAACATCTGTGTTTATTCCTTACTCTGTTGCGTGAGCTTATCTTAAATATATCATCCAGTTGGTAGAAAAGTTATTGTTTTTCCTCTTACCAGGGATTACTCATGGAGACTGAAAGATCAGAGAAGGATCAGATGAACTCATTAATTTTTTATTTTTTTTTTTCCTAATATCCTTTTAAGTAGAAAATAGATGAGTGAAAGAGAGCATCAGGGAAATTAAAAACAATTTAAAAGAACATCTCTTTTAAATAGGAGAGGATGTACTGTTTGCTCTCTCTGGCTTCAATTCAGAAAAGCATTCCAGCTCAAATCAGTTTTTAATAGTACACTCATCTCCTTTTGAGCCTAGAGTTTGAGAAGGCCTCTGCTTATACTTACCATACAAGATGGTGCACGAGACTGCAAGAGACTCCACTGAGAGATGAATTTCTGCACGTTTTGTTTAACAGGGGAGAGAAGTTTTGTCCACATAGACTCAAAGAATACTTATAACCTGCACTGCTTAACTCTCACCACTGTATGGTCCTGTGATACTTAACTGCAGTTCAAAGATGGATCTCAAGAATGATAGTTGTTGAGGAGTATTGTTTCCCTATTCAAGCAGCCTGCTGATTTTTGGAGCCAAATAAATAACTCACTTTCAGAATGCCAAATACTGTGGCAGTTATTTCCCCTCATTTATACCTGGTCAGGGTTCTTAGCCACATCCAGGTTTAGATCAGATTCAGATGTCTCCAGCATAACATGAAGACAGCAGCTGGAGAACATTGCTTATCATCTAATCATCTGTCCCTCTGAGTAATGTTCTCAGTGACAGGCTTAAATCAACATTCATTTGTTGTTCATTTCATGAAGCATTCATAAACAGATTTTCCTTCCATATAAGAGACAAGTAGTACTGTGCAAATAATTGATTTCTTTGATGTGGCTGATGAGTTTAATATATATAATATATAATATATATTATATTAATATATATTATAATATATATTATATATCTATAATATTATAATATTAATATATATAATATTAATATAAACTGGAAAGTCTGTTTTTCTTGCACATAAAGGATCCTATCTGCAATACCTGTGGATCTTAACAAATGGTCTTTGATAGAACAAATTATAACACTCTTTTTCTGATCACTGATCACTATCAATTTTTATGAAAAGGTCAGATTCACAACATTTTTGAATTCCCAGCCCAGCTTTGAACAAGCTTCAATCTGACTCTAGAGTTACCTTAGTGTTTTAAATTTCTTGTTTTCTTGTAAGCGAGACACTTAGTGTAGTAATATAACTCCATAAAATACATTTCCAAAAATGAAACTGTACAGTTATGGAATAGTAAATCTTTACATTTTTCTTTATTTCTATCCATGACCTACTTTACTATGTTCCTCCAGTCTGCCAATGAGTGCTGTAAACTCTTCTGTCTCATCTGTCCAAAATGAGTAAACACGATACTTAGTTTATCTCCGCTGGTAAGTCTGGCTTGGCAGAGTGGAGCACTTCATGCAGCTTGCTTCATATCTTTCTGTACTTGGTTGAACTTGCTAATTTGATTTAAGCAGCTGACGATTTTAGCAGAAAATATTGGAATAATTAATTGTTTGAAACTAGTAGTCTAGTGTTAGAAACAAACAGAACAAAACTTCTTAAAAACTGGTATTAGGAGTCTTCTGGATGCTTGCATAAGCCATAGCCAAATTTGTTAATTTCCTTTACAAACCTCAGTTACTAATGCTGGTTTCAAGATAAACCATTACGTAAAAAAAACTAATGTTTCAAGGCAAACCATCTTAGGTAAAAAAATTAGCATGGATATTTGCATACTGAGGGAGAAGGAGGAAGAAATGGATATGGCTAAAACAGTCAGCAGCTATTCAGATGCACAACTCAGTAAGAAGTAGAAAAGATGTTTATAAATATAGAAGCTAATGCAGTAAAATATAGGCCTACTCATTCCAAGAGTAATATTTTGAGGTGCTTTAATATCTCCATTGTGCAATAATCAGTGTACATCTGATTAAGGACTTTGTGACAAAGTATAGTTTCTCCTTCCCCAGTAAGTATTCAGACATGAACTGCCCACTCAAAGCTGCACATTAAACTGGGCTCATTGAACTCTGATACATATCCAGGCAGCAAACAGCAGAGAGAGTATGATGATCTATGCTAGTCATTATTCTGATGTGCTTGGAAATCAGAATTATGAGTAGCAAGACAGAGAAGGATTTAAGGATAGTAGTATGTTCTTCAAAGGAGCAAGAGGAAAGAATATTTATGTATATCACAGCTGAGGATACAAGTTTTATTTAAAACACTAGTGATGTGGAATGGTACAGCAGTATAGCTACTGCAGGGATTTTTCACTCCCTCACTTAGTGTAAATAAAAAAATAAGGAATGGGGAAATTTTGTAGTGTAACACAAATAAGTAAATAAATATGCTGAGCAATCCAGCTGTTAAAAAAAAATAATAATAAAAATAAAAAATAAAAAATTATAAAAGCTACCAAAAGGCTCTTAGGGAAGTTTTGGCAGATATTTTAGTAAATGGTAGAACAGCAAAGAAAATAAATGAAGAAAGATATTGTATCAAACTCAAGAAAACATTAACAGTCCAGCTGAGTTAATTAGAGTGTACTCAGTAACAGTTAGATGAATGAAGCCTGAGACAACAACAAAGAGCAATGTAATTCCATTAGTCAACACAGGTTTGTGAAGAAAAGATGTTTTGCAATACAAGTGTACTTTCTACTATTTTAATGAAAGCTTTAATCAGTAACAAGGGCATAACACTGACCCTCTCAGGTAGTGTGCAATATGTACTTAATTTTTCAGTTTTCTGGTTCTTAAAACAGGTCAATCAGTATATAGATCTGATGTTGACCTTAGCATTTGGCTGCAACTTTTTGAGGAGTCACAACTGTACAAACTCAGTGGAATGTTAATATCCTGTGAGAGGATGAGAAAAACATAATATTATTACTAATAGAAGTGGCTGATAACCCAAAACCTGCAGCATAAAAGAGATGATAACAGATAATGCAGTGTACTGTGATTTATAAATGATTTCAAAGAAATTCCTGTGTTTTGAGACTAGTTTTAAAATCTTCTGAGAATAAAGAGCCATACCTCTGAGGTTAAGAATAATATCTTTAAAAATAAAGAGTCTATCTTGTGAAAATGGTAGCAACAAAAAAAGTCTTCACCATCATGATGAGCAGTGTCCTGGTCAATCGCTTACACCAGAATCTGCATTCCTGGTGGCTCATGCTGAGTTTCAGTGAGCCAGCAGAAATCCGAAACTTGTACTACCTCTATACTTAGAGTGAGACAGCAAGCACAGCTGGAATGCTGCAACTGCTTTTAGTGTGAACAGCCTCTTAAGCTGCTGGCAGCTTTGAGCAATTTCCTGCTATAGCTACTGAAGCAACTAAAGAAAATGTCTTCTTTGAAGAGCTGGCAAGTGAAGAACAAAGAGGGAGGCAAGACTTTGGTTTCTTTTGTTCAGAAAGGAGCAAAGTTCTAGCCTTTGAATAGTATTTTCTAAGCTAGAAAATTGTAGATAATTTTATGTGTGCCTCACAAATATTTTCCAGTGTCTTTAGTACTCACTTGAGCAGTTGAACTTTCAGTATAGGAATGTTAAGAAAATGAAATCTCTTTCCAGTTGTTGATATCTGACAGTTGGTGTTTACTTATCTCCTATGCAAGGTAAGTTTATTGATCGCTTCTCATGGAAGGCCTGAGGGGAAAAAATATTTAAAACAATTTAAGAGTTAGGTGAAATATATCAATAATTATAGATCACATAAAAATGTGGTAGAACAATTTGTCAAACTTTGTTATTCCATTACAAATAATTGATGTGGATTGAGCCATTCTAGTTTGGGTTTACTTCACCAATGGATGTCACTGTTGTTCCACTGTATATCAGATACAGTACATATTTGCTGGTACTGAATAAAACAAGTAAACAAAAAATAAAACTGAAGCAAAGCTGCAGGCAGGAAGTTTCTCTGCTAGACACAAGGAGGTAGTTTAAGATACAGCTCAGTATAGGCTAAATCATTAGCTAGGAAATTTGTGCTATTTATTCAGAAAAACTTCTTGACTACTTGTTTGGAAGTTTATTACATAGAACTCTTGCAGTCTGGCATAAAACTGCAATAGCCTTTAGAGGAAAAGGATTTACAGTGAAGAAAAAAGGCCTTGCTTTACATCCCAGGAACAACTGTATTTTCTCTGAAGTCCAGGAAGAAGTACAAGAGGAATGTCAATTGGATCACAGGAAATGAAAAATGGCAACTCAGGAGGCTGCAGCATAATAGGTTGTTCAAGCTAATGGCTTTAGAAACCTAAAGTAGTGCAGGAAAGATCACAGAAAGTGACTGACTGACAGGACAGTGGTGTAAAGAAAAAAACTCAGAAACTCAAAAGGAAATTGACTTTTCTTGTTTGCCTTTTTATGGATGTGGAGGAGACTGTTGAATTCTGTCTTGCTAAGTAGGAAAATTTGAAAGTAGAAGAAAATTTTAGTAGGAAGAAGAGAGATGATACTGTGCAAGTCAAGGCAAGAACAAAGTAGAATGAGGGCAAGCCCCTTTGCCTCATCCCAGACTGAATGGGTTCATTATCCTCAGGTGATAAGGCCATGATGGCCATGTCACTGGGTACAATGGGGTTAATGTTTTCTACCCTATGGAAGTAAAAGAAATGTGTTCTCTTGTTAACGGGCCATAGCAATACACTGACCTGCAGGACCTTCCCACTCTGGTGGCCACAGCAGTCTCCTGACTGTCACCAAAGTGGAGAGGTTATGTTGTGCTGCTTCAGGAGTGTGAGGGATACAGGCCTGCCATCAGTGTGCCATGGGAAAAGCATACAAATCACTTCTTCTGAGTCTCATGCTTGGCTTGCTCTGACCAAAGAACTGAGCCTCTCTTTCCTGCCTTTGCTTTCTGCTTTATCTCCTGGGTTGTATGAGCAGAGGTGATAACATCATCCTTGTCTAGTTAATGTTGCAAAGCTACTTGTAACTGAGCTGGTTGTAGTATTTCCTGTCTCTGTATACTAGTCTCTCGGGTCTGGGTTTCACAAAGTTTACTGAAAACTTCCAAAGAGTAGTCAAAGTGGTTTGCTGCCATACTTTGGGGCATGGGCTGCTCTGACAGAGAGGTGCATGCGTGCACATAGATGTTTACATGCCACAGAAGCAGAAGTTTCTATAAAGGCAACGCTGCTGGATTGTGGAAGCAGCATTTTTGCTGAGCTGGATGGTAGAGTACTGTAGTGTTTGAGGGCTGAGGATGGATGTTACTCACTCATCACGAATGTGTACTTTTTGTTTGTCATCTGAGCACCTGTATTAGCACAGCACCATTCTGTGGAAGCCAGTGCTAACCCTCAGTAAGGAAGCCACCAAATTACTACTGAGTCTTGCAGAGGCCCTGTTTCCCCCAGAGTCCCACTGCCTACTGTTTTGGCCAAACCAGCTGAGCTAAGGTAAACTCTAGTGGCTGAGCTGTGGCTTGAAGTGGTTATGTGCAATACTGAGAAGTCATAAACAGCTCTTATGTAAATTGTTTATAAGGGAGTGGGGAACCTTTACCCATGTTGGATTTCTGTACAATAGATCTGACCTGATAATACTGTACCACACTGTTCTCACAGAATATTTTCTTTCATAAAATAACAACACCAAAATAAGCCTGACCCTCCCTTCCTCAAGCTGGGGGAAGGGGAGGAGGTTCTGCTCACCTCAGGGATGCAGAAAACGGATGTTCACACACAGCTGAGGCCTTAAATGTTACTACTTGGAAAGGGAGATCTGAATGGAAACCTAGTGTCACAAAGCAAATCAACAAATCACTGCCATACCTGTCATTTGCTGTAGGTGTGCTAGTGGCTAAAACAGCCTCACCAATTTTTAGAGACAAATTATTTACTAGTAGTCTCTAACAAGTAGTTGAGATCCCTAACTTAAAGTAGAAATTTCTTCTTGTTTTTGTTGTTTTTTATAATTAATATTTTTTTCTGTTTGTTTAAGTTTCCAGGCAATGCAATTCCTTTCTTGCTTAACTTGTGTTGCATGCAAATTTCTGAAGGGAAGCACTTGCTTCTGCTCTTGCTCAACAAACTGGGCAAGCTACGACAGTGAAGTAGAATTGAAGACTAGTGTGTTATACAAGTACACAAAACTGTCATTATTCCCTGGAAGAATTTTAGAAATCTTGTCTTTTTTTTTTTTTTCTTTTTCCTTTTTTGCTTAAAAGCTTCAAAAGCATGTCTTACATGCATGAATTGCATTCCATAGCTTATAATGCAAGGCTGAAGTTTTCACGGAGACATAGCTGTGGGAACAAAAATAGCATTTTAAAAGCTAATTTTAGAAAACTTGGATTGTTTGTGTGTGAAAAGTCTGTTGGCAAATAGCTTTGGGAGGTAGGAAACTCACTGACTTCTCATGTGGGAGCCACAACTCAGGAAGTCTTAATATAGGCTACCTTCTCCTTGGAAACTGGAGATTAATATTATACACTGCTGGTGTTTTCCGTGGTGATAAAAGCTTGCATTTTACTACAAAAAGCAGAATGATAGCAAACTGCTAATTCGTTTCCAGGTATAGTGGTGCTTAGTTATGAGTAAAACAACTAAAATGTAGTAATAACTCCTTCTCTCTCATTTTATTCAATAACACGTAGAACCATAAAATTGTAAACATTTGTGCTGAAGAATAGCACACTGAATTGGCTGAAGAAGGCTTAATATATAAAACTAGAAATCCTGCTAGCAGGCTAAGTTAAACATGAAATCTCAGATAACTGCTGATAACAACCTAAAATTTTATACAACTTATTCAGTCTGTTTCTTCACTGAGCTATAGCTTTACAATGCTTGTATATTTTTTACTTCTTAACCTCTCTCCTTTCTCACTACTCTTGTTTTTCAGATTGGACATTGTTTTGCTTTCCATCACATTGTTTCTGTTGTCCCTGTCCCGTTTTTCTCTCTGCTATTTCCTGCAAAATATGTGCTCTTTTTTCAAAAGGAAAGATCAGGAATGTGGTTGTCATTTTTTTTGTATAAAGAGTGTCTCAGCTAGTTTAGTATGTTAGTAAACTTTGGTACCTGCTTGAGACAAATTAAGGAAGAAGATCTTTTGCTACCTCTATTTCAAGAGAAAACTTCATGCCAGCTCAGGTAGCAAATTACTCTTGAGTAAAAATACTTTCAAGTAGTGATAATTTTTAAAAGTACACCAAGATCTGAAAATAATTCTTCCATAAACCCTAAGTGCACTACCTGTCCTTGATTACAGCAGCAAAATACATCTGCAGGATAAAATCTGAGACAGATTTTTTGGCTCCACACTAATTTAACTGAAAGAGTTTGGTACCCTAGAATACCCTAGAAAATGTTGGTTTTTCTTAGGATAGAACCACAGAATAATAGAATCTGTAGACTTGTAAGGGACCTTTAAAAGTCATATAGTCCAACTTCCCTGCAATGGACAGGGACATCCACAGCTAGATCAGGTTGCTCAGCCTTTTCCAGCCTTGCCTTTACAGTCTCCAGGGATGAGGCATGCATCACATCTTTGGCAATGTGTTCCAGCCTCATCACCCTCACTGTAAAAGATGTTTTCCTTATATCCAATCTAATTCTACTCTATTTAAGCTTGAAGCCATTTCCCCTTGTTCAATCACAACAGAACCTGCTAGAGAGTCTGTTTCTTTCTCTCCTGTTGCTCCCCTTTAGATATTGAAAGGCCACTCTAAGGTCACCTCACGGCTTTCTTTTCTCCAGGCTAAACAGTGCCGACTTTTTCAGCCTGTCCTTGTAGAAGAGGTAAAAAATGGGCTTCTATGAAATAAAGAATTGAAGTAGGTTCCCACATGGCAGACTCTGAAACCTGCTTTACTGATGTGATCATTCTGAAAGCCTTCATCCAAATATATTCAGCAATTTCTTCCTAATAATATGATTTCTAGATGGTAAAATTCAGCATGTAAGATTTAATCCAGAAATGGAAATGAATCTGCCTTCAAGTCAAATCATAAATCATGATGGATTAAGGCCCATACCCAAAAGTCTACAAATTCAACCTGGCATCTTATTTTGATTTCCCAGATATAAATGGCTAGGCATTTATGCAGGGATTTAACTGCCTGCCTCTGTAGCAATAGCCACTGGAGTGCACCATGGGGTGCAATTGGCACTTGTTGCTGTGAGCTCATAGCTACCCAGTACCTCTTGAATAGCTAGATCAGAGCTGTACACATGCTCTATCTCATTTAATGATGAATACATTCAATATATATATGATATGCTCATTACTGTAGAAACTGTGCTCTTAAATAAATGCATTAGCCTAGGCAATTTAACAATCTTTTCTTGCTTCTGTGGAGTATGATAACCTATCACTTTTTTTTCTTTCACCACAACCTATTAGCATAGATAGTTATTTTTCCATGTCTTTCATCATGTCACAGTGTCTGCCAAATATGCTGTCAATTGCCTCTTGGTGGGAGATATTTTGATGACCAGGCCAAACACAAAGATGATCCTTCCTCATGAGACACGCTATTGTCCTTGACAGTTTTACTGTTAATGATGAGCAGAGTTGCCATTGGCAGCTTCTTGTTCTGAGTAAAAGCTGGAGATAGTACACAAAAAAGGACTGTGTTCAGCTCTTATTTTTCAGGCTACCTAAAGTGCTCATGGGCTGATCTTTATTCTGATCATCTTCAGCACATGGAGAGGTCTTAACTCTTTAGCATCTATTTGTTGAATGGGGATCTACCTAAACAAAGTCAATGCAAAGCACAGAAGTATCTCAGTTTTTAACTTTAGGCTGCAGAGGAATCTGCACCTTCTCTTGGGGTTCAGGGAACATATTAACCCTTTATCAGCCAGCATCCTTCTTCATCCAATAGCTGAAGAGCTAGAAAGCCTCTCAGGAAGTGGCAGCTGCCAAGGAGCTCAGAGTATTAGCCTAATAGACATTCTGACATTTCTGTAGACTATCTCGTTGAAATATCATAATTCTTGAATAGAATAGGCAACAGTATAGACAAGTGAGAGAATTTCTGACAGTAATCTATTGTTAAGAGTGTTTATGCAGGTGGGCAGTACTTAGTAGGCCTTGTATTTAGATTGTCTCCTGAGAATTATGTGAAAGAGCCAGAGGAGGCATTTTAGTTACTTGTAAGGCCTTGATGAGTCAAATAAACATGGCATTGTTAGATAAGGGGCAAGGGGTGTGTGTAAGTGTGAAAATTGAGACCAGCTTTTATGCAGTGTGAGCCAAGCACATTTCTCCATGTAAGAAAATCCCAGAATGAGAAAGAGTTCCAGAAATGCCTGGGAAAAATAAGGTGTGACTTCTGGAAGCTAACAATAGCACTGTGGTTAGGATTTATATATGTATATATGTATATATGTATATACGTATATATGTATATATGTATATGTGTATATGTGTATATATGTATATAAAAAGCAGTAATCTTTGTCATGTCAGTTGTACAACTATTGCTAGCAACAGTACAAGCTGTTCAGTATACAGTGTAGAAACAAGCCTAATAACTATAAGTTTTGGAAGCCTTTGCATTAGCATTTACTAGGTGAAAAATGATACTGAAATACAAATGTTAATGTAGTCTTGTCAGTCATATGTTTGCAAGCTGAGTAGAGAATGCAGATGCAAATAGTCTGGAGAGAGTCTGCTTCTCTGCCTAGAGGTAACTGAGAGAACCAGGTTAGATGAAGAACAGCTCCAAGGATTTGTTGACTCCAGCTGAGGTTGCAAGTTCTCAGCAAGTATGGGAGCTCTTCTACCACTATTAAGTAACTATCACTGAGTGTAAAGGAGCATGTGATGCCAAGATAAATATCTGTTGCTTGTTCATTTGGGTTAACTTCCGTGCAAGGAATTGTTGGACAGGTGAATTTTGAAAATGTTTTCTGAGTAACCTACACAAAATTAAACACCTCAAATAAAAGTTTTCTTTTATAATTCTTTGCTTCCATTTCCTTTCCTCTCTTCTAATGCACACTTTACTTCTTTCCTTTGGGTCATTTTTACTTGCACAATTTTACTTTTTTTTTTTCTTTTTGAATTTTCCAGTGGGATGAACTCAAGCATTAGCAAAATACATGAAAGACTTTTTTTCCCTGTTTCATTGCACAGAGCTTTTCATGTAAATCTCACTTTATCAATCGCTTTGTAGACAGTATCAGAACTGGTCGGAAATTAAAAAATAAACAAAAGAAGATTCAGGAACAATTTGCAACTCTTTCCCCATATTGCATTTTCGTATACAGTTGTTAAGAAAAATAATTTTTAAGAACTAACATTTACTTTGTTCATTTCGCTCATCTCAAATGTCTATTTTATTTCTCCAAGGACATACTAAATATTTCTTCAAATTTATGTGGAATTACAACAAATCATATTTTGTAATCCCATAAACTCCAGAGTCTATTCCATACTTGAACCCTTTTATTTCTAATTCCATGAATGATTTTAGAGTATTATCTACTCTGTCTTTTTCCCGTTTGCACATCTGTCGACTGTTCAAATCAGGCTTGGACATGGCATAATTATATTGGCATCTTTAAACTTGGGAGAATTATGTATAAATATATTATGCATATAAGTTTTTAAGCCATCAGATTGGGGGATTTGTAACCTGTTTTACCTCCTGGGGCATTCCAGTGAGGATTCCCTCTTGACATCGTTCCACATAATTTGAAACAATGAATTCTTCATTTAAGCAAGAAAATGGAAGTTATGATAGAAGGTAGGGATCAGATGTTAACTAGCATCAGCTTTTTCTATATTTTCCTATTTCACCAAAAATCTAATAATTTAGAATCAGTTACTCAGTGCTTTTCTTCTCCCATTACACTACCTTGGAGAAAGCAAGAGGTGAGATGCTTCGCTATCCCTCATACATGTAAAAGAGATGAACCTGGCTTTCCAAGACACAAATGGTTGAGTCACCTAATCACTAAGACAATATGTAGGTTGCTCTGAAAGTAATGCCTCCTATTTATTCTCATGGAAACTACAACAGATAAAAGAGCACAACACTATTTAATAAAAAAATCTCAGCTAGAAAACATTATTTGTCAACCTAGTTACCACCATTAGCTATGAACTTTTGCCAGCCATGAACAAGAGCCTGTAGGCCACACTTTAAAGATCTGTACCAGCAGATATGTCCCACTGTCACTGTCACCACTGCTGAAATGCAGTGCCTGAAATGCCTTCCTGTGCCAATATCCTCTGTTTGATCTCCATAAACATTCAGCAATGTCAGTGGGTGTGATTTTTTTCACAGAAAGGAATTCAGTTCTTCATACACACTTCCACATTAGATGCCGTTCTGTCAGACTGACCCTCTGCTGCCATCTGTCACACGGCAAAAAAATGTAACAGTATCGATGGGAAGGTTCGGCCTCTACTGTTATACCACCGACATCTGTCTCTGATGTTGTGAGCCAATATAATAAGATGGGAGACATTACTTTCAGAGTTGCTGTCATCTATTCACAATGAAGGGAAATCCTACTTGTCAAGGTATTTTGTGTTACATAAAATAAGTCTGTCAGATCAATTCTTCCAGACCTAGAAAAGCAGATAACTTCCTATTTTCTCCAGTTGTGTCAAAGTGGATCTGATCTACATCAATACTGTTTGGACTCTAGGATGTGTGCATGTGTGTACACATCAGCCAGCATGTGGCTCAGCAACGTGCCTTTTCAGCCCTGAAAACTACTTGTATATTGGAGCATCAGCAAGAATATAGTTAGCAGTTTGAGGTTTGTGATTATTCCCCCGGATTCAGTAGTCTGAAATCACTTCTGGAGTATTGTCTCCAGTACATAGGGTTGGCAGGGACCTCTGGAGGTCATCTAGTCTGATCCTCTGCTAAAGAAGCTTCCCTAGAGCAAGTTACAGGAAAGTGGCCTAGCAGGTTTTGAATATCTCTAGAGAAGGAGAATCGCATCCTTCCTGGGCAGCCTAACACTCTGTCATCCTCATAGTAAATAAGTTTTTCTTCATGTTCACATGGAACTTCCTGTATTCCAGTTTGTGCTCATTGACCCTTGTTCTGTCACCAGGCACTGCTGAACAGTTTGGCCCCATCCACTTGACTCCCATCCTTCAGATGTTTATAAGCATCAGTAAGTTTCCTTCCTCAGTCTTCTTTTATTGAGGCTAAACAGTCCCAGGTGTCTCAGCCTTTTCTCATAAGGGAGGTGATCCAGGATCCTACTCATGTTTGTACTCCTCTTTCTTATCTGATGTCTGACCAGATCCTCTTTGGTCAAGGAAAAGTTTTCTTTTCCCCAGACCCTCTCTCTGGGTTTGGGATTCCCAAGGGGCAGTCTTAGCAGTAAAGACTGAATCAAAGAAGGTATTCAGTAAAGCTGCCTTCTCAGTGTCCTCCATTTCTGGGACACCAACCTCATTCTCCAGAGGGCCCACACATTTTCCTTGATCTTCCTTTCTATATTGACATACATCTTGTTGTCATGCACATCCCTCATGAGATTTAATTCCAAATGGGCCTTAACCTTTGTCTCCTTCCTTCATGCCCTGACAATGTTCCTATATTCCTCTCAAGTGAACAGAGCTCTTTTCCACATTCTGTAGATTATATTTTTTTATTTGAGTTTTTCACAAGCTTCTCTGTCATCCATGTGAATTTCCTTACACCTTTTTCTGATTTCTTATATTTATGCATTGATCAGTTTGGAAGAAGTACAGTTTTAACGCCATACAACTCTTCTTGGGCCTCCATTTCTTCCAGTCTTCTAACCCATGGAATACCTCCAATTAGGTCCTTGAAGAGATCAAATACAGTTCTTCTGAAGTCTGTGGCTGCAACTCTACTTACTGCCTTGTTTCTCCCATGTAAGATGCCGAAGCCCACTATCTCATGGTTGCTGCCTGTAGTAACCACCCATGATGCTGTCATCCTTATTGGCCTGCCCCTTAATTCTCACCCATAAGCTCTCCACTTGTTGATCCATACAATCCAGTTGCTTTCACATAAAGAGCAACTCAGCTTTCCGGTCTGTCTTTCCTGAAAAGTGCATTATCCATCACAGCACTGAAGTAACATGATCGCTCTCACCACATCTCTGTGTGGCCATGGATCTCTAGTTCTTCCTGTCTACTCCTCATGCTGTGAGCATTAGTATACAGATACTTCAAAGAAGAAAAGGGAGTAGAGAATGCAGGTTTCCCTGAGAGAGATGGAAGAATTCCCTTATAGCAGTGTACAACCTTGAGGTGGCTGGCCTTCTAGATTGTGTCATGGGAGGCAGTAAAGGAATATTTATCACTCTTTTGGTTCACCTGGATTATTTCCCATTTGGTTGCAATGGTGTAAATATTGCCAGTTTGGGCCCCACCTCTCAAGTCTTTCAGTTTAGATCCCACCTCACCGAGTTGGACAGGCACAATCCGCTGCCACACACTGCCCTGTCTCTTTGAGACAGGTGGATCCTATCCCTCCTCAGGAGGTTATAGTCTTCATAGAAAAACTCAAACTACTATGCCAGCACCAGACATGTAGTCAGGAATCAGTATGAATTATTCTTCTCTTTCCAGTTTCTTTGTTCCCTCCAACTGGCAAAACTGGAGAGAAGATAATGTGGGTACCAGTGTTTCTTCATGTCTCAGGGCTTTTTCAATTTTTCATTTTCATTTTTCAATTCTGCCCATGTTCCAGATTCCAGTATCATTCATGCCAACACAAAAGAGTAATAGCAGATAGTAGTCCATGCTTTTGACAAGCTGTGGCACCCTTTCAGCTGTGTTCTGGATCTTGTCTCCCAGTAAGCAGCATATATCTTGAGACTCTCTGTCAGGCTGGCAAAGGAGAGCCTCAGTGCCTTTTAACAGAAACACCCACTACAGACATGCTGCGTTTTTTTTGTTGTTGTTGTTGTTTTCTTTTCAAAATAAAACACAATTATTTTCTTAATTGTAATTGCACTCGTAACTATACAAATTTAATGACCTTATGCATTAAAGCTTATGTGGCACTGTTTTTATTTATACGTTCCTTTTCAAATAGTATCTAAAGATATTTATGCATTATGTGTTGACCTAGTTCCCTAAGAATTCTGGAAAAAACAAAACAAAACAAAACAAAAAAAACTATTGCTATTGAACAATGTTCTACAATATCTGGAGACAGTAGCAACATGGATGCTACATTAAATTGTATCTCATGATCACTGAAATTGAGAATTTTCTTAACTGAACTTGGTTTGGTGGTTAGCGTATCAAAACTGAAATAGCTGTTTCTGTTGAAAGTAAGTATCAGCTCAGAATTTCATGTGTGTGACTATATGTATGTGTAGCAGTGCAAATTAGTTATTATATAGAGAGTGTAAGGACAGGAGTAAGTCTGATCTGCTTTCTGGTCTGTTTCAAATTTAGGGCTTGCACTCTGTTTCCATTACTGCTCAACTCAGTGTCTTGGCTGAAGCTCTTCTGTGTTATTGTTGATCACTATCTCCCTGGACTTCATATGGTGCTACATTTTGATGCTATTAGCAGCACTGACTGTAACTGAAATTTACCAAACCTCTTTATTGCACTGCCTTCATCTTCACTTACTGAAACTTGTTCAGATATTATTCTTAGTCTAAAATTTACAATGAGATGATTTTGGTTAAATTTAATCTTTTTTCCAGGTAGTTTCAGCCAAAGCAGTCTTGCCATTTCCAAGAAAATGCTGGAGAAAATGCATTGTGTCGCAATGTTAAAACAACTCTGGCAGCCTTCTCTTTGTGTACTGTCCATGCTTTGGCGCACGGAGTTGAAATTTGGTCAGAGTACTGTGGTCTTTCTATCAGGAGTGTTCATTTCTGAATCTACATGTGACATTCAGCTCCCTTGGTGCTCATGGGTGCATTAAATCAAGGCTCATGTACTTATGTTTATCTGGTTTCCTCAGGTGTTACTTAACATGATCCTTTTCCTCCAAAGGTAAATCTTCCTGGATCCAATCTTGGCCTGGTGTTCAGGCTCTTAGCTTTCTGAAATGTGCTCTTTTTAGCAAAGATGAAGAAAAGAAGGCTCTTGCTCTGTCCTGCATTGACAGGGTTCTTTTCCAATTCAGCAGTGAGCCTACAGTTTATCCAGTCTTTCTTTTCTGACTTAAGTACCTATAGGTACCCTTCTTGTTCCTCTTGACCAATTCAGCTCCAGCTGTGCTTTAGCTTTCTTAACAGCATCTCTGCATGCTTGGCCAGTATATATGTATTTCTTCCACATTATCTGTTCCTTCTTCCAACTTCTGTATTCTTAGTTTTTTGTGTTTGAATTTTGCCAAGTGTTCCATGTTCATCATCACAGGTCTCACGACATTTTTTCTTGACCTCCTGTTCATTAGGATGGATTCTTCTTGTTCTTGGAGAAGATGAATACTGACTCTTAACCAGCATTCTTGATTTCCTCTTGTACTGGCTCTTTTGTCATGGGACCAATTAAAGCAGATCTCTGAAGTGTTCAAAGTCTGTTCTTCTGAAGTCCAGGGCTGTGGTTTTGCCTGTTCCCCTGGTCTTACTTTCCAGATCCTGATCTCCACCATCTTGTGGTCAGTGTAACCAAGGTTGCCGTGGCTTGATCCTACTTAATATGCCATTTCTTGTGTGAGAACCAGCAGAGCACATATTCTCAGTGGTACATAGAAGATTTCTGATTTCCAGGAACCTCCTTGGTTGCTTACACCATGATATATTGTCTTTCCAGCAGATATTGAAATGATTGAAGCGCCCCACTAGGACCAGGGCTTCTGAATATAAGACTACTTCCAACTGTCTGTAGGAGGCCTCATACACTTATTCTTCAGGTAGTATATAGCAGTGTGATATCTCCTGAGTTGGTCTGCTTTTTAATCCCTTCTGATAAATTCTGCATTGGCTCTGTTTTCAGCCAAAGCTTTATGTACTCCTGATCCTACAGTCACATCAAGGGCAGCCTATCCATTCTGAAGAGTCTGTGAACCAGAATCCATGAATCCATTCATTATTAGAATGGATATGATAATTCTAGAAAAGTTTGCAACTCTAATTCTAATTAGCTCTAATTAATAGAGCTAGATTTTTTTTCCAGTAAGGGCAGGAAGAATAGCAAGGAACGGTTGTAATATGTCACTGCTTATAAGCCTGGCCAGTACAAAAATCTCATTCACAACTTGGTGGTGTGGCGCTGGATTGAGCTGCGCAGGAAGGCATGAAAATTTAATTCCTGAGTCTGTCCTGGCCTAGCAAAGCCAAGACTTGAAAATCTCCAGTCTAGTGTTTTTCATAGACCGTCCTCTTGCAATTTGTCTTGGATGGCTTCCAGAGGTCCCTTTCAGTCAGTGTTTCTGTGTGTATATCTGTGAGGTTCTGCTTTACATTTTCCAGATTTTTGCCATGTGTAAGGACAGAATGTCAAAGTTATTTAGAAGCCTAACTTCTGTTCAACACAGTGGGTGGTGTGGAGTCTTGAACACGAAAGAGGAGGTTGAAAAATAAATGTGCAAAATATTCTTTTCTTCATCTTGATTAAGTTAAATTCCACATACAGACTGCTTAGGAACCAACTGGTGAGGAAGGGAAGAACCTGATATTGTTGCTCTGCAGGAATTGTTCATAAAAAGGTACTGTGTAGTCAACTGTAAGAAGGAATCCAGGCGCTAATGTGGGGAGGATATGAAGTGATCATGTGAAATTAGTCATGGTTGATGCCTTCTTATTCTTCCTGGTTAAATTAAATGAAAGGTAATACTAAAGCGGGTGCTCAGCCTGCAGCACTATCACTTGGATGAGATCTGGAGAATAATTTTCTATTTTTTCTCTAAACGTGGAAATGGTTGTTTACCTTTCCTTTGGGCAAAAAGATAATAGTAGCTAACAGTAGTAATAAAGGAACAGTGCTTTAAGAAAATTACCTTTATTGTATCTCAAAGAATATATAATAGAAAGTTGTCTGGAGAGGAATTTGTCAGTTTAGGATTCAAGTTCTCTGGAACAAGAGTAGAGAGAGCAGGCCAAAGATTGCAATAGCCCATTGGAGAGAAGTAGCTCTGGAGGAAAACGGACAACCAAAGCAGATAATTTTTGGTAGATTAGTTATACGGTTCAGACAGAAGATGTCAGCAGTACCTGGAGCTACAGCAAGATACAGCAGGCTAAAGACTGCACAAAGAAATCCAAACCTTTAAGCAATTTAGAACGTTATCTCAATTGGGAAATTTACTCTATCCTTTAAAATGAAGGCTATTTGTCACCAAAGCATCTGATGTTCAGTGTGATGGTGAAGTACTGCAAAACTAAATCTTTCCAAGTTTATTTTATGTTTCTGTGAATGTTTGTGTGTATTCACCCACATCAGTGTTTCACAAACACATTCTCCTCCTCGCAAGAACAGCAAGGTGTTTCTTAGAGATCCAGATTTAGAAGACCCATCTTGCTGATTTTTAAATGATCTGTATCTACCATGGAATGAAACTGCACGTCCAGGCTTGAATTTTCATTGATGTCTTTGGGGACAGTGTGTGTGGAAAAAGTATTGTATATTTTTTCAAAATTATTTCTTCATTAGACAACATTTTATCATTTGTCAAGCTACAACAAGATTCTAGGTGAGGGCAGCATGGCTGAAAGTAAGATAGAACATTTTAAAATGCTTTTATATGCTAAACTATTGCCTTTTTTACAGGCAATGAGTCTTATTTTTTAAGAATGAGAAAATAAATTTTTAATAAGCAATAGCAATAGGCTTGCAAGTAACGTTTCATAAATGTTGTTGGGAACTGCATGCCATTTGAAATATATTCCAAACTCAGATTTATGTTCATGCTAAGAAAAAACAAATTGAGAAGAAATAAAGAAACTTCAATGAGTACATGGCTATTTTTCATTTCTTGGCAGAAGATACAAGTGCCAGTTGCTCAAAAACAGGGGTCAAAACAAGAACTTCAGTCCCTAGAGAACAGTTTACTCACAGTTCCCTCCCAGGAAAGTTTTGTCAGGTTTCCCACTCTGAACACTGGCAACGCTGTACAAATTGCTAAATTAGAAGTAGATAATTTGTTGTATACAGAATTCAAGGGAATTATATGTGATAGTTTATCAGAACACTCAATTGAAAATCCAGTGAGAAAAGTGATGAGGTAAATAAAAATTTATAGTAGATTATTATCCTGTTTTTCTTTTCCTAAAGGTTTTGAAGTTTTCAGGCGATAAACTGATACTTTCCAGAAGTAATAGTGCAATGTGAAAAGGTAGCTTTAAGACATTTGATATATTTGTGATTGTCGCGGGTTAAGCAAGATCTACCTGTGCCCGTGACAGGGGGGCAGCTGGCCCAAAAGGGCCGCTGGCCCAAAAAGGGAAGGGGAAAAGGGAATGGGAAAAGAAAACAGCGGCAGCGATCTAAGGAGGCACACTTATTTACTAAATATTAAATCAGAATACAGAATAATACAATATAATACAATATAATTGTAATTAAGCAAAAGAGAGAGAGAGAGTGAGTCCCAAAAACCGAAAGGCCTACTGTAAGCTCTAGGCGAAACGGCTGGAAGGCACCCCACGCTCCGATGATCCGGGAGAGAGTGTGAGATATCAGTCACGGGAGTGAGATTATATACTGTTCTGGTCCCGTGACTTATCTCCTGACCGTGATGTCCTCTGGGAAATGTAGTTTTCTTCTGTGAACTATCCATACTTTACATGATGTTGTGATGTGGAATACTAATAGCAGAATTACAAAAGTATTAAACCATGACAGTGATGCTTCTCATCACAGAGTTTGGGAGATCTCAATAACTTAGCGTAGGCTGATTTTTACTGTAATTCATCACATTCTACTTACATTTAAAAATGTCAGTAACGTTAGCATGAACCAATTTTTAGTACCCTTATGCTTTATTGCTTCCAAGGAATTATTATGTTTAAAGGCAAAAGAAGAAAGCTGGCCTACTACGTGCTACAGAATGTGTCAGTTTTCTTCAAATTTTAGATTTTTAACGCAATTAGGAAGTGAAACAGTGTGTGTGATAACACACAGATTAAATTATAAAACCTTGAGAAAAAATCTAGCAAGCCTTTTGATATTCTTGAATTCTGTTAGAAGTGATTTTATTGCAACTGGATCCCAAATTGTTAAGAATCCTATCTTAGATAAATAAATGTTAGATTTATATATGTGTTAAGAGCACATCACATCAAAAACCACACATCTATTTCCTGTTATTCTCACTGCCGGGCTTCATAATTCTAGTACTTTGCTCGTACTTAGCTTCTGTAGCCCAGATATCATAAACAACACTGTTTAAAATGACAGTTTTGAAAAATCTGAGTGAAAGGGACATGCTATAAAAACTATGCACAGGATAGTATTGCACAACCATATCATGTTGTCTTTTAAATTGTAATATGTAGGGGAAAACTGTTATTCCCAGGAAATAGCAATGAAGAAGACTTCATTCAACTATTTCTCTGATTCTCTTGATGGCAGAATTAACTGTAGGTACATAATTTCTGAAAGATATCCTTAAAGACCTCCAAAGACAAACTCCATAAACACCCACACAATCCATTTCAAAGCTTCATTCTCCTTGTCCTCAGAAATTTTCCAAGATTATCATAGTTTTTCTTGTGATTTAGCTCTGTAGTATTTTTCCTAGCACAGTGGAGATAGGCAATATCAATTCCCCCCCCCCCCCCCCCCCCTTTTTTTTTTTTCTTTAGAGCTAATTACAGTAAAATCCATTCCACATCCATGTCTTTTAGCAGTGTCATGATACTAGTAATGATTTCAAAGCCAGGACAGCTCTGCTTACTGGTTAGTAAAAAGTAGAGGATACAGAATTATCTGTAAACTCAGAAAATGCAATCAACATGTCAGTGGGAGAGCTACAATTCCTTTTGAGTCTATTTACTTTTTTTTTTAAGTTTAATTTAATTAGCTTTGGGAAAACTATATTGCATATTTTTGTAACAAGGTTACGTAAAAAAAAAAAAAAAGTGTACAAAACAAGTTTTGAATCTTTGGCTAAGAAGATAGTGTATGACTTTTGAAGAATGTTACAGTTTCAAAGACAGGCCACAAATCATAACTGTAATGCAACATTCACATTCTTGAGTACAATAATTAGCTTCAAAAAGCTTCGAGTGCACCCTTCCAGCTCAGCTGCAATTGAAAAATGTATAACATTTTGTGTACATTCTTGTGAATTCATGTTTGTGTCATTCTATAATGTCCTTGTCCTTTGCTTTGTTACTAGAATGACAAAAGTTTTGTAACTGTTAATGTAATTCTCAACTTCTTTTTGTTGTTTTTTTTTTTGTTTGTTTGTTTGATTTTTTTACTTTATTATCAATGTACATTTATAGTATTAATAGTAAATCACTTCCCTGAGGAGATGTTGTATCCTTAGCATTGCTTAGTGAACAAGAGATCAGATGATGGAGAGATAAATATCACATGATACATAATATAAACCCAAACCAAAGCTCCTCAGCTAAAATGGTAATAACCTAATAATCAGCAGGTTGTGTTTTACAGAAACAACTGTCAAAATAAAGCTAATATAATCCTAAGTGTTTTTGCTCTTTTTGTTGTTTTGGGGAAATCCTGAATTCATCTGTGGAAACTTTAGACTGTTTAAATTTAGTGCAAGTATACTGTATTGTAAAGAACATCATTCCAAGTTTTCAGTTATGCAAATAATTTTTAAAAATTCCAGTAAATATTTATTTCAAGGTCAGTTTGTGTTCATCAGTGAGACTAGATAGCCAGACACACAATAATGCTTAAACCACTTAATGTGACTAAAAGCCTTGGACACTAAACATGAAAGTCCTGGGAGGCACCAAAGTCCAAACTTTAGATCTCCAGAACAACTCATCTTGCATCTAAAAAAAAAATAATAATAAAAAAAAAGGAGGCATCTGGAGTTCTGCATTGCTGATCTGCTAAATGTTCTCTAAATGCATGATGGCCTGCTGCTGGGCAGACTCAGAACCATTTAAATTAAGACTGTGCAATTAAGTGTCTAACACAAGCCCAATCTCCCTCTGTTTCACAAAGGAGATATTCTGCTGTTTACCTCCTTTGTGGATGCAGCACAATTCAACAGCTGGCTTCAACATTACAGTTAGGTGATGCCTCCTTAGCAACATCCCAATGCCAGGTTCCATGTCCATTTGTTGATTGCAGGCCTGTTGCCCTGTTGCCTAGCCTGGTGCCAACAGGGAGGCAGTAAAACTACAGATGAGATAAAACTGGAAATCGTTATCTTTTATGGACTTCTTTTAATGTGAGAAGTGCTGATCAATGCTCTAAAAGCATGACTTATGGATGTGCAAAAGTACTGTTAGGTGCAAGTATGCTCTATGCTAGCTGTTGTGAAAATTCTGATTTGGGATGAAGCACTATCTGGGAACATGAAGCTCTCTGTCAATGTGGTGCTTCAAGTACATGTCTAGCCATGAAAAATTAAGAGGCTCTTGGGAAGGAACTATTGAGTTGTCCCTTTTTTTTTGAAACTCTTTGAGTGTAGCAACTGAAAATTCTTCTCGGGAATTTGGTTACTCTCAGAAATTCATTTCATTTTAAAACAGTTCTAGGAAAAAAATAATCCTTTGTGTAGGGCGCAATCCTACTAGGAAGAGCCATTTTGTTGTGCTGTCTAAAGGCTCTCTTCCTCTTGTGAGGCATGGGCAAAGAAAGACTAGGGGAGGGGAGGTAAAAATATCCCAAGAAACTCCTATGGGAGATTGTTTCACTACAGGCTGCCAGTGCACAACTCTGATAAAAGGCTCAAATTCTTACTTTATCTGTATCCCAAACTTCATTTGCAATCAAATGTAATTACCCCACGTCAAGGTCATCTTTCTACTATTTGCTATTTTTTTTTCTATGTTATCAAATGAGCAGTGATGTTTCTTATGCATTTTATTTTTTTAACTATGTCATGTCAAAGTAAAAAAACTGGATAAATAAACAAGCTATTAGTATTCAAACAGCTAATCTAGAGTGAGTCTGATTTATATGTTCTAAGTTATAAAGTAATGGAAATTCTCAAGCAGAAGCCAAGGCTGTGATAACAACAGTTTCACTTATGTTGCATAAAAATAAAGACCTTCAAGTGAATAGCTCAGCTCATTTAAGGCCTCATCTGGAGTGCTGTGTCCAATTCTGGGCTCCCCAGTACATAAAAGACAGGGATCTCTCGGAAAGAGTCCAGCGGAGGGCCACAAAGATGGTGAAGGGCCTGGAGCGTCTCCTCTATGAAGAAAGGCTGAGTGATCTGGGTCTGTTTAGCCTTGAGAAAAGAAGACTGAGAGGGGACCTGATCCAGGTCTATAAATGTCTAAGGTGTAGGGGCAGAGTGGCAAGCCCAGTCTGTTTTCACCAGTGTGTGGAGACGGGACAAGGGTAAATGGCCGGAAACTGCAGCATAGGAAGTTCCGCACAAATGTGAGCAAGAACTTCTTTATGGTGAGGGTGACGGAGCACTGAACAGGCTGCCCAGGGAGGTTGTGGAGTCTCCTTCTCTCGAGATATTCAAGACCTGTCTGGACGCCTACCTGAGCAACCTGGTGTAGGGAACCTGCTTTGGCAGGGGGGTTGGACTTGATGATCTCTGGAGGTCCATTCCAACCCCTACGATACTGTGATTCTGTGATTCACTTTCTGAACATAAAATCCTTTGTTGAAAAGGAAAAAAATGTAAAAGAATAACAATGAAAAAATTGATGAATAAATTTGTCTTTTTCAGGTTAATAAAGAAATAATGTCAAAACAGCTGTGGAGGGAATATGGTCTACACAGCCTGTCCTAGACCTTCCCACGCAAAATAATCCTTCGACTGCTAAGACCACTGATGTGATACTTTTAACTTGAGTTGGGTAATGTCCAAAATGATGAAATAGAGATTCCAAGAGAGGTTCTGATATGAAAACAATGACTTTGCAATCCGTTATTTATAGCATTGACTAGTATGCTTCTAGGTGAGTTACAGCTGGGTAAGTGTTATGATAATAAATTTAATATTTTTTTTACTCATTTAGTGTGGAATTTATCTGTTTTTTTTCTGTCTTTGTTCCTGATCTGAATACATTTGGTGATGCAGCTGGAGCACTCCCAGCAGGTGATACCAGTGCCATATGAGGTGATGAGGATGTATAGCAAGCAAGTCTAAAGATTAGAAAAACTACACGAAAGCTCACACAGCTTGCTACGTTCAGATGGCTGAGACAGTTGGGTTGAATGGATAGAGGAATAGTCAACACTCTGCAGTTTTAAAGGTTGTTTTTTCATTCACTATCCTTGTATAGACTTACAAGAGGTATTTAACTGCAGGCTTATCAGTTCTTGTGATGAAACATGGGTGTCCCTGAGCACAACAGTCCAGCAACAAGCAGCAGAACAGTGTAAGTGGTAATTGGTTACCTGCTCAGTGCCTGCAGAGCACCCTGACAAAACTCCTCTGAGGACTGTCAAGGAAGAGAAACTTGTAGGTAGGAAAGGTAGGTAGGTAGGTAGGAAAGCCTAATAGATAACAGAATAACTGAGTTTGAATGGATGTCTGGAGGTCTTGTTCATCTCTTTTCAACAATGTCACCTGGAATAGGTTGCCCAGCACCACGTGTTTTGAAGATCTCTAGGGATAGAGATCAAAAAAGTCCCTGGGGAACCTATTCTTCTATTTTGTTCTCAATCTTTCCCACAATAAAAAATAAAAAATAAAAAATGAAATATAAATAAATAGATAATAAATAGATAGATAGATAGATAGATAGATAGATAGATAGATAGATAGATAGATAAATAGATAGATAGATAGATAGAGGTTTCCTTATCTTAAGGAGAAACCTCCTGTATTTCAGTTTGTGTCTACTGCCTTGTCCCATCATTGACACCACTGGCAAGAACATGGAACTTGTGGACACAGAATTCTAGTGACGATCTTCTAGAGAGGAAGTATTACAACTCTTAACCTGTATGTGCACATTCAGTTTCAAGTCCACCAGATTCCTTAAGATCTTTCTAAATAAATTATTTCAAGGCCATGGGCCACTACTGTATTCAGGTGCATGAGGTACTGGTACAGACTTTAGCACTTCCCCTCACTGAATTGCATGAGATACCATCACACTGTTTCTCAAGCATGTTGAGATTCCTCTGGATGGCAGTACAACCTTCTGGTATATCAGACACTCGTCCTTCTATGATCAGCAGTCAAATAAAGTTGAAAATGTGCAAACTTATGGAAGCATAGAATCATCAAGATTGGAAAAGACTTCCAAGACCATTTTGTCCAACCATCCACCTGCCACCAATGTTGCCCACTGACCTGTGTTTCTCACTATCATATCTACATGTTTCTTAAACACCTCCAGGGATGATGACTCAGCCACCTCCTTGGGCAGCCCATTCTAGCACTTGACCACTTTTTTGGAGAATAAATTTTTCCAAATATACAACCTGAATCTCCCCTGGCACAACTTGAGGTCATTCCCTCTAGTCCTATCACTGGTTACACAGGAGAAGAGGTCAACCGCAATGTCATAGGTGTTTTCAAGCTGCTTTGCAGATTTTTGAGCAGTGGCATTTTTTTCTTAGTACTTATTTAATTTCCCATTTCTTGCAGTTTGTAGTAAATATGCCCTACATTTCCATATGTGCAAATTTTAAGACTACTTGATTGTTCTTTTCTGTGCTATATTTAAATTGGAAGTAAGTTTACGTGTTTATTTTCTTGATGAGATTTAAGTGTAAAAAAAATATAAACAATGTTTAAAAGCCTGCAGACAGGGAACAGAGTACCCAAACAACTGCTATGGTGGTCATCTTCTCTCCTGACATACATGTTTGTTCTTTGGTTTCTCAGGAGAGGTAGTAAATTGTTGTCATTGTCATAGTGACAAGAGACATCTGGAGCAATGGTGCTACACAACATGGCAGTCTGCGCTAAAGTATTTAACAGTTTACTGGAAGATTTGTTTATTCATCTTCTATAAACAGAGACCTTATTAAAGTTTTTTTCACAGCTAAATATCTTACAATTATTGGAGCTGAATTTCCGCACTTGTTCTGTAATGAAGTATGAGTCATAAATTTGATAAAAAGGCATGTAACATAACCATGAATTGCTTCAAAAGCTTTTTTGATCAGTTTTGTGTAGCCACCCTAAACTTGTGATCTGTGATCACTAACATTGTTTTATGACCAATTTGATATTTTTTGATAGCCATTTTTAGGGTGTGAAGCTTCTTATACCAATTTCATATTTCCAGATGCCTTTTGTTGGTCAATCTCCCTTTAAATAAATACACCAGCTATAGAAAGAAAAAGGCAAAACCCAAAATTTGCCTAAAATAGAAAAGGTGGAGTGACCAGACTGTGAGTTGCTTCTAAATCATTGTGTGATCTGGCCAGCAATGAGCTCTTTTTACTTGTAAAAGCCAATACATTTCAGCTCTGATATGTGCCTAACTCAGATTTTCTTGCTTCAAAGATCATTTAGTTCCAACCACCCTGATGTGGACAGGGATACCAACCACTAAATCAGGCACTAGCTCAGGCTACTCAAGGCCCCATCCAACCTGGTCTTGAACGCGTCCAGAGTTTGGGCATCCACAGCTTCTGTGGAAGTCTGTGTCAGTGGCTCACCACCCTCTCAGTGAAAAATTTTCCTTTAACATCTACTTTTAATCTCTTCTTTTTCTGTTTAAAACAGTTTTCCTCTGTCCTATCACTATCTGACCTTATAAAAGATTGATTTCCTCTCCTCCTTATAAACTTCCTTTAAGTATTGGAAGATCACTATCAGATCGCCCCTCCCTCTCCTGCTTCTCCAGGCTGAACAAACTCATCTCCCTCAGCATGTCTTCAGAGAAGAGATGGCACAGCTCTCTGATCATCTTTGTGGCCTTCCTATGGACCCATTCCAAAAGCTCTACATCTTTCTCATGCTGAGGGCTCCAAGATGAGGCCTGGCCTCACGAGGGCAGAGCAGAGGGGAACAATTCCCTCCTCGTCCCAGTGGCCACCCCTCTTTTAAGGCAGCCCGGGATACTGCTGGCCTTTTGAGCTGCAAGCTATAGTGCTAGCTCGTGTCCAGCTTTCTATCCACCAGGACTTACACGTCCTTCTCCACAAGACTGCTCTCAACAGGTTCTTTGCACAGTCTGTAAATGTATCTGGGACTGTCCCAACCCAAGCACAATCTCTTGCAGTTGGCCTTGTTGAACCTCACTAGGTTTTCATGTGCCCACTTTTCAAGGATGCCCAGGTCTTTCTGGTTGGCATCCATTCCTTCTATCTTGTCAACTGCATCACTCAGGCTGGTATTAATTTAGCTAACATTATTGGATTAAAATGCATATTTGAAGCATAGTATTACAGTCACCTCTTTATCTGTCTTGGTTTATTGTAGGCATTTGAAGAAAAGACTGTAATATTACCTGAATATGTGAACTTGTAAATGACAAAATGTGTAATTGTAAATGACAATACTGTTTTTCCTCCAAACTCTAAATACAAATATTCTTAGCTAAGATAACAGTGCATCTGTGGCTAGGTATATAGAAATGAAGAAGAAGCTGCATGAGTGTATTGTATAATATAAGGTATTTGATAAATGAATACAGAATCACAGAGGAGAAAATCTGTTTTGTTAGTTATATAGCATGTGACGATATAACTCAACTGAAATCGAAATGGTTAGTTAAATGTAGTCAAGTTCATCATGCTAACCACAATGTGTTGGAAAGAAAAAAACAAAGTTGTTTTCACAATAAAATATTTTGGTTTTATTCTGTGACAATTTTAACAGTTTTTTCTTTTGTTCTTTTTATTTTTTATTTTATTTATTTATTTATTTATTTTTAAACAAATCTCTAACACATCAGTTGCTCTGAAAAGTATACCTGCTATTTATTTCCATGGAAACTACAACAGATAGAGAGATTGAGAAAATCCTCAGCTACAAAGCATTAGTTTTCAGCAAAGTCATCACCATCATCTACTCATTTTTGCCAGCCATGAAGAAGATACCCTCACAGAAATATGCAACAATCAAAACAGTCATCACTGGTGAAATGCACCACCCACCTCCTCACTGTACTCACATCAACTGTCTGGTCTCCACAGATATTCAGCAAGAATCAGTTAATATCAATGGGTGCCATTTATTCTGCATGAGGGAATTCAGTGATTCCTTTGTATGTACTCCTGTGTCAGATGTCTGTCTGTCTGTCAGACTGCCCCTCTGCTGCCATCTGTCACACGGCAACAAAGTGTAATGGAACACTGGCCGAAAGTTTCATGTCCTACTGCCATGCCACCAACATCCACCTCTGATGCTGTGGGCCAACATAATAAAATGGGAGAAACTGCTTTAGGAGCAGTTCTTTTATAATGAAGAAATTTAAAAATCCTCAAGTTTCTTTCTCTGTCAGCCTGCAGCAATTCCAAAACAAAATGTATTATATTTGAGGTGTTTTAAAACTTTTAATTATCATTTCCAAAAAAGCATATTTAAAACTCTCCAATTGTGAAATAGTATTTCCTTTAGTGGCCCTACTAAAAAGCGTTACCAGAAATATTTTAAGGTTACCTTAAACATATCTGAAGCAGCTTCTCTCTTACATGTTGTCTAAAAATAATCTCATTGGAAAGTTACAGGAAAGATGTTGCACTAAGGCTGTAAACTACTATTTGACATTCTTATGCCTCTTGTAGTAGAAGTGCAAAAGGTTTTGATATTTCTTGGATTTTTGTTTGTGATATCCGTTGCTGCATATATGTTTGCAGTACCTAACCCCACGCAAACAAATTGTTATTATGAGTTTTCCATGCTCTAAGAAAGATGCATTGACCACTCAAGCTGTGGTTTAAAATAATGATTTTTGTCAATCCCCAGCAAGTAAACAAACACTCCTATTTTTAACAGAACAAATACTGTATAACTTGCATTTAAATTGTATTTATTGTACATGTCAATGAAATACAGTGGAGAAAATTACATGTTTTCAATATAATTAGAGAATACTTGTTTACAAAACTGTTATTTTTAACATATTCCATCTTGTGAACTTCTAATGTACAGAGAAAGATGTTTCTACAAATGGCTCTTTGGATTTGAACTTAAGGTTCATCCAAGGTTCATATGCTTCATTACCACCAGGCAGGAAATGAGCAAGTTAGTCTTTAGACCAATATTGCTGTGCAAATATCAGGAGAATTTGCTGACTAACATCTGATCTCTGATTCATCACTTATAATTAACATTGTCGTTATCCCGGACTGTTAGAAGCATTGTAAACACCAGCAGTAAACATTTAATTTATGTATTAGATAGCCAAGACTGGATATTGTGGCAGAGGTCTAAGAAGATTACACAGATTTAAAAAAAAAAAAAAGAAAAAATATGGAGATTTTAAAATACCATAAAAGCTACACTATTACCATGTTATTATTTACTTAATTTACATACAGCAGTTGTCTGTCACGTGAGCAGAAATGAGGCATTTTCTTTGTATGCCAGGATGTATATGTAGAAATATAAGTATTTCCATGATTTCTTCATGAAAGAAATTTACATTCTCGGTAACATCTGCCCAAGCACTCTGCTTACAAACAAAACCTAGTTACTGAATCAACATTTTCACTTTTCTGTGCATGTGCTGGATCCTAACCAAGATGACACTATAGACCCTTCTCCTAGAACAGCTGGATAGACAGAAACATAAATCTTACGGAATATGTAGTAAGTAAAAGATGCATAACAGAAACAACTTCATATGAGAACAGGTTGACCTAGCTGTAAAATACTTCATCTGACTCACAGTCTTACAAAACTATTAACAGTTATGCACAAGAATAACTCTGGTAGATCAATTTTTCTGTAAGAAGCTAATGAATTTATAAGCAGTTCCTGTTGGAGTATAGAGTATAAATAAAAGTAGGAGAAGCTATATTCATTATTTATTCTCATGGTATTTCTTACTCCAGTTGTTTGATATTTACAGTGAGCTTGATCAAAATTCTGCACTTATTAATCCAAAACTAGAGTGCCATTACAATTTTTCCATCTTTTTAAGATATCTTATTTTTACTCATGTTCTGAATAAATTTGCTTGTGACTCTTCTGGTGTTTGGGTTGAACTAAATGTTCATTACTTTCAGAGCAGCCTTTGTACATAACACTGGTAGAGCTTTGTACTTTGGGGAAGACATGCTGAAGTGAGCAGATGTGTTCACATACGTTGATCGTTGTGACATAACCTACAGAAGTAGTATCCAAAGGAAGAAGTGAAAAAGCTCATTTCCTCAATTACTATAAATATTCCATTCTAAACCGAAGGGGTTTTTAAGGCATAACTTGGTAATATTTAACAAAAGCACTTTTCCTTGGGTAGGTGTTGCCAATATACGCAATTTCCCTAACCAACAAATGTTTTATGTAACTAATTGAAAGATAGGACATACTAAGAGCATATTTTTCTCATATGCCAGCTCTAGAAAGTGTTTTGATTTCCAGTTTTTTTTCTTTAAACTACAAAAACATACACAAAAGCGATGAAAGTGAACAATAGTGAACAAGAAGTAAACTATTTGTTAATTTACTTCTGTTCTATTCACTATCTGATAAAAATACCTATTGAGAAAGCAAGAAGGATCTTCAAATCACTGCCAAAATTCCTTTTTTCAGAAGCCTTAGGTTTTAGTCAGCTGGGGGTTTACTGTGAATGGTAGTAACACTTTATCTCTTCTTTCATCACTCTGTCAGCACTCCTAGAAGCAGTATGTGTTCTGGGAAAAGCATAAGAAGAAGAAATAAATAAATCAGGCAACTCAGATCTGCTTGGAAATATAAGCATTTACCATTTGTAGAGAAGTAAGAAAATTGTTTTATTCCCAAATAAAGTTTAATTAATAGGAAAGGGTGCTTGCAGTCTGCTTGATAACTCAAAGAAGGAATGCAAGACTTTATTTCATCCCAGATCTCCTGTAATTAAAGACCCTATCCTCTCCTCTTTTAGTTCTAAGATTTGTATTGTCTTGCTGTCAGTAACCATCTGCAACCAGCATTCTTGACATGCAGAGTAGCAGGTAAAAATATTTAGCTGTACTTTAGCTATTCCAGTGTGTTGTATACATTTACGCTGATTATCCTAACCTCTTAGGGATGTAAATACCACTGACACTCAGCAGCAAGAACTGCTGTATTTGAGACTTTGAAAGTTGTCTGCATTGGTACATCAATGCTAGAGCCACACATGCAGCATCTACAGCTTTCATGTTTGTTACTTGGCATGTCTTTTTCAAATGTCTCTGGAGTAGGTGGCTATCCATAGGCTTCTGGTATTTTAATCCAAATAGAATAACAGCTTTTAAGACAGGCATGTCCAAACTATGTGTTTGGCCCCTGACAAAGTTTACTTGTTACCACAAAGAGTACATCAACTAACTTCTTTGCTGTTCTAGGGATTTCTTGCATAGTTTTCCTTACTGCTGCTCTCTTCTGGGGCTGAAATAGTGAGAAAGCAACTCTGGAGAATGAAAACCTGCTGAGTCATATCCCAACTGGACAGTCCCTTGCATCCCTGCAGAGATGTTGCCGCAGATCAGAAGTGTTTTAAGTAGCAACCTAAGGAGAAAAAGACTCAGAAGTTTATCTTTCATGCATAGTGAACCAATGATGATGTTACAGCTACTTTGTTCACTCAGGAGAAGAGGGCTGCTTGAATGGCTTTATTAATAAATAAGTTATTAAAATAGACTGGAGGGATAAGCAAACAAAGCTCGTGTGTGTACTCCCTCAAAATTCCTGTGAGTTAAGATATGAGACCAATAAATAAGTGAAAAAGCTGTCTGCCATTAGGGCAGACTGTTCTCATTACCTGATGAAGTTTTGGTAGGGAAGGCAACCACCTGCATGCTGCTCTTACACCCAGGGGAAGATCTTATCAGTGTATATAAATACTTGAAAGGAAGATGCAAAAAAGACCGAGCCAGATTCTTTTTGGCAGTGGGCACAAACAAGAGGTGGTTCTGTGGGAACTTCAGGAAGCACTTCTGTGCACTGCAGGTGGCTGAGCACTGGCACAGGTTGCATAGAAGCTGTGAACTCTTCTGGGGATCTCCAACAGCCACCTGGACACAGCCCTGAGCACCCTGCTCTGGGTGACCCTGATGGAGGTGGAGTTGGGCCACATGGACCTAAAGGGTCCCTGCCAACCTCAGACATTTGGGGATTTTTTGTACAGCCGATATATGCTCCTTGTCGGCAATAACAGCAATGAACAGTAGTGTATAAAGGGAGGCCCAGCCATTGCGTTTTCCTTCTGGAAAATGGCTGGAGACCCTGAAGTCTCCACAGACGCCAGGTAATAGGGCACTAGCAGCAAAGAGTTTTCTACTGTTTCATGCTTTTTCCTGTATCGTGAAGAGAAGACTGAAACAGGGCAGGATAGTGTGTCTGCAGGGACTGTGGTGTTGCAGACCATGATAGGCACATCCTGCTCTGTGAGAACAGCAAAGAGGAGGAGAAATAACTAGCATTTTAATGGATAGACTACATCCATCAGAAGAGATGCTGCAGTACAGGGTGGTACTAATTTCCTTTGTGAGTGTCGCCTACTTGAGACAGATGGAGATACCTGCTTTCTTTGGAGTATTAGGTTAGCACCGTCTGATTCAAGTTATGAGTCTAAATGGTTGTCTGGATTTCATAAAACTGCCTATCTTATTGCCGTTTTGTTACAACTATAATTATGAAATACACATGAAAGAAAAATACTGGTGGTATTATTTCTATTTTACTTAAGACAGTAGGAAGAGACTGAACACTTTAAGTCCTGTGTTCCTGAAAATGTGAGAAAACTCTCCACTGTCTAAGGATCTGACAGCAATGCTTCAGTTCCATCCAGTCACATCATGTCTTCCTTAATCTGCTCTTGGTGCATTCTTTTTCAGACTTCATTCTTTTGGGAGTAAGTTGGAGACTTTAGTCTATTTGATGACCCTTGCTCTATCCATACCTCAGTTGTTTGTGTGCAATTCGTCCTCCTTAAACGCTGTACCAGACTGGGATTGCATCCTCAGCAATTTTTTATTTATCTCTATGGAGGAGGATGAGATTCTTCTATGTTGCTTGGATAACTTTACTTCAAATTTGTCTGAACTCCTTCAGTTGTCTGCTCATGATGGTCAAGTGCCAAGGAAGTTTGTGATGACCATGAAGGTTTATTTCCAGAGCCTGCTCTTACTCCAGGTTCAGACTGACACAGAGCCACACATGCAGCAGAGCTCTGAATCTGTGAAAGCAAGTGTGAGTAGAGCAGTTCTGTAAATAGTTGACATACAGTGAGTATGCCTCTCAGGAAGACAAATAGGACAATATGGAACAGGTCCAAAAGGTTAGTAGGAAAGTAGATATCTATTCACAAATTGACAACATCATGAGGATTTTATTAAAAACAATGGAAAGATATAGCCAAACATACAGAGAAAGAGCTAGAAGTATGCGAAAATATTTCACTGTACCCAGCAGGAGTGGAAACATCAGGAAGCCAAAAGCAGAACTAATGAGCACAGTGAGAAATAGATTAGTTTTCAACACCCATAAAAAGGAGAAGTTTAGCATGGAAGGAAAATTTTTACCACATTACTTGAGTGGAAAGATTTCTGTACCTAAAAATCCAGGAGAAAGTGAATTAATGAACATGCAAATTGAAACAACTGATGAAAGCACTTTGTAATATGACCTGCGTGATTGAATGGTTCTCATCAAAGTCCAACAGATTTTCTTCCAAAGTCTTTTGATGTTTTCCTACCAATTTATATTTTCAGAGTCTGATTATGATTTTATTGCCCCTGAAGGCTCCCTCTTTTGTTTGAAGATTATTGTGCTCAAGAACAATTGTGCTCAAATTCTGCTCTGTATCTTAGGAAAAGCTGTTTTATTGTGAAATGGCGCTTGAGATATGATAAAGCAAGTGTTTCCTTACTGGAAATTTGCTCTGATGTAACTGAACTTCCTGGGATATCACCAAAAGACAGTGAGGAACCAAAGTAGCTGAAACCCCTCGATTTTATGAACATTAGTCATACGTTATAGGAATCATAGGTTATAGACTGTCTAGATATTAAACAAACTAATAATGTATATAATATTCTAGATACTGACTGTACTAACCGCAGTAAATAACTGCAGTTCATACCTCTGTGTTATAAGCTGGTGTGATTTTTATCTCTATGTTTTACAGAGTGAGCATTCAGAACTGCAAAGCAAATGCTATATTGGAACTTCAAATGCTAGTTAGCTAGGCATTTTAAAGAGTGCAGGAGAATGTTTATTATTCAGAGGGTTATTAGCTACATAGTCAAACAGTGAAAAACACTGAGACTAGAGTGTAACCTCTCCTTTGTACCACAAACTGTATGTGGAAAAGTAACGTTCTTCACAAAACAATCAACAGAAATGCTTTGCAGCTATGTTTGGATAACAGATGTCCTTGTTTTTCCCATGACTCTATTACCCTTCACAATTCCATCTCCTCCCTGATATCATTAATGACTGGGTCCAGACTTGCCTTGCTTTTCCTGGACTATTTTCAAGAAGTAATTTTGTTTTATATTGTTCCTTCCTGACCTATTTTTTTTTTTTCTGTATTGTATACTTTTCTGTATTTTTAATTAAACTCGCTTGGGGCTAATGATTTTTGTTTTTAAATATGAGTGTGATGAGTCTGTGGTTTTCCTAGGCTGTTGCTGATTTATTCAAAAAAAAACAAGACAGTGGGGTTTACAGAGAGTTTTTGTTTGTTTTTAGAATGTTACAAAACTGAGTCATGACAGACACCTGAAAACCATACTGAGATATCTGACTTAAAAAATAATAATAATTCTGAAAGTCCCTGCCACAAACTGTGTTTTAAGAAACTACTTTTATTTTTTTTTTTAACCATCTTAACCACTTTAGCTAAAGTAGTAAGTTTAAATACCAGCAAAATGTTTACTGTATTTATCTGGGAGCATATGAGGTTTATAGTTCTGGATGATTTTAGTGTACTGCAGATTGATGGTAGTGCATGGGGACACCAATGCAGGCAATATTCTTGACTGCTACACCGATTCTTTCTTTCATGATTTATAAGTGAAGCATGTGATTAGAAGTTTTGTGGGACTGAAAGAGGTGTCAAGGTGATCATGCTAGTTGTGATACTTTTTCAAAACAGTGAAACCATCCCTTCTCACAGTTGCCTCTCTTTGTATGTTCTTGGTTCCAGCTTTGCCATGTGGTGATTAAAAGCTGGTGTATCATGGTGAGTAGTGTTTTCCCTAACTTTTCCTGTGTTTCCACTGAGTAAATGTCTCTGTGGTGCAGGCCTCAGGATAGTATTTTCATTTGACAGGACAGACGAGCAACAGTTGGAGAACAAATGCCTTTCTGTAGGAGTAGCATGTAAACAAAGTTTATGCAGCTGCTCCCAGCTATAATTGGCATTTCAGGAAAAGAACATAGAGGTTTAAATATTATACTTGCATAGCAGTTATAAAACACAAACTAACTCAGCAAAGCGTACTGTTTGCAGAGGAGAAGAAAATTTCACTGGTGCTAGCAGAGAGCAGAACACACCCACAAGCTGCCATATTCAGCTTAGCCTGGATACCGTGTCATCCTTGTCTGCTTTCTCCTTTGAGGTCGTATACATACTCAATACATCACAGTGAGGATGCTGAACACAAGCACTCTATGGTAACTGCAAAGACGCAGCATGTCCAAACAGCTCCATCTCCAGCTGGTGCCTTCCTATCAAAGCTATTTCCTCAGCTTCAGGAATGAGCTTCCCTGTGCTCCTCTGGAGTCCTGTGTACTGTGGAATTGTTGCTGCAGTGTGAGAAGAAACACTAAGTTGAAACAAACAGGCTGCTGGCCTGGTCTGCAGTTTGGTAACCAATTATGCAAACTATTGAATTCCTTCTTTCTCTCATCCCATGAATAACTTCCTTTAGGTCCACTGTCAGACTACCAAATATGTTACAATATTTTGTGCTGTGATGCTGGAAACTGGGTATATGCTGCAGTTTGTATTGGCGTGTCAAATGTGCCAACACAGAACAAATCTTTTGCAAGCCAACGATCACGTTACAGAGCAGCTTCTATTTCAGATTACATCCGGTGGTATTTGTCTCTGCTTGCTGGACATTCAAGGAGAACAAACAGTGGATGTGAACACAGTGAGGAGGTGGGTGGTGTGTTTCAGCAGTGGTGACAGTGACACAAAAGACAAGCCACATTCCAGATGGCCATGCACAGCTGTCAAACCATGAAATGAAGAATGTCTCAGTCAGCTCATCTGTGTGAATCTGCAAATGGTGGTGACTGTATTGAGAAATAGCGTTTTATAACTGAGAATTTGCTCTACCAAATAGTGTTATTGTGGTATTTGTATGTGCTGCAGTTTCCATAGAAATAAATGGAAGACATCATTTTTGTAGCAATTTTAATTTTTGTGTATAATTAAAACAACAGCAACAACAACAAAAGCATATTTGTACCACAAAATAGAAGCAATACAAACTAAATTACATTTCATTTTTAAAATTTTGTTATTCCCATATTTGCAAAACAGTAAAATGTGGATTCTTTTCACCTTGTTTATTATTAAATAGAAACACTCATATGTAGTAAATAAGTAAATAATAAGCATATTTACAAGAATGTGAGCTTTTTCTCCATTGCCACACTGTTCCATCCATGTCATGCACAAACAGAATACATGCTGAAATAATATGCAGCACAGACCACTAACAACTTAGTAACTTAATTTCCCAAGGTTTTTCATCAGCACTCACGTGCACTTATTGACAGACAACAACTAAGGAAAGTAAAAACAAGTAGGTGCCAGGTATGGATATGTTACCACTTCTGGATGTTTGGATAGGAGAAAGATTTTTCATTGAGTCAGAAGTGCTTGTCTAAAGTGAAATGTGCTAAGATGTGTCATCTTTTAATGATATGAGGTTGGAACACTGAAATGAGTATCAAAGATGAGCATGAATCAGAGAAATATGTAGAATCACTGATTCATTTCACTGAAGAAATCTTGGCAGCCTTGGCAAAACTGATAGATTCAGCCACAGTAACATCCATTTCTGACAATAAGTGAAAAAAAATTACTGAAAAATTACTGCTTCATTGGTTTTGATATTAAAACCACATCTGAATCTACAAATATAGCAACTTTGTGTAAACACTGTTAGTAGTGCAACCATAGATGAACTTCTGTGTGAACACTGTAATTTTTAGCATCTGCGCAATACTATGTGGACCTCACAGAGGTGACACAGACAGCAAATATTTTATTTCCTTTGCCATGGAAAAGTCAGAGGTTGCTTAGAGCTTTGTCCAGTCACCAGATCATTGTGAGTGGTGCTGCTGCACAGCTGGCCATTCCTTAGCTTGCACATGTGAACAAAATTCTTCCCCAAGCGCAAACCTCTCCTAACTTTTTGAGGGTTTTTCAAATTTAAAACCTCCTGTCAGTGTCTCTGCATTGATGCTATGCTCTATTAAGTCAAATGACTACATGGGAAAAGTTAATAGCCTTAAATATATTGTCACCTCGATCAGGTGCTACATCAACTGAAAAATATAAAAAAAAACACCAAAAATCTGTGACTACATTTACTTATTATCATGGCAATGGTATTATGTCTGCATAACTACCATTCCTCTAAGAAAGAGGACTTAATTGGTGTTGATGAATTTAGTTAAACAGAGCATGTTTACAGGGAGGATAAGTTTTCCAATGGAAGTTTTATTTGAATTTCTCTTTGGATAAAAATTCACAAACATAAAATTGAAAATTTCTATTTTTTAAACATATCAGATTATATTGCTCAGTATTTCACAAATACTGGACCAGTGAGAAAAGTCTTTCAGTAAGACTGTTGTGACATTCTAATCTTCCCCATGGTCCTGGTCAGCCAAAGAGCTGTGTTCTGTAAAGTATAAACAACATATGGATTTCCCCACTGTGATGTGTTTATTTTGGCAAAAAGTACAGGGTGGTATGGTCCTGGAATACATAATTGCCTTACAGCTACAAACTGTATTTTGCTGGTGATGATCTAGACTGCATATTCATTGTCTGTGAGTATGAGAATTAGGTTGTGCTATAATGGTGAATATTTAAACAGAGATGCAGTTGAAAGCCGGCTGTATAGCTGCAAGGTTAAAACGTTCTGTGCTCTACCCACTTTGTATCTGGCACACCTCTGTTGGGTAAGTGTACCTTTGGCATATCTCTGTAGGCTCTGGGTTACAAAGAAGGGCTGGGAACAGGTCCAGTTTTCAGTTCTAAACAGATTTGCTCAAATATTGCTCAACCTTCTCTTCAGTGACAAAACCCTGAATATTTGTTGTAGTAGTCAGGAATAACCGTCTTGGTGGACATTTGTCATTCCACTGGCCACGCCATGGTGAGTCCCCTTCTCCACAGACCTGTACTCGCAGCTGTGATTCCCCCCCATATACATGCATCAGTTGTCCACTCTCAGGCAGTTCCTTTTACGCAAGAGCCTGACTGAGCACTACCAATACGTTTTCTCAGTATAGGGATCAGAATATTTACGCAATGAGGAAACAGAAGAGAAAGTGAATCACGTTTGTACAGCGGATGATTTAGTTGGTCCGCAGAGAGGGTCCGTGACATCCGTTATTCAGAGGATTTCATTAGGAATGTGGAATGGCTGGGAAATAATAATTCATCTATTTAGTAAAGATATTCAGAGCACAAGGAGAAAAATGTAAAAAATGCTCAGCTCTGCAGTCGAAGATAACAGGACAAAAAAAGAAAATACTTTCCATTATATTAATGCAGTGATACTGATGTTAAAATCTGATTGTGGTTGAAAACCTATTATTATACTTCCGAAGAAAGATGGAGTAGAATGGTTATATCATATAGAGCTTTTTTGTCCACTGCTGTAGTATTGTCTTGGAAGATTTTAGATTGTCCACAAACACATTTCTCACCTTGTCCTGTCTTGATGAGATATTCTATCTCATATTTCTGAAATACAAATCAGGGATCTTTCTGTAGTCTTACACACAGAAAAGATACATAGGAATGATCCAAACTCTGTATGTACTTCTAAAGAAAAAAAATGTTTCAAGAGCCATACTGCAATATTCCACAATGTTGTAATCTTTTTCCTTTCATGTGAAGTAGCTTAACAATCAGTTTTGTATCTCCACAGTTGTATTAACCATTTCCTCTAGGAATTCTTGCAGTCAGGCAGACATCCTGGCCATGGTAGAAAATAAAGGAATCAGTGAAGAACACTGTCCAGAGTCCCGTCTGAATTCCTGGACTGGCTCTGAAACACAGAAAAGGATAGTTCTTTCTGAAAGAAACCATGGAAGAAGGTCAATTGCTTCCTACAGTGTTCACCATGAATATTAGATATAAAGAGAGGAAGAGAGAATGAAGGAGAATTTGGAATAAAGCAAAGGAATATTGAAGGAAAGCAGAATGCGCAGTTAGGAGAAAGAAGTGTTATTAACACACATTGTGGAAAATGCTGCAGAAACAAATCATACAAATGCAGAATAGAATACTGTGAATAGTCAGTAAGAACTAATATGTTTAGTACTGCAAGGAGAGAAAAGGCAAACGAAAACTGAACCACAGCTATCTCATTTGGAGCACAGGAAAATAAGCCTGCATCCACCTACATTTGTCTGGTTATGCATACCCTCTTATGCAAACAAATACAATTCTAATTTTAGTTCATTTTAATTTCTTACATAATTGCTTTTGAGCGTTGTTCTGGAATAACGCTTTAAAAACAGAAGAGCAGTATGGTAGGAATTGCTGTGGCTTCAAAGCAGTAGCTTCTATTTTACATGGAGTTTTATCTGTTCTTCCAGTGTTGTTCTATTAATAATTTATTTTATGAACTAGACATGCTATTCTGCTTAGAGTTTGTTTTGTCTTTTCTGGAAGCTGTAGCCTGTGCTTTGCCAATCTTGCACATAAGAAAAAGAAGATACCTACCCCACTGGCACACTGTACATTTTTCAAAATATTGCTAGTACTTTTCTTTCATTTGATTAGTCTTATGTTAATAAGTCTGTTACTACTAAAAAAAGATGCAGAAAGTAATAACTCTCAATTTTTCAAAACATGTGCAACACTTCATACAGAGAGGAAATTTGCTGGTTTTTTTTTTTTTTTAATATATGTTTCTTAATGATGGAGAAGATGTGATAGCAGAAGCTCAAACTGAGGACTGGGAAATGGTTTGATGAAGTGATGTGGTGCCACTGCTATGCTGAACTGCTCAGCTGATAGAGATGAGTTGTTTGAATTCAAGAACATTTTGATATGGGTTTTGTATTGCTCCTGGGTTACCATGTTTTTGCCTTGTCTTTGGGTGATAGTCTGCACCAGCTCAGGCAGTCACAGCTTCAGGGCTTGCTCACAGCATCACTGCGTGCCAACATTCTGACCTAACCTGCCTGGTACCATCTGTAGTTTTTAATGTCATAGTCTCCATCCTTATGATCCTGTAAACAGAAGTATAAATTTACATATTAAAAGCAGACTCTTATTCCATTGAGATGCCAGATTTTACCTTCCCAGAAAAAAGAGTCCCATTAGAGACACCAAGGAAAGAGAAACTCCATTTCTCCTTACCTTTCCATGGAGTGTTTCAAAGTGGTCTTAAATCTCTGCAATTTGCAGGTCTGTATTTTTCTGTATCCACTTCTTGACCACTTTCTCAGCAACTTTGTACAAAGCAAATGATCAGATTTTGATTTTTGGCAAGAGGTTATGTGATTTCCATCTGAAGCATTCAATAGAATCAAATTGTACCAAATCTTAGAAGTCCAGCAGGCAGTATATGATTACGTCTCACACTACCCATAGTTCTTGCTGGATATTTTAATCATGATGGTGTGTTTTTCCCCATTGGCTCTAAAAGTAAAAACAGAAAATCTACTACATCAGCATTTATACTAATTTAACTTGTAATGTGAAGAAAGGTTAAAGATTCATGAGAAGCGTGGGAGCCATATTTCTTTGCACAGTGTCATAACAGACCTTTCAAGGCTTTTTTTCCTCTTTTTTACAATCTAATTGCATGTTATGATCTGCCCAGGTAAGAAATTCAACACATACATCAGTAAGACTAGCCTTGGCCACACATTCTGCCATAAAATCTTGTTATGGAGAGATATATGGGAGATAATGGGAGCTGTCTGATTGCCTTGTAAATGATTTTTGGCAGGAGATCAGATGTAAGCAAAGATTAGGTTTGTGACCATTTGAGGAACCTGAACATCCACAAGTCTGTGGGTTCCAGTGAAATATATTCCAGAGTCCTGAGGGAATTAGCTGATGTAGTTGCCAAGCCACTATCAACAATATTTGAAGAGTCATGGCAATCAGGTGAAGTCCCTAGTGACTGGAAAAAGGGCAAAATCATAACCAGTTATAAGAAGGTAAAAAGGATGACCCCAGAAATTACCAGTCTGTCAGTCTTATCTCTGAGGTACAGAGGTACCAGGTGAGATCATGGATCAGATCCTTATGGAAGCTATGCCAAGGCACGTGGAAGACAGGGAGGTGATACGGGAGAACCAGCATGGCCTCACCAAGGGCAAATCCTGTTTGATGAGCCTATTTACGTTGGTGTCACTGCATCAATGGATAAGGGAAGAGTCACTGATGTCATCTATCTGGACTTCAGTAAGGCCTTCGATACGATACCCCACAGCATCCTTCTCTCAAAATTGAAAAGATATGGATTTGACAGATAGACTGTTCAATGGACAAAGAACTGGCTGCAGGATCGAGTTCATAGAGTGGTGGTCAATGACACAGTGTCTTGATAGAGATCAGTGATGACCCAGTGCTGGAAACAGTACTCTTTAATATCTTCATCAATGACACTGACAGTGGGGTCAAGTGTATTCAGCAAATTTGCTGATGACATCAAGCTGTGGACTGCAGACAACACACCAGAGGAACTGGATGTGATCCAGAGCAACCTGGACAGGCATGAGCAGTGAGCCCAGGTAAACCTCATGAGTTTCAACAAACCAAAATGCAAGATCTTGTGCCTGAGTGAAGACAACATCCACACCCAATACAAGCAAGGGAATGAAAGGGTTGAGCACTGCTCTGCCAAAAATACCAGGGGGTACTGGCGGATGGTAAGCTGGATATGAGTCAGCAATATGCCCTTGCAGCCTTGCTGAATCCTGGGCTGCATCAAAAGAAGTGTGGCCAGCAGGTCGAGAGAAGTGATCCTACCCCTCTACTCTGCGCTGGTGAGGCCTCACCTGGAGTACTGCATCCAGATATGGAGTTCTGGAGACTGTTGAAGTGCATCCAGAGGAGTGCCACAAAAGTGATCCAAAGGATGGAACACCTCTACTATGAGGACAGGCTGAAAGAGCTGGGGCTGTTCAGCCTAGAGAATGGAATGCTTCAAGGTAACCTGATAGTGGCCTCTCAATATCTAAAAGGGAGCTACAGGAAAGGAGGGTTCAGACTCCATAGCAAGGCCTGTGGAGACAGAACGAGGGGAAATGGTTTCAAGCTCAAAGAGGGTAAATTTAGGTTGGATATAAGGAAAAAGTCTTTTATAGTGAGAATGGTGTGGCACTGGAACAGGTTGCCAGAGATATGATTGATGCCCTGTCCCTGGAGACTTTCAAGATGAGGTGGATCAGACCCTAGGCAACCTGATCTAGCTGTGGACGTCCCTATTCATTGCAGGGAAGCTGGACTAGATGCCTTTGAAGATCCCTTCTAACTAGAAGGAAGGATTCTATGATTCTATGTTTTGTTGTTGTTGTTGTTGTTTTGACAAAGTAAGTTGCATTATGGGCACTGGTATACGATTTCTTATTCAAAGGGGACATGCATAATTACCAAGTATGGTACAAAGAGGTTATTTTGGTGGGTGTAGAGTTCCCTCTTTGAGAACTTATGTTGAGAACCCATCCAAGTCTGGTTTGTTCTGTAGATCAGCTCCTTCAAAAACATAAAAACAGTAAGCATGCACATGCATGTTCTGTAGATCAGCTCCTTCAGAAAGGAAAGGGGACAGAGATTGTCTGCATCTACTTCATTACATTTATCAGATCTTATTTTGAATCTATTCCTAGCTTTGTTGAGCAGTCTGGCTTTGCCAGACATTCCCATTATATCAGTCCTAAATTGAAAAAATCCTCTCAGTTGCCAATCCCATGACATCAGACCAATGTAGTTTAAGAAAAAGCCTTCATTCCCACAGTGAGAAATATCTTGAATACAGTTCCTGAAAAGAAAGCAAAATTCAGTTAATCCTATAGATGTTAACTTAATTTCAGTTTGTTTCTTTTGGAAAGGGATACTGCAGAATGCTGGTGCTCAGGGACTGAGCAGCTCTGGGTTTGAGAGACTGAGGACTGGGAAAGCCGAAGTTTAGCTGTCCAGCTGAGTAGTCATGGTATTCAGTCAGCAAGGCCCAAATTTCCATGTTTACAAATAAATGTGATGCATTTGGAAATTCCCAGCACTACATTCTTATTCAGACAGAGTTTAGATTGTGAAAAGCATAGTTTCCATTTCACTTTTGGCTGAACAAGAATGAAGATTCAAGTTTGGTGAGACTTCTGCCATACTGAGTTGGGGTAGATGGAAGTAGGATGTTTGATGTTTTTAGGAGCACAACTATTTGCAAGGCTTATGTACAGATAAATATGCTTTTGTTATATTATCTTGATTTCTTCTTGTAGATTGAGGAAGTATTAAAACTGTTCTCTTGACACCAATATGCAACTGTCTCGACAGTAGTAAGACAGTTAATACAAACCTTCAGGGAATAGCTGTGCTGATAAATTGAATTAAGAATGGAGTTCACAAAATGGAGAACTAAAACAAACAAATAAATAAAAAAGCTCAAAAACACTTAATGTACTTTCTGATGAAAGGGAACTGGTACAAAAATAAGTAAGTTCTAGCTTGAACATCTGCACAAGGGTGTCTAACCTATCAGAAAAGTTTTCTGTCACAAAGACTATTATGAGCTTAATAGGGAATAGGAATAGTGTCCTAAACCTAACACACTTCATGTGCAGTCCTTAATTAAATATAACCAAGTCAAACTGCATCTTCTGTTGTGGGGATGCATTAGGTATAATATGGTCAGTCTACTGAATGATAGCTGAGTAAGAAAGCAATTGTTATATAGATAAGACTAGAATATAGATCTGATGCTTAAGTATACTCTTAATTTGACCCAAAAATCAAATATAGCTGAATCAAATAAGTATATTTAAAAGTTACAGTATGACAACTTTCTTCAATCAGTGTAGTAGTTTTAGTCATTGCAAACACTAAAAGATAGCATTCAGACTGAAGAAACCACAGGTGTAATCATGAGACTAAAGAGCAAATAATTTGTTCCATTGGTGGCTCTAGCAAATGGTGAAGCTGAAATATATCTTCTTAACATTTTGAAAGTAGTAGCAATTTTATACTGATATAAGCAAACTGCAAAATATATTGTGGATAAATGTCCTTTATACATGGTGAGTTCTGTCAATTTTATGAGTTGAGAAAAGGGCAGAAACAGATACAAATTGAGAAAAGAGGCGATAGTAAAAAAGGCAGTGTAAAAATCAATTACTACTAAGGTTAATATTTAAAAGTTTAACTTAATATTTAAAAGATGCCTTCTACCTTGTTCTCCAAAGAAGTTCCCATTTACTGAAGGCGGAGTAACAATAACTATGTGCAGATGCCATTGGGAACATCAAAGGATAGGTATGGTTTACAAACCAAATTAATTGGATCACCTGGTGTTGACAAGACATTCAAGACCTTTGGGACAAAACATACAAGAAGGCTCATTCTACTATTTTTAATAAAGTGAGTTCTATGAGACTGAATGAAATCTGTGAAAGACTTGATTCTTAAGGTCTCTTAAAGTATCCCACTTGCAGTAAATTTTAGAAATGATTATCTATACAAACTGCTCAAAATGCATGTTTATGCAATTGCTTGGGGCAGGAAATCCAGAAAACACACATGGAAGGCATAAACCCAGCAGGGATATTCAGAGGAAGTCAACAGATCATCAACAGATAATCAAGCACAGATGATGTATGTCACTTGCTCCAAAAGTAATGCTATCTATTTTTTTCCATGGAAACTGTGACAGATACAAAGAGTAAATAATACTATTCAATACAGAAAATTCTCAGCTACGAGACACTATTTGTCAAGACAGTCACCATTAGCTATGCATTTTTGCCAGTGATGAACAAGAGCCTGCAGGCCGCACATAAATAATTGTACCAGCAGAAGTGACCATTGTATGCACTGCTGAAATGCACCACTCACCACCTCACTGTTCTCACATCCACTCTTTGGTATCCATAAATATTCAGAAAGTGTCAGCAAATGTCAGTGGGTATCATTTTTTTTCCACATGGAGGAATTCAATGACACACCAATGATTCTTGCACACTTCCATACCAGATGCCATTTTGTCAGATTGCCCCTCTGCTGCCATCTGTCACACAGCAACATGTGATGGGATATTGGTGGGAAGATTCAACATCTACTGCTGTACCAACAACATCAGCCTCTGACGTCATCTGCCAACATAAAAAAAAAATGGATGCACTCATAAAACTGTAGGATCTGCCTATACATTTCAAAGAAATGTAACCTGAGCAGTATCTCAGTTTTTCAGATAGATTTGCTGTCCTCCTATATGTATACAGTCTGCTATTCCATGAATTACAAGCTCAGGTGATTAAAGATATTGCAGAAAATAGTGAGAACATAATGAAACATTGCTACTAGATGTTTTTAGGATAGCAGATGCTCCAGGAAGAAAAATAACTGATCAGGAATGACCTCATCACTTGTAGTAAATTGTTTTAAAGGTTATGTACCATTCAATTAACTATTTACTTCAGAGTCAAAGGTGTCCTAAGGTAAATGCATCTTTATTGCATTCCAGGGCGAGGCAGAACAAGAAAATTTGCCATTCTTGGATTCACTGCATCACTCCCTGGGACTTAAACCTTGTTGGGGAGTGGTTTTAAAGGAAGAAAAAACTGTTTCAGTCTTGTCTGTACCATCTACTGCAAATAATCCCCTGTGGGATTTACTGGTGAGTGCTATTTGGCATGGGCCAAAATTCTACTAGCAACTATCACAAGCTGCAGGATGGATCATATTGAGTAAACACCTCTTATTTCCTGGTCCTCTCTTGTTTAGTAATATATATGTAGCTTACTATCTGGGGCAACCTCCTGTAAGCCTTCCTAACTACACAAAAAAAACCAACCAACCAAACAAACAAACAAAAAAAAAACAATAAAAGACCAGAGAAATAAGAATGCTGTTGTCATCTTTTCTCATCTGTTTTCTACTTTGCCATGTGATATCTCAAGGTGACAGAGACCCACTGTAATCTCCATGAGTTTGGATGCCAGTGTTCTTATGAGGGATGAGAAAGTGTAGCAAAATTGTCTCCCTTCAAATCCAGGAATTTTCAAATATTTCGGTAAAAGAGAGCTTTTAATTTTTCTCTTGCTGTGGTACAGAGTTTACGTAGCAAAAATAAATAAAGTTAAGCAAGCAAGCAGTTGAACCTCCTGATTCTGAAAATATTATTAGAGAGTAAAAGTGTTAAAGAGAAAAAAAAGACCACTGAGGCTGGTTGCACACATCTATGATACAGAACTTTCTATACTCCCTTGACATGGACCTGTGGAAAATTCTCATCATCTTTACCCTTAGGTTTTGTCCCTTCAGTAAGGGTTGCTACAGTCTTAAATTCCAGAGGAGGTCAACTAGACAAAGAAACAAAGGCCATTGATTCCTCAGTGTTAACATATGGTTCTCTCTTTTTCTTAAATGTTAGGTAGCTCTCAAATGATCATAGAAGGCAGCTGTAGGGAGTGGACTTTAAAGGTCACATTCAAAGCCAACATAATGTAATTAAATGAACTACTCTGAAACGTGTTATAAAATCTCATTAACTACATTTATATCTGTCACAGGAAAGTTTACCCAGATAACAACTGGAAACACACTGTAGTAAGGTCAAAGTCTTCTTATGAGTGCATGCAGAAGGACTTTTTTCTTTTTTTTTCCTATGTGACCATGGGGAATGAAGTGATCTCAGAGTTATTCTAGTTTCTCTGTATGAACAAAAGTATTGCACCTTTTAAATTTATGTAAAAACTTTGCAGAATGGAAAAACTGCACTGTATCCCCATTTCACCTCACAACAGTCATGGTATTTATGGGGCTGGTTGCAGATGCTCCAACCTATTACATAGCTTCCTGGCTGAAGTTGGAGAGTGAAGCACTCAGTGTGGCCTGGAACAGAAGGAAGCATTTTGCTATATTTTAAATTATTTTTTAATAATCTTGGCTCGTGTACCATGCAGCTTCCTTAACTAATTTTTTCATGGATCATTAGAAAACAACCATGTCACTCTATGGTTCCTGTAATGTATCTGGTTTAGTCTGATTTACTGTATTTTCTGTATGGTAATGGACTGTTTAAACTTGCATCTTGGTTAAGCTGCAAGCACTCTGCAGGAAATCTCATATTCTCTGATTTCTCCAGATTGTGCCAAATGAACTGCTAGCATTTTGCTTTCTTTAAGTTAGTTCTCCATAGTCTTGGATTCCTCTTTTCATACGACATGCTGAGAAACTGAGGCAGAGGGTGAACTGTAGTTTGCCAGGACAACATCAGAAGAAGTAATCACAAAATACTCTTTTGGGAGTCAACTTAGAGTGTCTCATACTCATCACTCCCTGTTAAACATTAATTTTCTTAATGCTCCAGCTACTTACATAATCATGTGTTTTTTTCTTATGTGAAGAACTCAGCCATTACTTTTAATGGTGGATGTTGTTAGACTTTATTATAAAGCAAAATTTTAAATCACATTTACATGGGACAAACAGATGATAACTAAAAGTTTCCAAAGTGTTCTATTTTTGATACTCAGTTATGACCGTATAGTTCAAGATATTAAGTATGATTTTTAAGTGCTCTGTACAGACCAACATTGACTGCTACCAGAAAGTAATCCTTGAATCTGCTAGGGATATATTGTATGTAAATAAAATTATCAAATATTTAATCTAATGTAATTTTTTGTTACTTTGACATGTGGAAGTGCTTGCTACCTCTTAAAGGTTCTCCCCAGTTTACAGAGACTAACACAGAAATTTTGTCTGATTTTCATTCCCTGAATTTAGCAGGCATTCAGAGCTACAAGCAGAACTAAGAGAAAAAGGTGCTCTGGTTTGTCCCCCGTGCTGAATAACGTTTGTTTTCTGCTTCCTTTGCTTTATATTTCTGCATCACACCTTCCTGCAAAGGATACTTGCTGCTGTTGCATGTTTTTTTTACCCACTAAAATTTTCATCAGCCCCCATATATGAGAAATGAGAAACTAGAAACACCTAATGAGACATAATGTGTAAGTTAAACAGCGTTGATTTTTATTTTAGTGTCACTCTGAAATTGACATTTGGATTGGATTTTTATCACAAAATTGCTTTGTAACATGAGGCTTCTTTGCCCAAATGGCAACTGCTATAATTAGATAATCTATGATCTTTTTGAACAGGGAAATTCCATCTTTACCTCCTCTTCACTTCCTTAAATCTACAAACAAATTCTGCATGACAAAGTCTTCATCTGAGCTGGTCAAACTGAACAATGTCAGTAAATAAGAAATGAAAGAAAATACCTTTTGCCTTTTTTTAATGACTATTTTTGCTTGATTTTAACTTATACGTGACTGTGTAAAAGGCTGCATTCCTGTTTATGAGCACATCTCCTCCTCACAAACACATCACGAGCAGAAAACAAAGAGCTGTACCCCTTGAGCTTCCCTGAAGAATGAGTGATGATAACCCCTCAAAGCCCTTCTGCAGACCTTTCTGCAAGTGGGACATCAGGAAGGTTATCCTCCCTCCTGCTCTGCCTTGATGAGGCCACATCTGGGCTGCTGGGTTCAGTTCTGAACTTGTCAGTTGAAGAAAGACAGGGAATACTGTAGAGAGTCCATCAGAGTGCTACAGAGACAATTAGGGACTTGCAGCATCTCCTATACAAGGAAAGGCTGAGAGACCTGGGAGAAGATTGAGAGGGGATCTCATCACTGTTTATAAATAACTGAAGTTTGGGAGTCAAATGAGTGGGGCCAGGCTCTTTTCAGTGGTGTGCAGCAGTAGGACAAGCAGGAACAGCACAAATAGGAACACAGGAAGTTCCATACTAACATGGGATATGGGGGAGAACTTTACTGTGAGAGTGAGAATACTGGAACAAGGTGGTGTGAGGTTGTGCATTCTCCTTCTCTGAATATTCAAGACCCTTCTGGATGCTTTTCTGTGTAACCTACTTTACAGTACTGTAGGGAACCCGCTTTAGCAGGGGTTTGAACTCCATGATTTCCAGAGGTCTCTTCCAAGCCTACAATTCTGTGGTTCTGTAACTTCTCAGAGAGGTTATTTCTCCTTCTCTGAACAGCTGGGCAGCAGGGGAAGAAGACAAATGTTAAAAAAAAAGGGGAGATTGGCCGCTCTGTCCCTGGGGAAAGGTGGGGAGTGGTGGCCCTGGTCATGCTTGCCTGCACAATGCCCTGGGAGCGGGTGCCACAGGCTGATGAGATCAGTTGTGCCTTCATGTACGTATGGCAAGGTCAGCAGAGCCAATTAATCACTCCTGCAGGAGGAGTGATATACTACTTCCAGTCTGTTATGATAAACAAATTCTTAATCATCCTTTTCCCAGTCTATTCTGAAACAGAAGTCAGGGAGAAGCTTGGCCTTAATCCCATCAATATGAATGCCTTTTCCCCTAGGTTGGATAAAAGCTCTTGTGGGCGTTGCACAGGAAGTGTATATGCCGTGTGAGCTATTCCACGGGGTAGATACCCACAACCCCAGTCCACTCATTCTCCCCTGACATTCAAATACATTCAGAAGACGTCTGTTCTGTTTTGGACCTCATTCTACAAATAAGTACCTATCAGCCACATATCTGAGAAAAATTAGGAAAAAATTCCAAAAGTTTATTTTTCTATCAGAACATTAATTAAGCAAATTATCTGCTTATCTTTACATTCACTTAGAAATGTTCAATTAATAACTAAGATTAGTTTCACTTTATCATTCCTAAAATTCCTAAGAAATTCATATTTCACAGGATTTTTACAGTAAACTCAGATTCACTGTACCATCTTCCCTGCTTGCCTCCATGTCTCATATCATCTCAGTGTATTAATTGTTAAGGTGTATAGTTTGTTTTTAAGGGATGTTCCTTGTTTTTTAAGTTTTTCCCTAATGTAATTGAAATTTGCGTTTTTGTACCTGATTGTGCATCTTCACTTATCATAAAATTAAATTAAGAAATGAAGTCTAATTTTAAATTCTGTTACTAATGAACTGTGTGTGAGTAATTGCAGCCAGAAAATAACACATTTTAGACATTATATCTAAAATAGAAGATGTGGGGGTGAATTACTTACAAATTTTGAAGTAGAGTGTTAGCAACTTCATGAAAAAGTCATATGTCTGAACCAGATGATACAGATTCCTTCCTATCCTTCATTCCTTAATCTAACTCTCAAAGCAGCTTCAAATTTTGAGTGATCCAGTTGCTCAAATCATTACAGATACAGAAATTAAAATACATTAGTTTAAAAAGTTATCAAATTTTTATGCAAAAAGCCATAAAAATATTATAAAACTTCAACTTCATTCTCTGGAAGAGCCAGAACAAAACAGTCTAGAAAGTTCAAGACTACAAAACCCTTAGCTTTAGAATACATATTCCACTTAATAGATTACAAAGTATAATGCATTGTATTTAGTGGTAAAGTCTCCTGGTGGCTAATTAAAGGTTAATTTTGGATAAAGTCACTGAAAAGACAGGTTTGAATTGTGTTTGATATATTAATTAATTATCACTAATTAACTTACTAATTAAAGAAGAAAGTATGCTGTCAGAGACAACTGCTGCAGTCTCTTCTCAGACTGTTTCTCTGCCACTGAGCTAATGGAGAAATTCTGTGTTTCAGTCTAGGAACAGACATTCTTGTAATTGTCTGCAGTCTCATACTAAATGCTTCATTCAGTAAATAATTTTTAGCTTTAACTCATTTCCTCTACTTCAATATGCTGTGTGTTCAAAGATACAATTAAAAAGTAGTGCTGTTGTCCAACAGCAGTTAGGTCTAGCAAACAATTGTTCACCATCTGGAGGCTAGGCTGAAAAAAAATAAAAACACGCCTGTGTTTGATTCCCCCTGAAAAATATACCCTTCCTGTTCTTTTTTTTTTTTTTTTTTTTTTTTTTACATATACATCAAGAGGAATTCTGCTGTATACTCATCATAATTGTAGTTAATATCCATTTGCATAGCAATGCAACTGTCTGGAGCAAAAAAGAAGAAAAATGGAAGCTAGGAAAGCACAAACGTTTATTCCTATTCTTTTGTACTGCTTTCTGCAGAAGCATCTGTTCTTGCCAAATGAGGATATGAGGTAAAACTTTCTTCAGCCCTTCTCCAACTGAGAAGGTCAGCACTGAAAAACATTTGGCTTGCTTCATCTGATGGCAAAAAAAATGTGAAGCAGAAGGAGCATTCTTGTAAACTATGTGTTTCATGGTAAGTCTCATGATATTTAGCTTGATCATAAAAAAAAAATAAAAAACAAACACAAAAAGGGACCAAGCCTCTGGTTTCTCCAGGCTTTTGGAAATCTTGTTTTGTTTTGTGATTTTATAAACTTGTTCCTGATGTTGGTGGAAAAAAACAACTAGCAGAATGAAATGCACATTCTCAGAAGTCCAATGAAAGTAGATATTGTTTTAAAATTTCAATTCTTTAGACTAGATTGTGATTAAAGGTCATAGTAGAGGAAGTGATATATTACTTTTATACCCTTTGGTTTAGCCTTACTGAATTGTGCAACTCCCAAACTGAAGCCCTGGGGGAGGTGATGAGGTGTTACATCTGGGCTATCCCCACGGCTCACTGCTTCCCATTCTCTTCACTCCTACTGTTCTGGTCTGGTCTTTGCACAGATTTTAAACCTCCTTCTAGAGCTCCTGATCATTTTCTCTGCAGTATGAATTCAAATGTTTTGTTGTTGTTGTTGTTTTTTGTGTTTGCTTGTTTGTTTGTTTTGGTGTATTTCTATATGGCTTTCTTTGTACAGGTAATAAAAATATTGCAGGAGAAATTTGCTCTGGGGTTATGCAAAAGAACAGAAACAAACAGTTAAAAAAAAAAAAAAAAGATTTGTATCATTTGCAGCTGCTACTAAATAGGAAAGTCTAAGGAAACATCTTGCAGTGCCCACATCTTTTCATTTTTAAACAAGACTATTCATGTAAAGTAAGAAAAAAAAAAAACAAAAACAATAAATATGACATGCCCCCAGGCAAAAACTCTGAACGTAGAAAATCTATATCTCAGTTCACCACTTAACATTTTTCTTTCCTCTTTATATTTAGACTCCTCTAAGTGTGCAGGATACCTTTGGAGATAGATTTTTCACTCCAACATAGAAAAAATGTGCACTTGTTAACATTTGAGTGTCCTTGAAAATACACTGAAGAAAGGAGAGAAAGTACAAATCACTGCTCTTTCGGGGTTTATTTTCAGCTGCCTTCTCAAGATAGGAACTACAACTACTAAAGATGAAGCACAGTTTCAGATCTTATTCCAAAGGCATTCAAATGAAGAACTGCCAGTTGTGACACGTGCCCTTTTATTATACTGAAAATGATTGATATCTTGCTGGAGGCACCAGTACCTATGAAATGTATGCACCTTTTAAACAATGCCTGCTCTATCTGCTTTAAATAGTACAGCGCTTTGTCTGGAAAATGACCAAAGAACAAATTATTTTTAATATTGATTTCTTTGTTATGTGGATACTGTGGAGTTCCCTTTGAGATATGTTGCATGTACAAATGATTGTACAGATATAAAAATAGTGTGTATGCTTGAGTGCGGAAGATTGTCTAAAATCTACTCTGTAAGTGGCTGGGTTAAATTATCTTTTAAAGTAACTGTAAAGAGATAATAGAAAACCCTGGACAATAGGGCTGAAGCAGGTGCTAAAGAAATCTTCCTTCTAATATTACTAACCATTGATATGGAGGGAGAGGATGACTGCAGCAATGAGGCTCATTCTTTTATTGTCACTCCTGTTGTCATTATCAGAGAGAACACTGGATGTAAAAAACACACTAGGTATTTCTTCTGATGGAAATGGAATGAAGAGAAAGGCTGTATGAGATAAGAACTCAAAAATTAGATTAAGTAGCAACTAATCTGAAAGAAGCTGAATGTTTTTAATTTCTATAATGTTTGCAAATTTGTAATAAAACACTTCCTGAACTGAAAAACATCAAAATGGATATGAAACACTAATCTTTTTCTTTTTTTTTCTTCCATGTCAGATTATGGAGGTAAGGATCTTCTGTCAGTGCTGGACTTGTATAGTCTAGGGAAATTCTAAAATAATTCCCTGTTCACATGTGAAACTGAGATTTCAAGTAAATGCTTAAAAAATATCATTCAAAGATAATTTCTGTTATTGCTCTTTCATAAATGTGATCATCAAGCATATTATTTTTATTTACATTGTTCTGACATCTTGTTAACTTGGATCTGTATTTCCTTACTACGGTATCCTATCCCTCCAATTTTGTTCTTTAGCACTACATAACAATCTTATGAACCTTCTGATTATTAGCTAGAAAGCTAGAAAAATTGTAAAGCTGTTAAACAACACATTTCCTTGAAATGTTTATTAGGAAAAGGTATTTGAACTGAATGGAAGAGGTCAAAAACTGAATGAAAGTGACAGCAAGATCTCACTTGATATTGACCAGCTGAAATTGGCACTCCCTTCCTTTTTGTATCCTAAGTTGAGATATCTGAATCTACATCTCTTGTGTTGAAGGAGATGGATGTAGAGGAGAGCAAGAAAGGATGAAAGGTTTCCCTTTTGGCTGAATGATATGAGCTAGAGGGTCAACAGGAATAAACCGTTGACCATATTGAGTCAAAACTTCTGATTATTTGCAGAGTGCAACAACTCTGGTACAAATACTATGAACAGAGGTACTTAATTCGTACTTCCTTACCTGGCCTCCTATGGCTCTTCAGTATGAGAGAGTCTATTTTAGTCTATGTACAACCATCACTCTTCTATTTATTTAACTACTATTTAAGTTCTCTTTTCCTGCGGGGGGGGGGGGGGGGGGGAAGCTTTAAACTTTGCAAATAGTTGTGAGACAATTGGAATCGCATTTTTTCCCAAGTGCATGACTATTGAATATTTTTAATTTATCCCAGATAATATATCCATAAGCTTGTCTCCACATGAAGCTCTTCAATGAAATTTCACTGTTAATGTGTACTTGAGTCTGAAACCAAGCTTAATAAACAGAGGATTAGTTCAGTTCTGAGTAATATCATCTCTCTTTTGCCAATGAATTAATATTAGAAAAATGCTTATTGTGCTGTACCACTAATGGTGTTACTCTTTACCATCTCTGCCAAACTGAAAGTCATTTTACAGCCTGAGCTTCTAACCCAGAACACACTTGGTGGCCTAAACTTTCTTGAGCCAAGAAAATGTCTTCAAGATGATTTGGTTTGATTTTAAGAGCAAAAGTGGATGCTTAATGTTTACCACATGTTAATTTCTTAAACAATTACAAGCAAAACTGATGGGAAGCTGTTTTGGGATGTGCTCCATTCTTCACTGAAGCATGTTTTATTGAATGAGAAAGTGTTTGGAGATCTTCCACTAGAAAATAGAGGTCTTGAAACTGGAGGCTCCTTAAAGTAGAAAATTGCAGTGATTTGAAGTGCCACAAGTGACATTTCTTGCTTTAATTTTTTTGTCAGTCTCAAAAAACAATCCAGGCAGAAGAAGAAAGGAATGAGAAGGAAGATGTTCTCAAGAAAATTGTTTATAGTAGAGTAATCTCAGCTAATTGCTCCATATTTTAAAGTATTATATGACAAATACTTGTGGCAAAAGAGATCAGTTTTTACTCATTTATAACCTTGTTCCACATAAATCTGTTTTTTCTATCCACAGTATCATTTCAATATATTTTATTAATTATACTTTAATGTTGACTCTAGTGACAGTGCTTCTATCAACTGCAAAGATACTTTCTCAGTTTTAGAGAGAACGATAATGTAAGGGTGAACTAAAGTATACCAGTTTAATTGAAAGTTATGTATGCTCTTATACGAACAACTCTCCTCTGCTTTTTCATATCATTATTAAGCATGACCTGAAGTACCAAGATTTCAAAGGTTAAGCCTGTTCACAAATATATTTTTGTTTGTTTTATTTTTATAGACTTGTCTAACAAAGAATGCAAGATAGTAAACAAATGTCAGAGAGGTAATAAAGTGATTTATCTTGGGAAAAAAAAAAAAAAAAAAGGTTAATTTTTCTGCCTGTGAAGATATAGGGCAAAGGCTGAAACAATCAATTTTGTCTTAACATTCTGTCTTTGATAAATATTTTTAGTTCTATCCCATAGGCAAAGTAGATAAAATGCAATTAGAATACAAATACTTACTGCAGGTACAAGGCAAATACCAGTCCTGTGAGAACCTGTCTAGAATTGTCTAGGATTTTTATATGTATACTGTGACTGTGCAATTACCTTCTTTACTGAACTTTATAAGGAAAACACTTTTTATGATAAGGGTGGTGAGGCACTGAAGCAATTTGCCCAGAGAGGTGGTAGATGCCCCGTTTGTGAAGCTATTCAAGATCAGGCTAAGCCAGGTTCTGAGCACCTTGATCCATCTGTAGATGTCCCTCCGTGTTCATTGCAGGGGATTTGGACTAGATGACCTTTAGAATCCCTTCCAACTCAAATGATTCTGTGATACTATGATTTTGAAAGATTAACAGGAAAATGAAGTTTCATTAAAAAAATGTTGAATTTCCCATTTCTTCTTATGCTCTTCTAATAAGTTTGGTTGAGAGCTGCTCTCCAAAGCACTACTGTACTATTGCTCCAAATCACTTCATAGATTCATAAAATCCTAGAATTGCTCAGGTTGGAAAAGACTGAAAGATCATCAAGTCCAACCACAGCCTAACCATACTACTCTAACTAACAACCCTTTGCTAAATCATGTACCTGAGCACCACATCCAAATAGTTTTTAAAGACATCCATGGATGGTGACTCAACCACCTCCCTGGGGAGCCTATTCCGGTGCTTAACAACCTTTCTGTAAATAAGTGTTTCCTAATATCCAACCTAAACTTACCCTGGTCAACGGTTTTTGGGCTGGTCCGGCCCAGTTCCATGACCAGCAGGGCGGAGGGATCTGTGGATCCGCGCCTCTGGGAAAGGGGAAGCAGGGGACCCCAAAATACTTGAAAACAACAGCACTGATCTGAGGTGGAACAAATGATTTTACTAAATATAGTATTAGTAAAATACAATGAGAGAGAGAGAGAGAGAGAGAGAGAGAGAGTCTGTTTGAATTGTATAGACCTCACCACAATGCTGGGGTGAGAAGTGCAGTCCAGTTGAGTGACTGAAGTACAGACGGCGAAGTGCAGATGGCGAAGCGCAGGCGGCGAAGCGCAGACAGCGAAGAGCAGGCGAAGAAGAAGGATCAGGTGACCTTGCTTGGAGTTATATCCCCTTGCTGACCGCAAAGTCTCCTGGGGAAATGCAGCTCCTCTCCAACGGACGAACACACGGCAGACACCAAACCCCACCCCCAATGCACCACATGATGTTATGGTGTGGAATACTGATGACCAAAAAATCATAAAACCATGACACCTGGTGCAACTTTAGCGCAACATTTCACTATTGCAGAACAGCTGGATATATATGTCAGTATGATATTCAGTCAGACTGCCTACTCATAAAGGTGAATAAATATTTCTGTTGAACATGGTACCCTAATGCCATGGACAAGAAATTAGGCTCATATGAAGTTCATATACCAGGTTCCAGACCTCTCTGCCAGCATCATGTAAGAGGATACTTCTATCTTTGCTAGTAACTTGTTCAATACATGAGTTGAAAATGGTGTCTGTTGCCAAAACAAAGACATTAGTGAATCCTACTGTTCAATGACCAGATAGGCTTTTAGTAGAAAGGGATGTAGGATAAAGTTTCACTTTAGAGGAGTGAAAAGTCTCCAAAGAATTGAGGAAATGGGGTCAGATTTTCTCCTGATCTTTACTAGGAGCCATTAACAGACATTAAAACACAGCACAGGCAACACAAGGTTTCTGGCTGTGAGGGCTACCTGGTGATACAAAGCTGAATCTTTTTTGGGTGGCCAAACTGTCCTTTGCCCTTATAAAGGTGCTGTGTTTGTTCTTAAAACCAAAATGGTAGGACACAGCCTTCTAACAGGCTGGAAAAAAATATAGGTTGAATTTGTATGCATTATTCATCCCAAGGGCCTCTGGTCAGTGTCCTGCTTTGGAAATCATAGGAACACAAAATTGCTCAGGTTCAAAAAGAACTTAAAGATCATCGTCCAACCGCAACCTAACCATACTGCCCTAACTCTAACAGCCCTCTGTTAAATCATGCCCCTGAGCACCACATCCAGACAGTTTTTAAATATATCCAAGAATAGTGACTCAACTTTATAATGTCTATTTTCTTTATTATTAAAATTCCAGATTGCCTTTGTCTACATAAAACACATAATGATTTTTATCTGTTAACAACTCTCAAGTAATTTTACCTTCTCCTTTTCCATTTTTAAAACCTCATTTCTATCTCCATTTCAGTTTAGTGACAGAAATGTGCAGTTTTGTTTGAAGTCATGTGCTATGTCTATGCACATATGTACATGCATGCAAATATGGTATATGTATAGTATTAGAAGATCCTTGAGGAAGTCAGTACTGTTTCCAAATCTGGGCTTGAAGGATATTATCATGATTTTCGAAGATCGAATAATGAATAAGAATAAATTTGTGAGTAAATTTAAAGTCCAAGTGTGCATGGATGAATTACCTCTATAGGAAAAGTTCTATTCTTCATTACAGAGAACACAGGTGTCGGAATGGACACCCACATTCATCAGTCTCCTGACACATCAGTATACTAAGATACCTCTCATACTCTGCACGCTTTTCTTGAGGTCATGCCATCTTGAGATATTTAGCTTTATACCTTCTGGTGTTTTTCACTTGGAAAGGAAACATTTGATTCTCTAATGATGGGAACCTCCAGCCCTAGCAGGCAATCAGACAGAACTGTTCTCTGGTATTTGGAGAATAGTGGCTGAAACGGTTCTCACAGCTCTCTCAGAGCAGCCTGGGTACTCCTTCTGTTTTCTCTGTGTAGAGAGATGATTGGAAAGGAGGTTACTCCACACAGCACAGTTTAAAATGATCATGTATTCTGCTGACTCACTACAGTGCTGGCTTTACAGAACACTGACATTTGAATCTATTTGGGGTTGGTGGGCAGATTATGCCACAGAAAATATAGGTGAAATCTCCTTGACAGACGGGAGATCTGAAGCAGATGTCCACTACCATAGTTTAAAGGAAGCCTAAGTGTAGCTGAACACTGCAGAACTGAGGTCACACAGACCTATGAAACAGACATATGAAGCTGTTAGTATCAAGTTGCACCAGGAACTCCAGGGCACTGCAGGAGATGCCCAGGATATGGGGGAAGGGACCACTGCTTTTCCTGTTATTTCCACACTTTAAGAATTATTTTCACAGTATAGATTGTTTGTTTGTTTGTTTGTTAGCAATAATTTGATTGGCTTCAAAGAGTTCAAGTTGTCTACTTTCCATGCCACTAAATTGTCCGCTTCAGGGGTCTTACGTTTGCTTCATTTTGCCTGACGCAGACCCTGCCATGACAAGTATTTGTCTGCCGTAATTTTTGGCATTTCACCTTGTGCCTACACCAATGGAGCACTCTTTACATCACTGTCCAAAGACAGAATCTGTGTGGGTATTTCTGGTACAGGGGGTGAGAAGATTGTAGAACAAGTAGAAGTCTTTTAAGTGTCAGTTCTCTGAAAAGTGGTTTCTTTTCCCTCTGACCTCCAGAGGGCATGGACTAATAAACAGTTCAGTTTGGGCATCTGGAAGCAGATTAGCATGTTTGTTATGCTCAAGCTAAGTGCCACCAGCTTTAGTTTCAAAAACTGCTAGACAAAGTAGTGTAGGAATTAGGCAGTCTATTGGAATACACTGCTATAAAATCAAAGCAGCTTCAGTGGCAAAAGGTATGTATGGGTTCTTATTTTTCTGTGTGCACTGAAAGAGCTGCTAAATCTTCATTACTTTCCAAGAGCAGAATGAAAGAAGGAAGCCAGGGGATTTGGTTCCTATGTCATCATGCTGAAGTCAGAATCACTGCAGGAGGGAGATGTTTGATAGCAGTGCAAAATTATCTCTACGGTGATGAGAGTGGCTGCATACTTGTCATGATTTTTGAATTACTTTAATAGAATAATCCAGCACATTTTTTGTAGAGAAATATCACAGTATTTAAAATTAGACCTGTGGGAACTCAGTGGTGAAAAATGTGCCTGGCAAGAAACGTGCACTTGTTTTGGTTTTGCGTGTTGTTTTTGTTGTTGTTGTTGTTTGTTTGTTTTGTTTTTTAATTTTAAGAAATTTTAAATCTCTTCCAACTTTGTGAAGCTGAGCACAGTCACTATTAAACCCATAGAGAATTCAGCTGGCAAAGAAAAATAATGCTACTAATGTTTTCTAAGCCAACTAGTCTTAATATTTTTTTGCTGTCATTGTAGAATGGATTTTATGCGTTAGAAGAAATATGGGCCTTACAAACCGTAACCTTCAAGCTTGCTTGCCCATTTACATTTTTCTAGCAAAATCTGGAAGTACCTCATTTTGTGTGCCATCAGCCAAGGCTAAGCGGCCAGGGTTGAATAGAATTTTCTTGCTACTGAAAGAATTTTTCAAAATAATTGCCCTCTTCTTCTGAGTTATTGCTGTGTTGAGCACTTTTCCATGACGAACTTTAATTCAGTTACATTGCTTTAAACTATTCAAGTCTATTAAACACAGGGTCTTTGCCAAATAAGGATGCTGGTGCTGCATATGAAATAAATTGAAAGTTTCAGTATCAGAATATCAAAGTGCATCCAAAGATTTTTCAGCCACAGAAATCCACTTACAGAAGCCAGAAGATTTCATAAAAGCAGGTTGTCAGTATAGCTCATCCAGTATTTTACTCATGTATTTATTGATTAAGTGGAGAAGGAGGATGGAAGGGAAACAGAGGTTTTGTTCAAAGTAAAAAAATAACCAGGAATGGAAAGAACTGATAACAGCATGGAAGTGTCTAAATCACCAAAGTCCTAGGTACCTAAGCAGTGAAAACAAATTACTGGAATAGATTAGATATTTCTCAAAAATGGACAAAGGATTTGGGATGTGTTCATCTTCATCCAGCATAGCTACCCACAGTGAGTGTACACTGCAGAACCCATATGAGTTTATCTTCCTAAATACCAAGAAAAGACCTGGTAATTTTTTTTTATGCTATTTCTTTATTTAAAAATTTGTAGAAATCTTTTATAAAAATCCCTGAAGAATCATATGAGAAATAATTTTGCATTTATATAGCAGTAAAGGTGTGCTTCTTACCCAAGTAGAACTCTATCTGTGAAAACTTGAGCATCTCTGACCACAACTGACATTTTTAAAAATATCTAATGCTAGAAATTCAAACTGAGAATATTCTCAGCGTAGCAAATAGTCTGATCAGTGACTCACAGACATGCCTGCTTTCCCTTGTGGCTGTCAGTACTGGCTTACAGAATTCTGGCAATTCGGGCAGTTCTTTTGAAGACTTTGTCCTTGTCTTCAGATCTCTGATTTGAATCCAATGAAACAAGATTTTGTCTTCAAGATAGTGTTATCTTCAGGCATAGCTAGAAAAGCATTCTTAAAATGGCATTCTTATATAAAAATAAAAATCAGTGAGTGCAGAGTGCAGAATGCAGGTAGTAAAATATAATTCCATATTATAAAGATGCATTCTAACAGCATTTTTTAAAAGTGATACTTTTTTTGGCATCTTCAGGCGTATTTATATGAATCACAGTTAAAATTTTTATGACTCTGGAAAATACAACAGAAACTGAACCTAGAAAAACTCTTTCAGAAAAGCACTTCCATAATTTGAATCTCATACATTTCTTAGAGCATTGGTAGATCATTATGTTATAAAAATATGTGAAAGTCTAGAATAAGGTAGACTGCCATAAGTAACTTCAGTGTTGTTTCTTGCCCTTTGTTCACAATTCTAGATGAGATTATTATGTTCTCAGTGCATACTGTTGTTTCCCAACATCTGGTCTTTGATGAAGAACTCAGTTCCAGCAAGTCTAGAGAGAACCATTGCTTATGATAGATAAGTGTTTTATATTTTAGAAAAAAGTTACAAAAAAATAAAGACTAGAATTTCAGATACATTTATTGTGTGTCTTCATTATGCTATATGTAACATACTCTACAACATCTCAGAATCATTTTTTGCAACTTGGCCACTGCTCAAGGTTCAATAAATTTTGTTTCCTCTCTCAATTAAGAAACATATTATGACATTCACAAGAGGCAGAAGGAGTTTGCCAAAAAGCAATCAAATACTCAGTTGTAGACTTTCTTGGGCCCTGTTTTGGAGGGGCGTTTCTGCTGGAGAAATAGATTAGGTGTTGTTTTGACAGATCCACACTAATAAGAAAAATCTGGCTTGTGGAACCACAGTGCTTGCTTGCTCAACGCCTAGTATGGCGTCCTAGCTGTAGATTAAAAATAGCAGGACTTGGCTTTATATATGGAAATACAGATTGCTATGATGAAGAGAAATCTTTCTGCGTTGGTGGTGTTATTTTGAATTGATTCTTTTATTAGTGGTTTTTATCACAGCATGAATCTCCAAAGGCGTTGGCCTCTTATTTTAAGAGGATGTACTGAAATGTGAATGGTGATACTATCTAAAACTGCTGCAAGCTGTCTGCTTAGCAAAAGGCAAAAATGCATATGCAGGGTTCTATAGTTAGTTGCATACGTTCTCATTTCTATTTTGGCATTTTAGTAAGTTTTCTCAACATTCAGTCCTGAAAATCTCCAGATGACATGAAGATAAATGGGGGCTGCATTTCTGAATATCAACACTGCATGCCAAAATACAGTTGTCCTGTCTTGACAATCTGCAGAAAATTGAGGTAGATGATCTTTCAGTATTACTTGAAAAAAACCTGACTTTCCTGAAAGGATTCAGCTGTGCTCAAGTGATCTATTACTGATAACTCATATATATAAGCCAAGCAGGAAATATCTAGTTTTTCTCAGAGTACTAGAGCCTGGAACAAAATGGAATTTATATTGTGTTCTTTGAGAATGAATTATGTTCCCTTTCGCTATCAAAAAATGATGAATGTAGTAAACGTGTAGAAAATTATTTTCTCACCTCTAAAAATAACTAACTGCTACTTAATGTGAAAATTATGAAATGATTTATTACACATCTAAACCCTTTATGATATATTGACCTAATTAAAATATATCAACATCCCTTAAGATGAAGGAGGTGTAAAGCAGCTGTATTTGTCACAGATAATATTTTATCAAATCTGTATGTTAAATAACTGCAGAAATGCCCTGAGATTTTGTGTTTGCTATTATGATCTCCAAAATAAATATTCAGGTTCCAAAAAGACAAATCAAACCCATCTCCTAAGTTATAAGGTCCTAGTTTTAAAACAAGAATGCATTATGCTAAGCTCAGCAAGTCAAATGTTTTTGTTTCATTCTATAGAAAGGACTGGGGAAGAAATATACATGTCACCCAATTCCCATAATCATGAAAGCTCCAAGGCATGGAAAGTGACTTTTTCTGCCTTCAGTTTCCTGTTCTGTGGTCTACCACCACCTAAATTATTCAATTCTCTGAATAAACATTCTTCACATGCTTGGAGGGAATAAATGCCAGAGACACAGTATGTGAGAGTGCTATACATATGGGAAGAGTAGCAAAGAGCAGTGCACGTAGGATCAAGTTAAGAGGATGCCTTGGTTACCTGAGTATGTAACAGATATCAACAGGCTTCTGAAGGTAACTGAAGCAGATCTGAGCACTTAACTATAAAAAATTGCTTTCTAGATGGTTCATTCACTTCTCACTGACTCTATAAAGAGAAATGTGGTATCCACATCCTTTCTCCAACTCACTCAATTTACCGGGGCAGAGAGCAGGCAAAGGGGGACAACTGCTGATTATTACTGGTTTTAAATGTCCTCCAGGGATGTTGTCAACATGTCTTTAAAGAACTTTGATAAAGATGCTTAAGGAGTTATTTTGGGGTGTAAAAGGAAATTCATTCAATTCAAACTACAACCTCCATGGAAAATCTGAATTGAATGATTTGATATGCAGTATTCTGCGTTGCTGAATCTGTAGACACCAGCAGACTTAATGCAGTTAAAGCAAATAACCACAATAAAGAGAGAATAAAGTCAATGATATTTTCCTTGCTATATCTTTTTAAAAGCTGCCTTTTCCTCTGCCATATCACCATAACCATCCAAATGTTAGATTCCTAAATAAAATGTTATAATATGAAAGTTTTCATAATAGCTATGCCCGTGATGAGAAAATCGGCATTAAAAGTAACCTCTGACTTTCTGAAAACAGTTCTTTCATTCTGTCTTTACAACATAATAAATTATTCCCTATCAGAGAATTGCATTTTGGCTCGTAAACAGTGACCTTGCAGATCACTCTACATAAATTAAGACATAGTAGTTTTCAAATACAGTCTTTTGCTCTGCCTAATTTATACCTCTGATCAGGAGATAATAATGCACCCATTGCAGGCAAGCATGAGAGAAAAGTGGAAAATCTCTTGTTTGGTTCAAAGTGACATTATTAGTTTCTACTGCCAAATGGAGAAGGAATTTTGGAGTTGGTGTATTGTTGTTTCTGAAACATATCTGAATCAAGACAGGGACTCTAATACCAGAGTGAACAAGGAATATGATCTTTAGAAAAAATGTGAGATTCTGTAATGTATGCAATGAAAGATAACAATTTTTTGAGGCTAGATTGTGATGTGAAGTGTCTGGGCAGCAGAAGGAACGTGTCTGAGCTGGGACGTACTTTTCACAGTGCTGGGAGCATATCCATGTTATCTGGAGGGGAGACGGTACCTACTGGAGTGCAGAACAGAAGAGACATTAACAACATGGAATCTGTACTTTTAAGCCTGAATGCAGTCCAAAACTTTGTGTTTTCATTCTACAAGCCTGCAGGATTGCAAAAAATTATGGTATGAGAATCACCTTCTGCTTTCTTTCCAGAGTATTGGCTGGTTTCTTCGATTTATTGAATTCCTCTTCATTTTCATTTTATAATCCCCAAGTTCCCATTAAGTCTTCTGTAGAAGATCCAACTACGAAAGTTGTTTCCAGGGAATAGTAAAGCTCTTTGTTCGTATAGTAGCATTTCCAAATGTGTCACCAGCACAGTGTGTTTGTGTACTGTATTTCTGCTCTGGTGTCCTGCCAGATATGTACATTAAGACAAACTTTGGAAAGTGAAACTGATACCAATAAAACTCTATATTTCACAGAAACCTTTAGGAGAAGCATAGATATGTTGTTGAGATCTTCATAAGTTTTTGAGAATAGGACCTCAGATACTACTAGACAAATAGTAAAATTGCCCTGTTCACATCATTACTTCAGGATATGTCTGTCTCTGTTTCAGTTTTTGATCAGAAACTCACATGCTGATATTATTCCAATATATTCTGATTTGGGATGTAGTTCTCCATAGTTTGTCTTTTGAATTTCATGAATTTTTGTATTTGAGCTTGATATTATAATGCAGAGCATAGAAAAAAGTATTCAGAGATCTGAGAGAATACAAAAAAAAAAAAAAAAAAAAGGCTAATGGCCTATTTCCCCCATCACCAGCCAACCCACTGCCCCCAAAAGGCAAAGCGAATGTGCACAAGTGGTCAAGAGTGTATGATCAGTGGCCTCAAAAGCTACAGATAATCCCCTATCATGAACCTGGGATTTGTTTACTGTGTCTTAAGAAAGGAGAAACAAGAGCAAATTTTTTGGTCAACTCTTCCAAGTTCAAACTCATGAAAGTGAAACTACAATGAAGTGGTTCACAAAGTTTATAACATCCACCACTTTGGATGCATTTGAGGCTTGGAGCTTTTATGTTCTAATTTTTTATTTTGTCATGCTTTATCGCTTCTGGCATATCTTTGGAGTACACAGCTTGTTCTAAACCAAAAGGAAAAAAGGGAAAAAGGAAATTTTCAATTCTTGGATGTCAAAGATAGTGCTTAGTGCTCAAATTCCTTTGTATGTGTTTCATCTTGCAGCGTAGGAGGTTATTGTGTATCATCTATGAAGACACCATTAACTTCGGGCTGTTAGTCTAAATTAAGAAGCTGTTGGATATCAAAAGATTTTTTTTTTTTTTTTTTTTTGTCCCCCTCAGGAACAATTTAAATAGCTTATCTGGAAGGAAACCTGTTAGCATGCTCATCCAAAGGCATTTGGAATTCTGAGTTCTCCTTATGAAAGTTAATTTGATCAAACAAAAAACAGGGAACAAGTTGGCAATTTCTAGGTCTTCTAAAAAGATAAATCTTGGAGACAATTTATTGTCTTTAGTAGAAATGATTACTTAGTAAATGAATTTTGAAGTTCAGCTTTGCAACTAAATCAAAGATATTTCGGACGAAAAGCAAAAGTTCAGATTTTGTTTGCACCGAGTAAGCAAAATTGCATCTAAGACATGCAAATGTGCAGTTTCTTAACAAATGAGTGGAATTGTATTTGTTAAATATCTATTTGTTTATTAAAAAAAAATAGCAGTCTATCATGTAACCATTATAGTCACCACGTAGTTCGTCCTCTCACACTGCTGTCTTTTCTCTTGGATAAGATCAATTCACAAACAAGAGGAAGCTGAGTGAACTAAGCCTAAGCAGATTGCATTGTGTCAGTGAAAAGAGCACAGAAAACATACAGAAGAAGAAACAGTCAAATGGATATCTCCTTTGGTGAAAATGCTTACTCCTGCTTGGTCTGTTCAGCTTGAAGTTCGCAAATTCTCGGGGGTTATTACATTTCACTAAGTCCTTCCATAGCAGTATCAGTGAGTACAGTGACATGACATCTTTTCCTAGCTAGATAACAACCCATTCTGGCTCTCCAATTGTCACTTCCTTCATATCTCAGCTCTAATAGTAGTTGTGATGTACAACAGTAAAAGCTCCCAGCTTTTTGTAGAAAGCTCCATCTAGTCAAGAAATTTTGGAATTTGTTTTCTCAAACCAAAGTTACGGGCCATAGGTTCTGTTGCTTATATCTATGTTACTAGAAATATAGGATTGCTTCTTCTCAAGCAAAGGCATGTTTAATAAAGGCCATCAGCATCTTCTAGCTTAAAAAAATGAAGATTTTATTTTTCAAATATATGAAAAATATGCTGCAATTTATATCTATTTCCCATCAGTTCACTGTGTTCATCTGAGAAGAGTCTGACTCAATCTTATCTGTAATTACTGATTAGATAGCTGAAATTAGATTAGTTTAGCCTGAATAAAACCAGCACTCCTTGTCTGTTTTTGTACATTAAATTGGGGAAGTATCGGATGTATTGCACTGATGCACAGTATAAGTGGCTAGAAGGCAGAGTCCTTGCACATGATATAATGCACCAAAGTATCTACCTAGTTGCAGCTGTGAGTTAATATAAATAACAACTCATGATGATTTATTAAACTGCTTATACTTGGCTTAGCTTTCACACACAAGAGACCACTGAGTTTGTCTATGCGAGAAAGAATTTATCTGATAAAGCAGAGGGTAAATACAAGCAAATAGTGTTGATAGATGTGGCAGGTAAATGAAGGTGTGTAAACTACCTAGAATAGCAAGTCTACCTCTGTATGCTTTATTAAGGCTCTCTCCATGCTGAATGACTAGTAGATGAGACTCTCCTGAAGAACAGGCTCTATCTAAGCACCTGGTTCTGTTAGTTCTGGAGAGCCCCAGTTCAGTTTGTAGGAGGATGACAATGATGGCAACAATCCCAAAAGCTTGGAGAATTTGAGAATAGGAAAGCCTCAGAAAAGATAATCAATGGTGAGATTCTTTTTGTAGGAATTGAATCTATGGGTCACTTTTTTTGCAGTCAGTGAAGAAATAAGTTTCTTTCCCAAGGGAAGCTTTCCTTTGGTCTTGCTTACCTGGATTTTCTTTATTTTCTTTATATACAATGCAAACCATTAAGAAAAGAAAACCTATCCTAAATGCTAGTTCTGATAGACTTTTATGTTATGTAGCATAAGCAATAAGAAGATTGAACAACTGAAATGTGTACACCACAGAACTTTCCCAAGAAAATTATAATCTGTCTGTTCAATGATTAGAAGATTTTAATATTTTAGAAAGCATGACATATTATTTGAAGTAAAAAGTCTCACCCTATCATGATGGATTTCACATTCTATTTTGCATTCTTTTGAGAGTTGAGACTCCTCTGATGTCAGATGTCAGCTATGTTTTGAGAAGGAACAGGCACTAGATAGAAGCTTTGAGTTAAAAGTACTATGTTAGAATTTGAGATAGGCATCATAATGTTTGTTTGATTCCTTTAAAATCCAGTGTGAATTAATACTGATAACAACTATCTTTTTAAAAACAGTTTTTAAGAAACCCTTCTGCTACCCACCCTCTACCAAACCAAATCAAGTTCTTTATGTTTGAGCTCATATGTTATGCCAGGCTTTTGTCCAATGTAAATTCAGTCAAGTTAGAAGGCTTTAGTAAGGGGACTAATAACAAATACTGACAGACCTAGATTATCATTATAATTAACTCTCATGCATTATATAACATCAAAGGAATATCTGGATTCTTCATCAGAGGCTTTGTTTATAATACAGATATATGTGTTTCATATAATCTTTTATCACTCCTCAAGAATACTACATTGGCTTTGGACAAATATTTGGCAGGATATTTTATTGGTTTAAGAGCATACACAACTGACATAAATTACTATAATAAATGTTCCATCATTTCCCCTTCAGGTATAGGATAAAGAACCAATATCTGTGTTGCATTATATTAAAAAGTTGGATAACTACAAATGGATGTTGGAAGAGTTCACAGTACCGGTCCAGTGGCTTTCAGTACTGTGCTGGCTTGCATATAGCTTTAGTACAATGATTACAATGTTAGGGCTACAACAAAGAGTTCCTCATTTATTCTTCTCCAAAATTACTAATCATTATACAGGCATATTAAACATTCACAACAATGCTACTGGAGATCTGCTGAGTCCTCTGGACTTGCTTCATAGTGACAGTCAAGCTAAGGAGTAAGCTCACTGACTTCAGCTTAACCTTAAAGCATAACAGGATATCCATGGTGCTCAATTTAAAAAATATACATAGATTTTGAAAAAAGCAGGAGAATAAAGGGAAACAACTGAAAGCGGATAAAAAAAATAAGCTGGGGTTTGTTTGATGTGAACATGGCTCTAATTTAAGGAGGAAGTGATGTTAGGGAAAGAATTGGTGAAACTGTAATTGCTGCAACCATGTGATAGGTGTTGTGAATGTAAATGTGAAGTGGCTTAAATCTGAGTACACAGTGTGCAACAACATACAAATGGTCAGACAGATGGGAAAAGATGCGGATTAGCAGCTGCTCCTGCAACAGGTCAGGAAAATACATATTCCCCTAGTACAGAGCCAACGTTATATCTGCATTTAGTTAAGGAAGACTGTTGCAAAGATAAGTATATCTGCAGCAGCATTTTGATTGAATAAAATGATGTAATGAGAATAAAACTTGACTAGATTCCCTGGTATTTAGGACACACTTGATTTCTTGGCCATTGACTTGGTTGATTCCTTGGGGAAGAACTTAAATGCAAGATTTTATATGAATGTTAGGAATGGTAAACATGGAAATATTAACATGGGATATATTCTCCTGCAAGTTCATGGTCAGACTGTTTAGGTAGCTCAAGTATAAGAAAAGTAGCCCCAAAACAATAAAAACATGAATCAAATCAACACCTTTTTTATGTTGCAACTGTTGCTGACACACAAAGAGGGTGCAGCCATAAGGCAGTCCAGGCCTTGCTTCTCTTAAGATGTTCTGTAATGGCAACAGCTTCAGTGACAAATGTTGTTGAAATAGGACATACTCATAGCATCATGATCATCTGCAGAGATAAAAGGGCTGGATTTTAGTAATGTAGAAATGTGTTTAGTTGTGCATTGAATTAATAATATATTTGTGTTGATGAAGAATATATATCATGTCTTATAATTGGCACTAGACATTCAAGAGGTAATATAAAGATTGTCTACTAGATGCTTTCTTATGAAAGCATAGCACACAAGGTGGTTGGAAACTAAAATTTCCATTCTGTGAATAATTCATACTCTACAAAACTGTTCCAATTCATACTGGAATAGAAACAAATCTTTGAAACATTAAAATTTGTGATTCTTGGAATACTTGATTCTAAGAATATCAGATGTTGAAGACAATGCTGAACTATGAATCTGCAGCAAGATAAAAGCTGATGATGTTTAATATTCAGTTGAATTAGATTATCAACTATGTCTGGGTTTGTCTTTGTTGATTTTTTTTCCAGTATTAAGTTGGCAAAAGTATAAATCAAGTCCACTTGAAATACTTATATTGTCAAATATTAGGGAGATATTTTCCTTTGCTGAAAGAGCGATGTCACTGTGATATTAATTTGAAAATGTCAATCAGCTTGTTCCAGGGAAATGTTTCATTGTCAGTGAAATGGAAAGTCCCTATTGGAAGAAACACTTTCACTGAATTTCTGGACAGCTGTAAAGAGTAAAAAGCAGACAGAATATTCAGTAACACGTGTGCCAGGCAGCAGAATCTCTAAAGGAGAAATGCTAGTGGCCAAGAAGGCTGATGGCATCTTGGCTTGTATCAAAAATAGCGTTACCAGCAAGAGTAGGGAAGTGATCATCTCTCTGCAATCAACAAGGTGAAGGCACAGCTTGACTGCTGTATTCAGTTGTGGGCTCCTCAGTATAAGAAAGACATCGAGGACCTGGTGTGTGTTGAGAGAAGGGCACAAAGCTGGTGAGGGGTCTGGAGCACAAATCTTATGAGGAGTGGCTGAGAGAGCTGGGATTGTTTATTTTGGAGAAGTGGAGGTTCTGGGAAGACCTTATTGCTCTCTACACTGCCTAAGGGAGGTTGTGGTGAGGTGGGATTTGGCCTCTTCTCCCATGTAACTAGGATTAGAGTGAATGGTCTCAAGTTGCACCAGAGAAGATTCAGGTTGGATGTTAGGAAATACTTCTTCTCCAAGAGAGTGGTCGTGTGTTGGAATGGGCTGCCCAGGAAAGCAGTCGAGTCATCATTCTTGGAGATGTTCAATAAATGTTTAGATGTTTTACTCAGGGGCATGGTTTAGTGGGAAATATTGGTGCTAGGTGGATGGTTGGACTGGATAATCACAGAGGTCTTTTCCAAACTTAGTGATTCTATAATTCTATGATTCAGTGCTCCAAAGCAAAGTGTTCAGCTGTCTCAGCAGCTGCTTTATTGGTTTTTTAGCACTTGTGTTAAGTTTAAACACTTTCTATTATATCATACAATGAAAGTTGTGGATTTCAGGAGGACAGTTAAGAAAATACTAAATAAAAGTCTGTTTTTTCAAATTAAAACAACTGATTTAAAATTTGGTATACATAAGCAGCAATTCACCAATGCAGAAGATCATGACTGTAATACAATCTCTGAATCCCTCGAACAGAAGAAAACAGTAAAGTCACGGAATGCTTATGTTAGCATTATCTGAAATCCCAGAAAAGTGTGCCATTTAAACCTTCCAGAAGATTTGTTTTCATCTCAAAGCTAGTGAAGATAGGGGGATCATTTCATAACCTCAGCAAACATGCTGCATTTCTATTCGGGCTTTGCTCTTCAAAAATATTTGTGAACAAACTGCAGACTCCCAAGGAGATCATCCCTGCTTCGTTTGAATTACAAAGATCTGGTATATTAGGTAAAAATGGCAGTAGAATTTCTTAAAGTAGGGAAGATAGGACTGAGAGAAAATGGGAGTGTACTGAAATATGTAAAAGACTGGTATTGGGAATATGGTTAGATGTGGTAAGTCTAGCTTATCAAAAGGACTTTCAGACTGTGAATTGGGAAAAGCTTTTGAAAAAGAGAGCAAAGAAGTGGAAAACTTTTAATTGAGAGAGTGCAGAGATTATGTGATTGAATTTTTGTAAGAATGTGTTAGGCAGATATGCAGCCAAGTGTTATGAACAGGATCTGATTATCTCTCAGGACCGTTTCATTCTTTTTCTCCATCCATAATTGTGTGATTCCAAACTCCCCAATTGTCCCTGTTCTCTTGAATGTCTTGCCCTATCAGCTCTTGTATGTCTTTTCACCTTGTATGTTGCTCAATAGTAGATATGCAGTAGGTCCCCATTAACCCCATTTTGAAGCTGAAATAGATTTTTTATTCTTAAACATTACCTTACTCTGACTTTATAATAGAATGCTATTATATCAGCCCACTGAGCAAATCATGCTAAGTAGACAAACCAAGGTCTCAGAAGCATAGCAAGGAACAGACATTTACAACCTTGGACTGATTTCTGAAAATGATGTGAATACTATGGTGGCACCAGTCTGAAGTAAGCAGCTTGTTGAGAAACGTGGTTAACTTCATCAGGTTTGTAGCTGTAATTTTTACAAGTAGCTGAAGGAGTGTGGACGTGCCAGGAAAACTAAGAACTGACTGTGTGATGTTTCATTATGTCATGTGTGAGAGGACAGTCATTCATTTTGAGATCTTATCTGCTCACTTGTCCATTTAGCCCAGGTTCATTACATCCTTCTCTAAATAGGAGAACTAAAGCTATCTGATATGTGCAGCCGCATTAGTGACTTGTTCAAAGCCATACTGGCTCCCTGTCTTTACTGGGTCTTTTCTGAGGCAGACCACATCACAGCTGCCTTTTTTGCAACTACTGTATAGGAATAGCTTCTGCTAATCTTGAGGCTGAATAATACACCAGGGCCCTTCCCCTTTTCAGTTCTCAGTCTATATCTTCAGTCTCCTAGAACAGAAGATAAAGCCTGATCAGAGACAGATTTTGATGCAGAGGGTGGTTTTAAAACACACATGAAAGAAAAGTTATCTGAATGTTGGAAGGCTGAAGATATGAGACAGTAGAGTAAATAAAAGCTGAAGGTTGCTATATGAGGGTCTGGGAAGAGATATCATCAGCTTATGTGTTCAAGCAGTAATAGCAGCTCAAGCAAGAACATCAGGACAAACAATTGAGTGTATTTACAAACAATGTACATTTGCAACTTCCATGAGCTGCTACCACTACTCATACTTTGATTTGATCTCTTAACCAGATTGCAGACAGCAAACCCTTCACATTGGGGTTAATAATCTTGCTTTGCAAACTTGTGTCCGTGTAGCTGAGTGTTTGTAAAGCAAATGTGCAGCTGTCCTTATCCGTGGGCTCTGATGTGCCCTGCTTGTATAATCTCAGTACAAAGCAGATGCAAGAGCCAGAATTTTCATTAGTTTTAGGATATTCTGTCTTATTCTGGGGATGTAGCATGTTTTCTGTCTAGATAATCATCTGTCAATTTCCCAGCACAAATAAATTTGTTACATGTTGTCATTGCTAGGCAGTACTGGGAAAAGGTTTTAATCTTAAATTTGAAGAAGTTTAGATTAGAAATTAGAAATAGATTTAGAAATTTTTCACTTAGAAGGTGGTGAGGTGGTAGAACAGGAAGCCCAGAGAGGCTGTGAATGCCCCATCCTTGGAGGAATTCAAAGGCATGTTAGGGGGACGCTGGGCAGCCTCACCTAGTGCCTAATTTAGTGATTGGCTACCCTGCACACATCAAGGGGGTTGGAACTAAATGACATCACAGAATCACAGAATTATCAAGATTGGAAAAGACCTAGAAGATCAGCTAGTCCAACCATTACCAATACTTCCCAGCTAAACCATATCCCTCAACACAACATCCAAACGTTTCTTGAACACTCCCATGGTCAGTGACTCCACCACCTCCCTGGGCAGTGCATTCCAGTGCCTGACCACCCTTTCCGAGAAGTAATATTTCCTAATGTCCAGCCTGAATCTCCTCTGGCGCAGCTTAAATCCATTCCCTCTAGTTCTATTACTAATTATACGAGAGAAGAGGCCGACCCCCAGCTCACTACAACCTCCCTTCAGGAAGTTATAGAGAGCAACGAGGTCTCCCCTGGGCCTCCTCTTTTCCAGGCTGAACAATCCCAGCTCCCCCAGCTGCTCCTCATAAGGCCTGTGCTCCAGACCCCTCACCAGCTTCGTAGCCCTCCTCTGAACACGTTCCAGGGCCTCAATGTCTTTCTTGCAGTGAGGGGCCCAAAACTGAACACAATACTCGAGGTGCGGCCTCACCAGTGCAGAGTACAGGGGGACAATGACCTCCCTGTTCCTGCTAGTAACACTGTTTTTGATGCAATCCAGAATGCCGTTGGCCTTCTTGGCCATCCGAGCACACTGTTGGCTCATGTTCAGCTGAGCATCAATCAGTACCCCCAGGTCTGTTTCCTCAACACAGTCCTCCAGCCACTCTGCCCCAAGCCTATAGCGCTGCCTGGGGTTTGGGACATTTGAAGTCCCAACCCAAGACACTCTGAATTTGCGATTCTATGCTCTGGCCCTGTAAAATAGTGTCAAAGAATCTATATTGTGTTCTACAGCATATAAATAAGTTTCCTGTAAGTTTTTGTTTTTGTTTTTTAAATTGTTATTCAGAATATATGCCTTTTAGCAAGAATGCGAGATGCAAGAATGGGAGATGTATGAGTTAAGAAACGCTCGCATTTCACTCACAATGATCATCCAATATGAAAATTTCCTTGTATTACTTGGTAACTAAACACAAAGACTCCTTGTGAACTGTGAAAATTATATCAGCATGTAAAGATGCGCAGATTGTGAAAATATACCACTCCTTTGAATTCAGGGAAGCCATGTATTAAGCAAAGGTCAAATCTGTTCATTAATTGGAACAATTATTTTATAATATCCACAGTCAAATAAAAAGAATTGGATACCTACTGAAGAAAATTACTGGAGCCATCATCTGCATTCCAGGAACCTTGGCAGAAATCACAGTAGAAGTATACATCTTTGCCATGGAAGGAATGAGAAAGATGTATGTTTAAAAGACTTCTTCTTTATGGAAATATTTTGGAAAATACCAGAAGAATTAATTTTGCAGGAAACAGGGCCAGAAATAATGATCTAATGGCTCAGGGAAGGAAATAACTAAACAAAAATATTTAAGACTGCCAAACAGATATATTTTGGCATATATGATAAGCTATTAAAACAGTCATTTGCTTCTCTTAACATAACCATTTAAATCTTGATCATCTTTCATAAGCTGTTAAGGAACAGACAAGAATTTATGTTTTCTGAACAAGATATTCGCTGTCCTAGTTGTTTATGCGACTGTGTAGTTACCACTACAATCAAGAACTTTACAGATATCACAGTGAAAAAATGTTGGACAGTGAGGAAAGTGAGAGTGGGACTGAATGATCATGTATTCATTGCAGTGTTTCATGCAGGTGAACCAAGCTTGCTGCTTTCCATTCTAGACTTTTCATAGTTTTTATGTTAATCTATGAATATTCAGGAAGAAATGTATTACTCTTGATTGTACAAGCCAGCCTGATGAACAGAATCTTATTAAACTATTGCAATATTATTTGTAAATTTAACCACAATTCAGTTTCATCAAAATGATTTAAATAAACACAATTCTCCTGTTTCTTACACTAGTAGTCAGGAGCAGGTATTCTTTCTCTGCAGGGACTCATGGCCTCATTTCTTGTTGTGTGCTTTATTTCTTTTGGAACAAGCATCTGCCTTAATCCTGAAATAATTCATATTAAGCTATAAGGCTGTTCCGTGAATGTCCAGGTTCTGAAGATTGTCTGAGTTCTGTCTGATACTATTTATTTTCTCAGTTTGTATTGGCACTTTGCTATGGATAATGAGTATTTACCTTGAATTCCCTGCTGACTATGCCGTGGAAGAAAAAGGAACACAGACATCAGAAGCAGAAGAAATATAACAAATTAACTACATTCTGTCACTGAATCAATTTCATTAGCATATTAAAAGTACTGTGACTCAAGCAGAAATTGGCCTGAATAACTTGGATCTGGTTTTTTAAACTCTGGCATTTATCATTAGACAGACTGGATATTTTGGTTCGTGTTACATTTACACAATAGATGTTGAAGTTTTGTGTGAGACCTGGGTCAAGTTTTGGCACCATATACCATATACATTGGCACCATACACATAGACCAAGTTTTGCCAGTCATCAGTTCTAAGAATCTGATTTTCCACACATCTCTTTGTTTTGCTTATGTAAAGACAGAATATTTGAATTATACATTTATGTCAGTCTTATCTTTCTCATTTATTTCTCAATTATCTTTATTAAACAGGCCTGAGTAAGATAAAGAACATGCATAGTATTCTTGAGAATTCTTACTTTCTGTAGCAAAATATCTGTGTATAAAATATTGTTGTCAGAGTGTTTTTTATTTCAAATACAATTAGTGCTATTAGTATTGTTTTATATTTGAAATAAGTAACATTTATCTTCAAAATACAGATATATATTTTCTTAAAATATTAAGTATCCAGCTCAGTATAGGTATTTTTCCTGCATACAGTTATTGTATTTACTTCTCTAAATTGCCCCCATTTGTGTAGAAGATTTCTAACTGGTAACTTGAGTCTAAAGATAAGGTTATTACATTGAGTGAAAATTATCAAAGTAGGGCTTGTAAGTCTAATTTTTGGCAGTGTTATGTATACACTTATATCTAACACGATTTAAAATCTTAGTCAGCAGACACACTTCTTAAATCTCAGATTGAATTTATCTCTTGCATAATTGAGCCCTATTTATCATCATACTTTTGTAGCGCTACTATGGAGATACAGATACTTTTGAGATGGAGAGTGAAATTTTTATGTTCATTATTTTGCTACCAAAATAATTCTGCCTATAAATCACTTGAAATAGATGTGGTAAAGCCAGAACAGAATTTAAGCCTTATTAAACTCAAATGGAGCTTTGCTGAATTTTATGTATAATTCCTTGCTCTGTTCCAAGTCATAAGATATTTTATTACCAGTGTAAAGATGTCAAGCTAGAAAATCACCAGTCCTATCCTCCAGAAACTCTGTCCAAGCATGACTGACAGGAGAGAAAAGCTCAACCTCCCTAATCCTTAAATGGCGCTGGCCTTGGATAATGCAAGGCCACAGTCGTCTGCTAACTGCTAAAGGATGGAGTAAGGTTCGTGTTTGCCTTGGTATGCTTACATCTAGCAACAATGTTCTGCAATAAATAACTTGTGTATTTATTCCACATGCTTCTTAACAAGCAGTAACCTAGAGACCTTAGAGACCTAGATGGAACCAAATGGAGTTTCAGTACTTGGTACCGCCTGCTGAGCTTAGCACTGTCTCCTCAAGCCTCGCTGAACAGGGTGAAAAATTGATACTACCAAATACAGAAACTGATTTCAAAACACACTGCAAGGTTCAGTTAGCAACACTCATGTTGATCTGACTTACTCTTTGTCTCTCAAACAGGACACTTATCAACTTTGATAGTACAGATGCTGATGAAGCTACATTTTCTCCATCATTTGATGCGAAGGAAACACAGTTTTGATCTTTATGTTATACATGGCTCAGAAACAACAATAATCATCAAATAATTTGGTAGTAGACAGCAGAAACTACATGTTAAAAGTACTTATTGTTTTCAAATTGTAGAATGATTTATATTGAAAAACATCTGTAAAGGTGTTTGCTTTAAGAATAAACAGAGGTCTGAGTGCCTCTAAAAGCAAATTAGAAGAGATAATTCTCATTTTCTTTTAAATAGAATAAAGGCACTAAACAAAAATATACCTTTCATAATACTTCATAAATAGAATTTTTAAAATGTTTTTATTCTCTGAGATACTCAAATTAGGAACTGAAGCCAGATTAGTGTGGAATTTAGAATTGCATTATAATGTCTCACTTAACAATTTTTGTATCTGAGTTCTTGAGTTTCAGTGCCCCTGAAAGTCTGCATCTGTGACAATTTAACTGACAAATAAACAATGGAGAATAAAAAGGTAAAGTAATTTAAACCATCACCTTGATAGGATTTGTAAATCCTAAGACTTAGCAAACAACAATTCAATAGTTTTGTCTTCCTCAACCAAATGTTTGTCATTTTTCATCTGAACTGGTTCATGGAGCAGCTGTGGCTTGTGAAACTGTGACTAGCTATCTCTAATTTGAAATGTGCTATATAATACCGAGTATTATTTCTCATGCAAAAAATACTTGTTCTCATCCCTTACTTTCTGAAACATGCTGCTGAACTCAGGCAGAGCCGTGATTGTCTGGTGAAAGAGAATGACAAAATATCAAAAAAATCATATTTGTTGATGTAAAGAAATAACGACCATCCTGATGGAATAGTATTTGCAGGTAGTGCCATGAAGAAATAAAGCAGATAAAGCAGAATCATTTCAATCTCTTTAGCGGGGATTTGAAAGACTTTCTAGTGGAATAAATGTCTGTAGACCCAGAAAGATGGCCCAAAATGATCTTCATATTTGTGAAAGAAAGATAATGATCAGAAATGTCACTTCGATAAGTCAAAATTATCACTTAAAGACTGTAGAGGTACTGCAGGAAACTCATGCTACTGGAACAACTTGTTCACTTGGTTCATGTAAGGAAAGAAAACCTTATGTTGTACTAGGTATCTTGGTTTAAATTAATATGAACTAATCTAACTTAAGCCAAATAAAGAATAAAAAAAGGATTTTTATCTATGTATTTGTCACCCATCCAGACAGACTGATGTTTCAGATTCTCGGTCTGTGATATAATTGAAAAAGAGCCGATTTTCATTTAAAAGCAATGTCACAAGGTTAGGATGGCACAGTGCCCAAAACAATGTGCTCGACTGAGAACCTGGATACTGTTGGGCACACAGAAAAAAATAGTTAAATAAATACTTTTAACTGTATCAGTGTACATGACAATGCCAGAAATATTTATGAGGAACTCTTATAGTTGCCATGAGTGCATCCTATACATGGATGAGGCATCATCTCTGTGATCTCTGCTTCTTCCATTTTGCTTCTTGTATCTTTTCCCTACTCCCTACATTCTTGCATGCCCATCTGGTCATTTTTTCCCCCGACAGACTCAATTTGTAGAATATTAATTCAATATTACATGGGTTTGTAGTGAGTTCTAGCTTCAGACTTTTTAAAACAGAATCAAGAATATGCTTTAACTCTGTAATATCCAAAAGGAAAAATCGCAAGGGAAAAATCTGAGAAGAGTCTTCAATTTTGGAAAAGAAAACAACAACAACAACAAAACATGATAACATTTTTTTCTGGCTTTGTCCTACCAGTGGATTTACAGCAAGAGAGCAGCTCAGAAAAAGGTCACAATTATACCCGAGATACCAGAACTACACCAAAACCTTCATTATAATAGAATTGACTACAGGTCTGTATTTCATACCAGTACATCTTTAGCTCTTTCCCAGTAGTCTGATAAAAGATCGAGAATCACAGAATCACAGAACTGTGGGGTCTGGAAGGGACCACCAGAGATCCTGGAGTCCAGCCCCAGTGCAAAGCAGGCTCGCTACAGCAGGCTGCACAGGTAGGCATTCAAACAGGTCTTTAATATCTCCAGACAAGAAATGAGAATGAGGCAACAGGAAATGAACTAACATGCAGAGAAAGAGTGGTGTACACAGAAGAATCTACTGTTCTCATTTTTACAGATCCAAAATCAGGAGAGGGCATTACATCTGTTCTTGAGGAAATATTTTTATTTCTTGAAGAAATTTATTACAGAGCAATGTAAGGTGACTATAATCACTTCTTCTTCAGATGTAGGAGATATAATCCATATCCCAGGATTTGCTACAATTCCCTTTGGTTTTAGTTTTTGTTTGTCACAGGGGTAGAAAACGTCTCATTGATAAATATATATTTTTTTCTGTTTACAACGTCTCATTGATAAATATATATTTTTTTCTGCTTACTTCTCCTCATTTGTAACAAATGGTGGTAAATCTGGACACCAGATAGTTAATGATCCACTGATAGGTGATCTCTTCCACAAATGCTATTGGTGGCCTCTAGAAAGCCATAGGATAATTATACCTGTGTGGCACCACTGGGGTGTTATCCCCTGTGGCAGCAATGCATGTAGACACAGGTTAGCTGGAGCTCTTCTCACCCTGGGAAGATGCCAAATGGGTAAATGCTTCTCTCTTACCTCCTCCACAGATGCTCTTTGAGTGACTCATCTGGCAGCAGGGCTGCACATAGTCTTCTACTACCATCTGTATTATCCAGAAACAATGGTGAAGCTGAAAAAGAATGTTAATGTTTTCTTCTAAAAATATAGATATATATCATGTAGATAAGGGTTAATAAAATAGTAGTTCTATAGGGTGTTTATGCCCCGACCTGGCTTAGAGTAGAACATTGTATCCTTCTATGTATAAGGACTGGTTAATGGCATTGTATTTGCCTGCATGCTGTCTGTCTTTTAACACATTCTTTAGTTTCTTAATACATACTGGAGTTTTGTTATCAGCTAGCTGTTTTTTTCAAGAGGCCAAGAAAAAGAGATTGGAATGTGCTGTCTTTAGCTCAAATACACTGAAGAAATATACCTAATTACAATAGAGTAGTTCAGCAGTAGAACAATTAATTAAATAAATAAATAAATGCACGTTTTCTTTTTTAAAATAGACTAAGCCTAGAGAAAATGATAGGGAAAAACTCACTTGTTCTGTGTAGCAATTGATGAGAGTGCTTAAGAAAATATTCTTTTAACACTTAGTGATTTTGTTAATTCTTAGGATGCGACCTAATTCAAGTAGCAACAGGCAAGTTAAGTAAATAAAACTTTGAAGGAGAAATTCTAAGTCATAAAAATTGATGTGTGTATGAAACTTTAGTTTGAGCAGTGGAAGTATGGAGTTCTCTACTTATAGTCACTGAGCCCAGGATATGCCATTGATGTCATCTAGATGCTGTTGTTTTCCTCCAGTCTCTGCTGTTGTACAATCTGCAGTTTGGCACAGGAGCAGAGGGCATGCATGGCTTTTCTTATTTAAAAATGAGCTGCGCTCTGTAAACATTAACAGTATGTGTAGATCTTCTTTGGGCAAAGGCAAAATTTTGACTAGCTTTCATGCTAGGAAACACCATATCATTGAGTAAATAAGTCTACTCTGATTTGCTTGCCTTTCATAACTACCTGTTTGACTTCCCCAAAGAGGAGTTGCCTTTTGCACTGATATAGTGGCTGAATAACCCTTCAATAAAGCTCCAAGAGAGGAATAAGACTAAGGTATTAGTAAATATCTAACAATTATATGTTGCAATGCTAGTATTAGAGTACAAATACTTTAAGAGATCAGAGATAGATTAATACTGAAGAACCCAGTGGGGTGGGGCATGAATGAAATAACTGTTGGGTTGTGCACAAAGTAAAACACAAATAAGTTCTGAAATTAAGAAAATCGGATACATCCTGTACACAAAGAGGTGAAACATTCTTTAGTTTTCCCTAAAATGAACACTCCTTGAAAGATAAAGGTTATCTACTTTATTTATCTGTAATATAACTAATATTGCTATCATCATGCATGGAATGTGTGGATCTGAGTTTCTAAGTTTCTCTTGTGCTAAATAGTCATTAATTCATCCCTGCCCATGAGTCCTCTCACTGGTCCTGTCCTCAGTACAGTCACAATTGCAGCAAAGAATAAGGTTGTCAGTAATTGTTTCTACAATTTACATATTATGCAAACTTTTAAAGACAAGTCTCTGATTATCCATTTGAGAAGAATATGTATATAGGGAAAGGAGGAGTATATTTTTTTTTTATTGGCCTTTATTGCCTACAGTGAAGAATCTGTATTTCCACTACAAATCAGGAATGGTTCAAATCTGCTGAAGTCTATTGATCTCACACATTTTTTTTTTCCCCAAAACATTCCAAGAAAAGTCCGATTGTGAACTAGAGAATATTTGGTTCAGATTATGGCCAAGAAGACTCATTAATTGATGTGACTGAACAAGGGAAGAAAATGGAGGGATAGACAAAACTGTGTATTAGTTGAAGGCCATTTTCTGAAAAATATTACCCTAAAAGGCAAGCCAAAGGAGAACTGAACTATTAAAAAAAAAAAAAAAAAAAAAGTCATCAGATTCCATTCTATAATGAATAAACACAAGCAGTATTTCTAAAAATTATTCTGCATGAATAATGATTCTAACCAGGATATTTTATAAATTTACTGAATTATAAATCCATAACTTGAATGATTATTTAATATTATTGAGGGAAACACCACCTATACTTATTCCACTGTAGAATGAGAAAATCCAAAAGATATAAATCCGCTAATATCCATTTGAGATATACCTGTTAGTAAAATTATAGCTAGATCAGGGCAAATTTTATTCTAAGATACAATGGCATAAACTTATAGCAATTGTTCTGTGAAAAAATCCAGGGAAGAATAAATAAAGCAGCAATTGCAAATGAAATACTGGAAATGATTATGTTTGGATCATACGGAAATAGCTGTCAGCTGGATGGCTCAAAGTCAAATGATCTAAGTAAATCATAATAATAGCAATATTTATAACTGCTAGAGATTGAAAGTTCACATGGTTGTTACAATTACTAATGATATATGGTACATTACTAAAGAGATTTTGTATTTCTCTGTCAAAGGCAAAGATAGTTCAGGTGAAGATTTTAATCGGTTACGTATGATGCTTAGTTGATTTATGAAATGTCCGTGATTTTCTTGCAAAATACCACAAAATACATCCTGTATGTTTTCCCATGGCCCCTCTCTGCCCTATGCCTTTGTATTTTTATGTCTCACATTTTAAAATTGTCTGTTGGTATGACAGTTCAAATGTCTTTAAACTATGTTGAGATGGTTGCAAAAATTAAAACAGGATTGACTTTGCTATATTCTTGCCTTTCTTGTGTTACATTTTGTTAATATGACTTAAACTGATTTTTCAGTTTTCAGAATTTGCACAGAGTATTAAATAATAAATTAGTAGATTATATTTATTTTCTTGCTAACTTTCAGAGACTAACACAGGCTCAAAATTAGATGGATGCAATCACTGTGAATTCTGTGCAGCATTCCACTGCCTGGATTACATTATTTATAAGCCATTCAAAGTAAAATTTAAAAACAAGCAAGTACAAATCAACACATTCCAGATGGTTTTCCAATTGTAAAGTCTCCAAATAGTTTTTGTTGACAGTGAGTGACTGAGTTAGAACCATAATTTGCTCTGGCAAGAACATTTAAGTGCATCCCACACACCCCAACACTGGCAGAGATAAAGACTCAATGAAATTTTTGAGCTTAATCAATTTACACACCCACATCTGCCTGCGGACAGAGTAGAAGCTACCATCTGTCTTTGAAGAAGACCGAGCACACAGGATTTCCTGACTTTTCCCTAGAAGAACACCTGCCCTGGCTTGCTCAATGCATTTGCAGGCTACATGGCAAGATCAGTAGGGTCAGAACACAAGCACAAGAGTGTTATTATTTTTGCCTTTAACATGCTACCTGGAACAGCACTGGCTGCTGCCAACTTTTCCTGAAGATGTTGACATACTGCTTGAGGGATCACTTGGGCCTAGGACATTTCCAGAATGGGAAAGTCCATCTGTTTGGATCAAGAAAAGAGCTTAGCCATACAGACAAATCTTGTGCAGTGTTTTATCTCTGAACTGAAGACGAGTTTTACTCAGAGTAGTTTACTAGTATGTATATTTTCCTGAGCAACTTGCTCTAGATATCCTTGCTTGAGCAGGGGAGTTGGACCAGATGACCTTCAAAGTCATCTTCCAATTTCAATTATTTTGTGACTTCATGAAAAGTAAACACTGAGTGTAGGAAGGTATACATATCTTCAAATAGGTAGGTAGGTAGGTAGGTAGGTAGGTAGGTAGGTAGATAGATAGATAGATAGACAGATAGATAGATAGATATCTTGCTATATGAAAGGTATCAGGTTCTATTCCGTAATCCTGAGACCAAGTGCTCCAACTAGTATCTGTGTGATTTCTGCAGCTAGTAGCCGTATACCTACAGAATAACATCCCCTCTACTCTGTGGTGGTGAAGCCTCACCTGGAGTATGCATCCTGACATACTGAGTCCACAGTACAGGAGAAACATAGATCTGTTGGAGAGCATCCAGAGGAAGGCCACAGAAGTCTTTCATAGAATGGAACACCTCTCCTACAAAGACAGGCTGAGAGAAATGGAACTGTTCAGGCTGGAGAAGAGAGGGCTCTCAGGTGATCTGGTAGCAGCCTTTCAGTATCTGAAGCAGAGCAACAGGAAAGAAGTGAACAGACTTCTTAGCAGGGTCTATAGTGATGGAAGAAGGGGAAATGGCTTTAAGCTCAGTGAGCATAGGTTTAGGTTAGATATAAGAAAAAAACAGTGAGGGTGGTGAGGCACTGGAATGGGTTACCTAGTGTTGTGGTTGATGCCCCATCCCTGGAGAATTTCAAGACAAGGCTGAATAAGACCCTGGGCAACCTATCTAGTTGTGGTGTCCCTGTACATTGCAGGGGAGTTGGACTAGATCACCCTTAGAAGTCCCTTACAACTCTAAGGATACTGTGACTCTATAAACTCTGGATCTCTCCTGGGTCCTGTGTGATGGCGCTACATAAGTAAAGTATGTTTTTCCATAAAAGCGTCTGAAAGAACATAAGAGCTATGTTGCAGGCTGCCAGAATGATGTGTTGCAGGACAAAAAATGGTCAAATACCTCTGTGTGATCTGTATGGTCTGTAGCATTAGGAAACTGCAGAGCTTTGAGGATTCAAAGTGTTAGAGAGAGCCAAGCTCTCCATTGTGGCCTTGGAAGCAGTCTTTAGGGTGGGCTATTATCAGAAGCTTTTATAGTCTTTGCATGGGAGAGAAGAAACTGGGCTACTCAGGTGAGCAAGAAAGGCTCAGCATTTGATAACAACTTTGATTTAACAGCATGAACATGTCCAAAGTGACATGTGTTGCAGTGAAATAACCACCAGCAGTGACAAAGGGAAAACTGTTCTGTGTAGCAGTGTTACTCACAGTATTGCTTCCTTTCCCAAGTAATGTCGTCATGCATCTGAGCTTCCCAAGACTTGACTTCTTTTCCAGGAAGGCTTTGAAGTTTCCGGTTATTTACTAAAACCAACAGTGGCTGTGTTGGAGCAGTAATATCTTCCTGGCTGCCAGATACCTGGTATCATCACATAGATCCAGGACAGTTTGCCATTTCAGCTTGTACAAAAGTAGAGAGAGTAGTTGGACCCTTCCAGGAAATGCTGGTTCTGCAGCACAAGTGCACAAGTGCATGTGCATATGCAGAATCTTCCTGGCAGACTCCAGGTCCCAGCAAGCACTAAGTATCCCGGAGAAAAAGTTATGGCAACCCTGTTCTCAGTGAGATGGAGCAGTGACTGATGAGCATGCCTGATGCCTTAATCTTTGCATATGTTAGCTGTTTACTGTTTATCTTGATGTAATTAACTGAATGGTCCCCATAATGGTTCATATAATGTCATGAGAATTGGTATCTTCTTCTCCTATCAGCTGCAGCTGTCCTTTTCTAGGCTGACTCCAGTGCACACTCTGTACTTGCAGTGACTCACGTGCTGAAAAATGTCGTAACCACATGAAAACTCAGAACTGACCTAGGGAAAGCATGCAGATGCATCTAGATATGCGAGTGCTAACTGATACTTAAAGCAGGACAAAGGAGCACAAAAAGCTGTAAGTCCAACTAGTCCAAGCTAGTACTAGAAGACACTGTGAGCAAGCTGAGCTATCTATACTCAATAAGAATAAATGACCTGCTGGGTACAGATTCTCCTGCCAGAAAAATTGTCCTAGAAATAAGTCTGTAGTGAGGTGGATAATGTTCACAACTGTTCTCAGCACAGCTCCTGTGAACAAGTCTCAGATTTGGAATTGATTACAGAGTTGGCATTAACTACTGGATGCTTAAAACATTCTCTCTTCATTATTTCTAGAAAATAAGAAGTATTCTAGGGGGCTACACGATATCAAAAATAAGTTTTTATTTTATTTTATTTTATTTTATTTTATTTTATTTTATTTTATTTGTTATTATCCCTTTTTTTTTCATGAAAAGTCTGTTTGTATTTTCATGTAACAGCAGATGGTCATTTAAAAGCGCAGGGTGATCTATTTCTTCTTCAAATGGCAAAACAGTCTTTCCAAAGTTATTCAGGACTGCTTGCAAATTCATGCCTCATGCAACTCAGCCTAATCCGGTGTGAAACCTAATTTCAAACTATAGAGGGCAGGTGAGGATTATAAAGCTGTGGATGGATTTATGCATTTAACTTAAGTGCCTGACAAGAGGTCATTTCTTATTTGGACCTAGGCCAGAACTTTTTTCCAGCAATAATTCACACGGTCTCCCTTCGCTGAGAAATGACCTCTTAATTTTGTAATGCATTAGGAGTTCACATTTTAAAATAAGAAAAAGGAAGCACAGGTTAGAGTTGCTTTGTAGATGTGGAAGCTAACATCAAATATTAGTGTTGAAAATTATGTAAAAGAAAAACTAATTTTGATGTTTCTCCTTTTCCTTTATTTTCTTGCCACCAGAGTTGAACCTATGTCAACGTTCTTCAGTTTTAACAATTCAGCCATTCAGCACTGGTTGATGTATGGCACACAGTTTTTGTTTGTCTCACATCAGTGTATTGTGTTTACTGGTAGGCTGTGTCTACAAATACTCTGGTCCAAAGATTTGCAGAGTGATCCTCTCATATGTAAGGACTGCAAGTGGCAGAACTCTGCAGACAGATGCAGTCAGTGTGCTGAGTGGAAAAAAGGCAGTGCATACATTTACTCAACTCTTTCCAAATGGTAATGACAGTTCTATTGGAACAATTACAAACACTGTATTTATGGGAAGAGTGAAATCACCAATCAATCAGGACTCACAAAAGCTTATGGCAACTTAAGTTTAATTTAGTAAATAGCTTCTTTCCGGCATAGAGTTGAGAAGAAGAAAAAAAAAATGCACTTTTAGATAAAGTGGCAACTCTGATGCAAAAATTAACTAATGTAGTGGATGGAATTCATTCCCAAAAGAGAGGGAAAAAATAAGTTAAAAATATTCAGAGGAATTTTTAAACTGGTACCAGAGGTAAGGTGATAATGGTACAGGTACTGGAAGTAAATTTTATAACCTTTTTATTTAACATTTTTTGAAGAAAGAATGAGGAGGGAAATCCATTTTTTTCATGCTAGATTACCATGCTTTCAATATTTTTCAGCTAAATAAGTTGTATTAATCTATGATCCATGCAGTTGGCCTATTAAAATATCTTTCTAAAATTGTTTTTTATTATGATAGTCTCATTTCGTGATGACAGTATGTAGAAAATTACTATATGAAAATTATTATACAAAGTATGTTTGGATTTATTATCTTCATAGAGTCTAAACATAATAAGGTTTATCCAGAAAGGACTGCACTTTCATATCAAATATATGTCCATTTGATGAGTGCTAGAGACAATGTGTCAATAAATTAACAGCTTTTATTTTCAAAACACAGATGGATGAATTTCCAGATATGTAAATGCAATTCTGTATTTACTGCAAGTGTCCAGGAGTACATTTGCAAAATTGCAAGGAGACAAATTGGATCTCTGGAATAGATTAAAACAATGGTTTCTTTCCCGGAATTTTCCTGTCATTAGCGAAGATTAGATGCTAAGTTCTTGCACATGTAATTTCCAGAGTCAGCACATACAGACAGTCCCAGTGGTTTGAGAAGAATGATTCAGCAGCTCTGAACATATCAGTTATCAACTACTGGAATAGCAAGTTTTTATTCCTCAATAAACAAAAATCACGACCAGTGTAAACATATTCTTTAAGTATTTTATGACTGTTGTCCTTCTTTCATCACAATCCTTCTCTTTCTATTTATTTATTTATTTTTATTTCCATGTCAAAAATGCATAGGAGGAGTTGAGAAGTGTGCAGGGAAATTTACATACAATATGGGACCACGTAAGGCAACGTACATCCTAGTTTAATACTAAGCAAGTTTCTTACCCAAAGCATGACCTGTTAGTATTTTTCTGGTCAAGGAAGTTAAAAGTGCATACCTTTTGCCCCTGCAGCCAAAGTAAGCAGCTGAGGACTTTTGAGCTCGCAGTTCTACTGCAATCAACAAACAGAGTTTGGGAAATCAGCTTCAAATTTTCATTTGCAGTGTTATTGAGAGGACTGAAAAACACAGTGTACTCTGGAGCCAGAGTTTTATCTGATCTGGAGATTTACCTTGTCAGAAAGCAAAGAAATGAAAGGAAGAAGCAGGGGCTCAGCTTCTTGATGACACCAGATGTTTAATTTAGTTCATCTCATTTTAGGGAGCTCTAACAGTCATACGAGTACTTTCCTGTGAAAACTGGGTTAAAAATCACAATAAAACATCCTGGTTTGACATAGTACTTTTAATTGTAGCTAAAGGAATGGATGCATTCACCTTGACAATAATTTCATACATGGAAACCATTGAATTTAATTATTGTCTGAAGAATTAGATCAGTACTTCCTGATTTTATTTTTACCCAGGAAGATTACTTTATCCCTATTAGAAACATAATTATGATAAGCCTATGAATGATTGCCCTAAGACTAATTTTCATTTTTAGAGCAAAACCCATGCTGCACTCTCTTTCCTTGGGATCTCTATGAGAGTTAGCAAGAATATCTCCATTATCCATTTATTGTTGAGCAAGTTCCTATTTGCTTAGGAAGCTTTCTGTATCACTTCAAGATTTTAAAGAATCAAAGTATTGTCCAGTGTTACTGTGGGTATATTCCAACATGATCTTCTTTGCATGGAAACAGATCTGATTATTTTGAAGGACAAATGAGTGAAGGACAAGTTGGGAGTTTAAATGAGGTGTAGAAATGTGTAGAATTTTTATTCCCTTCCCATGGAGGATGACTGAAGTGACTTGAGAACCTCTTTACCCATCTTTTTGAGAAGTGAAGGAAAACCAGAAAATGTGTAGGTAATTACAGTAAAACCAAATGGTGCTAGTTAGAACTCATGAGCAGAAGTAATGCTGAAATTGTTTACTGTTGTAAATAATGCTTAAAAATATGGATCCAAGAAAAACTTGATTTGAATTAGCGGTGTTTATGTTACTTATTTCTGCTCACCTCCTCCACTCTTCCTTAAAAGCATAAAACTAAAAATTCCAAACTATCTTGTACAAAAAAAAAAAAAATAATAATAATAATAATAAAAAGCAGCCTCTAAAAAGTTTTGAATCCTAAAAGTATTTTTACTGATTCCAGTTTCTTAGTTTCAGAAACTCAAGAAAGGAGCTATTGCTTTCAACACATAATCTCATAAAGAGCTGATATGTCCACTAAGACCTTGAGTATGGTTTCTAATGTCTAGTTAAGATGCAGATTTTTATTCAGCATCCTGGACATTTTATTTTGTTATAGACTGATGATTTCCAGACATCTTAATCTTGCTTTACTGATCTATTTTTCAGCGTTCTTCTAATAATGCATAAAGAAAGAGTCTCATATATATGTAATAACTGATTTATTTATTATTTCAAATTGTTCAGGGAAATAATAAAGTACTTACCTTTGCATCAGTCGTAAGATAAAAGCAGTCTTTGGCCTGGCAATCCAAAAATCTACTAAGGAAACAGTAAGAAAAGGGAAAAGACTCCGGGAAGGTGGAACATTCTTTTGATGCACTTGTAGCTTATTTGCTTTAGTCCAAATTATCACTCTTGGAGCACACTCTAGAAGAATACAGAGAGATGAAAAACAATAATAGAGAGAATAGAGTACTACTCTCGACACTAACCTGAGTCAATAGACAGACCCTGCACTGTAACTGGAGGATCATTAAGTTTTGACCCTGAGAAGTTTTGGCTTCAGTACATTACAGAAGAAGAGAACACTGCTGTCAGTCCTATGCTTCTCAGCTGCACGTAATTCACTGCACAGGCTCAGCAATAAGGAACCCTGACCGTTCTTCTAGTGCCTAAAAAAGGCAAAGCAAATAGCTGAGCTACAAGGAGCCTGAAGAGCTACAGATCAAAGTCAACAACTAAGTTGCCACCAAATATAATTGTTTTACGTATTAATACCAGATATCTTTATCCTATTCACTTAGATTCAATGATATTTTTACACTTCTAATTACACTGGATCTGGAAGAACACTTTTTTTCATATCTCTGCTCACTCATGGAAACTTGGCTCCTTGTGGAAGGGAAACCAGCCATGAGAGAAAGTGTAGAAACCTGTCCTGGTAACCTGGACGTTTAGTGATTAGTAACATTTTTTCTCTCTTGGTGGTGATCCAATTTGGTTTTGAGACACTGCTGCTGACACAAAGGGGAGCCGAGAGCTGGGAGTGCTGTGAGATCCACTTCTGGTTCATCACAGAAAAAAAATATAACACTTCAAACAACTGATAGCCAAAGTGCGCCTGTGTCTGGACAGCACGGATCTAGAAAAGAACTGCATTCAAGTTTGTTGATGGTCTGCAGTGTGTGGTAGAATCTGTTTTCTTTAGCTGGATTAGATTCACAAGACGTTGTGTAGAAGAGATCCAAAGATAATTATGAAATGTTTTAGCAGTGGGCTTATGTTTACATATAAAACTTCAGTCTATTAAAGTCATAACAGAAAGACTGATTTACATGAATATGGAAGCATGACACGCAGTCATTCAGCAGCATTCACTCCTGCAGTACTCCCCCCATGGCTTAGACAAATGGACAGGTGGAGGCATGTTTGCAGGAGTGATCAAAGTGAGCTGCACTCTGAGCTGCTTGTTGTCTGCTGATATACGATCTTTGGATTAGTTATGTGTGCTGTCTGTGATGCTTGTGGCCTCATGAGTTTGTTCAGTGGACAATGAGATGATTTCACTTGGAGAGGAAGTAAAACCTGAGCACATAGTGAGGCCTTTCATATGTAGCTTTAAAAATGTTAAGCTGGCAAGTAATTATGTGTCTGTACTCTATTTCTGTATAACTATTTCAGGAAGGAAATAGTTGAATGAAGAGTGGTCTCACAGACAATGCCCTGGTGTCAATTGCCTTTGCTGAGTCACGGTTATATCAGGATTTGGGTCAGGTGGTATCCCACAGTGCCTTCCTTGTGGTTTTATCTTCTACATAGCAGTTCACTTCAAGGTTCCCTCCTGGCTAGAAGCTGAAAATATATTAAAAATTAGTTATCTGTTTTTGCTGTGCGGTCTATGGTATTTCTGAAGGGTATCCTGTCAGAACATCGTCCAGGTCTTTGGATATAAAACTGTGTAGGAAAATTCTGTCAATATTCTGTGGCTGTGTGTATTTATTCTAACGGATTAATAATTTGGCAAAGAGTATGGTACAAATCGTTGCTTGTTTTTTACACTCAGGTTTCATTAGTGAGTGAAAGGATGACTTCTATAATGTTTATTATGTTACATGCATTTTTTCTTTTGAATTTAATAAGAGTAGATAATTGTTCTCATTTCACTGTTAGGACTGCAAACAAACCAGAGAAAAACAGATGTCAGATGTCGTGGGTGACTTACTGGGGCCTGTTCTTGCAAGGAACTTCACATATCAACCTGTGGAAAAATTAAATTTGATACTTTCTCTATTTTGTAATCTTTAGAAGTATAAAGTGCTTGTCATGTTTTGGAAATCAACGGCTCAAATAGAAGGAATAGAATTATTTATTTAACTCTTCAGACTATAAGATGCAGATTTATTTGCTTTTGCATGGTTGTTTTTTTTTTTGGTGGTTTTTTTTTTTTCCTATTCCGATTTTTTTTTTTTTAATAAAGTTTCTGTCTTTTGCCTTTCAGTGTGCATTCGTATACAAAGCAGCCAGTAGGGAGCAGGAGAATCAGGTAATTTGTTTTCAGATTTAAATAAACACGTTCTCCTCTAATAACAACAAGAGAGAATAAATAGCACTACTAGGACAGTGCTTATACTGTACTGCATTTTGTAAGTGTTTAGAGTATAACTTTGGCAGAGATCTGATGTATATATATAGAGAGACACAGTGACAGGATAGTCAGCCTTGATTAATGGAGAACTGTGATTTGAATACATATTTTAGTGGATTTTTTTCTTAATACATATCTGTAGTCAGATGATCATTAGAGAATCCAGGATCATACTTGCTTAAGTGCTTCCAACTCTTGCTGTTACAAGACTGAGAGCTCAACTATGTGCACAATGAAAGTTCAAAATAAACTTCACAAATTGGTAGTCCTTAAATATAGTGTTGTTTTTTTAATCAAATGGTTTTCTTAATACTTGTGGTTGAGTACATTGGCTGAGTCTTTCACAGCACTGCATACATATATCTAGCTGCTTTGTGTGGACTCTATTTTTCAGAAGATTCTCTTTATTATATATGACTTAAATTACAATTGCCATTGAACTCAAATGTTGGCATAGGTATATTATCTTTCACATCCCAAAAAAGAAGAAGTAGAGTACTAAACAGACAGTGCCTACAGCCTTTTTTCTCTACTGCACTCCCATATCCCGTCCATGAAGCAATGATAAGTTGTGATGATTACAAGCTGGCCATTACCTCCTGCAGCACAGTTGTGCCAGTGTGACAGAAGTGTGTGTCTCTGTGGAAAGCCATCCCTGCTGGCCTCCTCTGGTTTTGTAGTCCCAATGAAGAATCAGCTCTGCTCAACATCAGCAGAAACACAACTTGCAGAAGCACATCATTGGTTCCCCACATCACTCTCTCCTTTGCATACAATCAGCGCAGCATAAAGTCCAGATGAATTTTTTCCCATCTGTCTTCCCTAAAAGGTGTATTGGCAATTCCAAGCAAGTAGAAGCTACTTTGTTTTTAAATACCAGAAAGACTGCTTATAATGCAGATGCTTTTACTTGATTCAGCTGGCACTGTGCTTCTTCAGTGTTCATTAGGAATGGGCAATGAGATCATGAAAGCACTCTCACCTGTAGTAGAACTACAGTTAGGAATCTTACCAATGGTAAATAAAAACTTATGTACTGAAACTGTGGAACAAGACTAAAGCTGTCCATTGAATAAGTTGTGTGCCTTTACCCCTTGCACAAATTGGATTAAGGTTTAAGGTTGATTTGTACCTCACACCATCCAGTCAGCAAAGCTATTCTTTTGATGACAAAAGCCATTGTTGTGCTATTCCCATGTTAATATACCTTCTTTGTAAAGAAAGCTAGTCTTCCTGGATACAGAGTCCCAGTGACATAGGTGGTTGTGAGTTTAGCCAGAGCTGTCTCAGTCTTGATGCATGCTATGGCATGGTCTGATGGTAACATGTCCTTACACCCCTATTAATTGTAGATGCTGCAATGTTTATATGTTGCAAACGTGGACACAAAACATAGAATACAGAATTCAAAATTCAGGACAGTTGGCTCTGTAAAGAGTGACTTAAAAAGGATTGGGGATGGGGAAGACTAAGGAAGTAAATTAAGAAATCCAAATCCATTAAAGGGGTTTGGTCACAGTGAGCAGCAAACACATATGACATTTTTAACTTCATATAGCTACTTCAATAGAGTGCACCCAGCAGGTGAAGGGACATAGATGATCCTCCACCTTTACTCTGCCTTGGTGAGGCCGCATCTGGAGCACTGAGTCCAGTTCTGGTCTCCCCGGTACAAGACAGTGAACTGCTGAAGAAAGTCCAGTGAAGGGCCACAAAGATTATTAGGGGACTGGAGCATCTCCCTTATGAGGAAAGGCTGATTGATTTGGGACTTCAGCCGGGAGAAGACTGAGATGGGATCATATCAGTGCTTATTAATATGGCTTTACTGGGGACAGGCTCTTCTAGGTGGTTCCCAGCAACAGGACAAGGGGCAATGGGCACAAACTGGAACACAGGCACAAACAAACATGAGAAATAACTTCTTTGAGTGTGATAGAGACTGGAACTCAAGGGAGACTGTGGAGTCTCCTTCTATGGAGATATTCAAAACTCACCTGAACACTTTCCTGTGTAAATAACTCTAGGAGCCCTGCTTTAGAAGGAGCCAGATGTTCCTTCCAACCCTGTGATTCTGTTATTCTGTGGTTCTGTATGTAGATGATGTGAAAAACAACATCTGTATTTTGTAATCATACTACTGCATCTTGAAAGCATTTGCACCTACCTGAAGATAGAAAGAAAAAACATCCATTGCACCAGACTGTCTGCATAAAAATTTTCACAAATGTCCCTGTTAGACTGAGAAGTAAAAAATATCATTTATTTCAAATTATATAACTGTCCAATAACTATTTAATAATGAAATGAAATCTTTCCATGGAGTCACTTCGAGATAATATTTGATAATCAGAAAACATATTTGATTGCAGTCCTTCTAGAATAAGTCTAGCATAGAAAATGTTGTTAGTCATAATTAACTTTAGCCATTTCAGAATAATGTACTGGATTGATTGCAGGTGGCGTAGATAAATCATCTGACTGATGGTGGCAAGAATCCTGTTCACAGACATTAGCCTTGTGAAATAGATGAGGAAATGTAAGGCAAGTGAGTACAGAAGAGCGTGAATTATTTAGGTGATTGCGTGAAGTGTAAACATTATGTCACGTAGTCTAGGAGTTAGAGAATGTGAAGTAAATCAAAGAGCAATCCAACAGAGACAAGGAGTCAGAGATTAATTAACAAAAAAATATACATGAAATGGATAAATACCAGTCTAGATAAAATTAGCTTATATTTTCTGGTTGCAAATTGTGATTACTTTGAGTTCATACGTAGTGCTGGGGAACAGTTTGATTGATGCAGGGTATTCTTTAGTCCAAAAATGTTCAAGACCTCCGGACAACCTTATTCAAATGGCACAAAGCTCAAATGCTTGTTCATCTTGATAATCCCATAAACCATTAAAGAATCTGCCAGAAGCAATCAGATTTGCTTGCAAATGGAAGCCACTCTGAAAACATCCCAGAGAAAAAAAGTGGGCATTTCAGGAGTTTTTACCTTTTTTACCTTTTACCTTTTACCTTTTTTACCTGAAACCTTTGTACAGATGATCAAAAATGCATGGTGTCCTTGGCCAGTTCCTTTATTCCCAATTCTCACCTGATTCCAAATCTCCTGATGTTCTTAGATAGTAAAATGTGTCGGGCAAGAAATGCCAGTGCAGCAACCATCATGTATGCTCAACAAAGCACCCCACGCCTTGATATCCTACAGGTGTTCATGTGGGGTGCTCGTATTTTGCACTAGAATGTTTATTAAGAAGCACCAAATCTATGCATAGTGATGGAAATTAGGATTTATTTTGTATCAGAAAATAAATTATGCAGTGAAAAACCTGAAATTTAACACTTGACCCAGGCTTTAATACAAACTTTTTTTTGTTGGAGAAATTACCTTGTTTGTATTCTTGATTACCCTTGCAACCCTCATAACGTGGTCTAAATCATCACCTCTCAAAAATGCATGTTAGTTAGATCACAGAGTAAAAATTTCAAGGTATGTATTTTAATGTGCAACATAAATTGATTAAAATGCAGTAAAAATAAATAAAAAGAAATTAAGAAGCCACAATAATTTGATGAGAGGATTAGAGAAGAATTTTGGAGAATGTAAAACATAAAGAAAAGAAGAATGATATAAGAAGATATAGAAGAGAGATGAATGGTGGGATTTTTTTCTTGTTCCTCCTGTTTCTAAAGTTCTTGTGTGCAAGCTCTTTAAAGCATATTTACTTCCTTATCATGTTTATTATTAATGCTTGTTCTTGTTTACTGAAGACTAGAACAAGCACCTCATCATTGGGCAAGTTGTTATTCTTGATCAAATAAAGGTGGTTTTTTTTTATTATTTTTGTTTTTTTTTTTTTAACAAGGAGTGATTCACAAAAGAGGAATAGGTAAAGTGGAAGATGTAATTCTCAGCATGACAATTTCTCCATAATCTGGCATTATCCAGACAGTCAACATACAAAAATACTGCCAGCTATGTATTTAGTTAAAACACACAAAAAAAGTCCCATGAATTGACAAGTCAGGAATCCAAGTAGAAGGCAATTAGTCTAAAAGTGATATGCTAATCATTAAAACATTCTAATTTACCATAAGTCATTATTTATTTATTTATTAGGATGAGGGTTGTTTGTGAGAAAAATCTCTCAGCAGGGCAAGATCTGTGTTCCCATGCTTGAAATCAGGAAATAGAATGTCCCTGCCTTTCACTATGAAATTGGAAAAAAGGAGGTTCATTATCATCAACACTTGTGCTACTTTAGTACAAGATGTTCTTAAATGAAACAAAAACAACAAAAAAAGACTTAATCTGCCTGCAGCCGGAAGCTCTTACTGTTGCAGTTCCTAATGGCTTCATTTTTGTGGTTGGGAGACGCATATTTGAAGTAGAAAATCTTTTTTGTTTTTATGTTGCTTTTTTCTTTGTCATTTTTAAAACTGACAGAACTGAGGTTATTGTTATACTAGTATGTTTTTTTCAATAATAATTACTGTCAAGACTTTTTCCCTGTGTACTTTTGACTGAGATTTCAAAAAGCTAATGGACCTTAAAATGACAACAAGATATGGTATAAAATCATGATTTTACAGAATAAGCCTGTCATTATATTGCAGAATTATTTTTTTCCACCATTTTGTAGCCTGATCATTTTGTTTGCTGTTTAGGGAAGAAAAAAAAAAAGAAAAAAAGAAAAAAAGAAAAAAAGAAAAAAAAGGAAAAAAAGCAGAATGAGAAAGCATTTATATAGGCAGAATGATTATGTGACACAGAATGGATGACTGCCTTGTCCATCTCTCAAAAACCCAATATGGAAAAAGCTCTTTCACAAATGAAATATGAAAATTCAGGGAGGCATTGTAGGAGTGACAGTAGAAGAACCTGATGACATGTTCCACATCTTTTCACAATGATATCATTTTGTGAAATAGATTTCAAATCGTCACAGTTTACTGTGAGATCAAAGCAATTGCTCTAGATTAAGCCTAGTTCCTACTGAACTAACCAAAGTCATGGTATAGGACTTGACGCAGATTCATAAATAACACTTCTGAAATCTTTATTTGTAATAAGAAACATGTAAATATATCAAGAGCATAGCAGAGTAATTATCTTATTGGCTTAAAACTGGACATCCCTCTACAGTTCATAACTCATTCTTAGTGGAACTTGAGGCAGGAGATCCTCGGTAGCATATCTCAAAACACAGGGGGACAGACTGCTCTTTCAGGGACAGCAGGAAGGGAGATGAGGGGATGGCAAGGCAGGTCACACCCACCCCACAGTGCATAACGAGGTGAGCAGAGCAGGGCTACTGTAGGCAGCCAGGGTAAATTGTAGGCTCCTGACCACAGGCCAAGAGCTGACCATGAGGAGGTAGACCCCAGCCTCTGATGAGGAAGAAGACATTTGTAGTGGCTGTGGGAGCACACAGGGCCCCCAAACAGCTGTTCTGTGAGCTGAACAGCTCTTTGCTCAGCTGCCACTGGGGAAGACAGAGAAAATATCAGTGCAGTGTTTTAAGTTAGATTAATCATCAGTCCTTTGAAAACAACATCTTCAAAGTCTGGCCATCACTAGTTCTCCTTTTCATAGGGACAGACTTTAAATACTGGGGCTAAGTTATACATCAAATGAGACCAAGTAGACAAGAATTTTCTCAGACTTTAATGAACTGGATGGGATTGGAAAATAGGAACTGCCATTACAGTCTAATCTAGTACTTGATCTAGCTGCTGGCAACCCTGGCAGGGGGGTGGGAACTTCATGATTCTTGAAGTCTCTTGCAACCCAAACCATTCTATGATTCCATGATTACCACAGCCAACGCTCACTGAAATATCATAAGACACTGAAACAGTGTTGCTGTATGGATCATGTAAAAAGGCATGAAAGCACAAAGCCAAGAGAAAAATGCATTATTTTGTCATTGCTTTTCTATAAACGGTTTCATACAATGTGTTAGCATGGGTTCAGCAAACTGGTGGCTGTTTCAGAGTCTGGCAACATCTGCACTGGAGTTGAAAGAATGGCAGAAGTTTATGGGGATAAACTCTCTCTCAAGTGTGGTTCCCTATGATTTAATCTAGTGCTTCTTGATCTTATCCATGATCAGCAGTTCTTACGATTACAAATATTATAATTAATTAATTATTTGTCATTTAGGAAACATTTATTGTTATGTACTGGAGCACACAGAGTAATGAGAAAACCCTGAGATCTTGTTTGCCTGATTCTTTCTTTCTTTGGAATTCATATGCATACATAAACACACATAAGTATACAGATGTCTTTTCATTGCCTTCTTCTAGGATTCTCCATTATAATTCCTAGGTTTTATATAGTTTAAACTGTATACAGTAATAAACAACATACATGTATACATTAAGCTGTATATCTTCATTGTAAAATGCTGTACCCACTTAAGTCGAGCATCTTGATGGTTTATAAGTGATCTTCAGCATATACAGAAAAGACGACAAAATATCTTGCCTACATAATTTCCACATTACAATAATCTGCTGTGCTAAGGAAAACACAATAACTAGTACTGTATTATACAGCTCAATTATTAAGATCAGTTTGTGACAGATGTCTGGTTACTGAGCAGAACTCCATGCAAAAGTACCTGTGTTCTAGCTTATCACAGTCATATGGATGCTGGAAAATAGCAGTAGGTTGAAGTTCAGTGTTCCCACTGATAATGTTTTCAATTAATAAATCATTACTCTACTCTGCTCTTGTGAGGCCCCATCTGGAATACTGTGTCCAAGTGTGGAGCCCCCAGTACAAAAAAGACATGGAGCTGTTGGAGAGGGTCCAGAGGAGGGCCATGAAGATGATCAGGGGACTGGAGCACCTCCCCTGTGAAGACAGGCTGAGGGAGTTGGACTTGTTCAGCCTGGAGAAAAGAAGGCTGTGGGGTGACCTCTTTGCACCCTTTCAGTACCTAAAGGGAACCTACAAACAGGAGGGGAATCAATTCTTTGACAGGGTAGATAACTGCAGGATGAGGGGAAACGGTTTTAAGTTGAGGGAGGGGAGATTTAGGTTGGACATCAGGGGGAAATTCTTTACAGAGAGAGTGGTGAGGTGCTGGAACAGGCTGCCCAGAGAGGTTGTGGATGCCTCATTCCTGGAGGTGTTCAAGGTCAGATGGGATGGGGCCCTGGGCAGCCTGGTCTAGCATTAAATGTGGAGTTGGTGGCCCTGCATGTGGCAGGTGATTTGGGATTCATGATCCTTGAGGTCCCTTCCAACCTTGGCCATTCTGTGATTCTGTGATTCTGTGATTACTTAAATGGAAAGTTATACTTCCAATCCTCCCTTTAAATTTATTTATTTATTTATTTATTTATTTGTTTTGTACTAATAAAACTTTTTCTTTTCATTGTTTATTCTTCCATTTATTTACCGTTGCCATTCTGATTGATATGATAATGCAGAGATAGCCTGATTAGGTGGCCACAAACCCATTTTCTTCAAGGAGAGGTCAGTGACAAAGCCTGGAAATCTTGATTCTTGATGACTGAAGAGTGTTCTCAAGCAGGGACAGATTCTAATTTACAAAGTATTATAGTAGAAAAATGTGAGATGAACAATTGTGCTTTCATTTGTAGGATATCACTAGGGAGTGTAAGGGAACTCTTACCAGTACAGATGGAAAAAAAGTGGTCAGATTGAAATTAGAGATTATACTGTATCTGAAGAACACGTTTTCTCACAAAACAACAACAGCAACAACAAAAAAAAAGCAACAAAAAACTATACGATTTAGCTGAAAATTTCAGTCTCTAACATATCGACATCAGTCAGAGTTGAAGAATATCTGTTTCTTCTAGTCTTGTGCTTGTTCAAGCTAATGCAGGGAGAGAACATAAACAAAAATACAGAATGTGGTTGAATTAACAATAATGTTTCTCTATGGACAAATTTTAGAAGAGCAATGCATTTTCTGAGTGCATGTTTTGAAAACATCCATTGACTGCTTCTGCTTTTGTTTTGATACAATGCATGCCTGTAAGTAAAAAAAAAAACAACCTTTTTACTTTTACTGAAAAGTAAATGTTTAAAATATGACCTCAAAATTAAACAGAATAACTTTCTCTGGAGTATTTAGTGTATCATTCAATAATGTTTGCTTTAACCTCACAGGAATGAAAAATGTCTCATTTTTAAATATTTGCTTGTTTAAAATGTAAGGTGCCCTCTTCAAGAATAATTGACAAATGTGGAAATAAAGAGCATAAAAAATGAAGGTATCTTCTCTTTCCTGAATCTGCGAGTCAATAAAATGTTCAGATTATCTAGATTAAGCTTGAAAGTGATGGCAATAGCAGAGTGCTTTTCTTGTAGGGCTGCTGGCTGTTCCTTGCAGTGCATGACTTGTGAGGAGTAGGCTTCTTGTATCTTGACATCATATTGCATATGGAATTCATAGGAATGTTTCCTTGCATGAGACAACCACTGTCTTGTCTAACATGCTGGGGTTCAAAATAAGGCCTCAAGAACTAAGCTGCTGGAAGAGATGAAATCTCCTCAGCTAGCAAGAAATTCACGTTCCATGGGAAAAGCTGAGGTGCTCAATAAGTGCTTTGCCTCAGTGTTCACTGGTGGTCAGGCTCCCTATGTTTGCCAGGACCCTGAACTTCCAGGTGAGGGTGAGAGGAGTGGATTCTTTCTCACTGTAACACTGAAAGAAGTCCAAGACCTTCTCATGAAACTGAATGTATGTAAGTTTGTGGGGCCAAATGATGTGCATCCTAGGGTTCGGAGAGAGATGGCTTATGTGGTTGTTGAGCTGATCTCCATCATATTTGAAAAATCATGGCTGTTATGTGAAATCCCTGCTGACTGGAAAAAAGGAGATATTACTCCCATTTTTAAGAAAGGGAGAAAGGACAACCTGGGGAACTACAGGAACTACAGAGCCTCACCTCTGTGACTGAGAAGATCATGGAGCAGATCCTTCTGATTACCACATTAAGGCACATATGAGACAAATTGCTGATCCAAGCCAGCCAGCATGGCTTCACCAAAGGCAGATAGTGCCTGACCAATCTGGTGGCTTTCTATGATGGAGTGATGGCATGGGTAGACAGGGGAATGATGGTGGATATCATCTTCCTGGACTTCTGCAAAGTCTTTGAATGGTCCCTCATCATATCCTTCTCTCTAAATTGGAGAGGTGTGGATTTGAAGGATGGACTGTTTGATGGGTTAACAACTGGTTGACTGGTCATAGCCAAAGGGTTGTGATAAACAATTATATGTCTGACTGGAGACCAGTCACAAGACACAGGTGTCCCCCAAGTGTTGGTCTTGGGATCAGTGCTCTTCAGCATCTTTATCAATGACATAGATGATGGCATCAAGTGCACTCTCAACAAGTCTGCAGATGACACCAAGCTGAACAGTGTTGTCAATAAACTGGAGGGAAGGGAAACCATTCAGAGGGACCTGGACAGGCTGGAGAAGTGGGCCCATGAAAACCTAATGAGGTTCAATGAGTCCAAGTGCAAGGTGCTGCACTTGGGTTGGGACAATCCCAGGTATTTATGCAAACTGGGGGAAGATCTCCTTGAGAGCAGTCCTCTGTAGAAGGACTTGGGATTCTGGTGGATGAGAAGCTGGACATGAGCCAACAGTGTGTGCTTGCAGCCCAGAAGACCAACTGTGTTCTGGGCTGCATTGATAGAGGGGTGGCCAGCAGGGAGAGGGAGAGGATTGTCTCCTGTGAGGCCCCATCTGAAGTACTGCATCCAGGCCTGGGGCCCCCAACACAAGAAAGACGCAGAGCTCTTGGAGCAGGTCCAGTGGAGGGCCTCTAAGATGATCAGAGTGTTAAAGCACCTGAGGAATTTAAGGGAATTGGGCTTGTTTAGCTTGGAAAAGAAAAGAGTCCAGTGAAACCTCATTGTGGCCTTGCAGTACTTGAAGGGAGCACATATACAGGAGGGGGAATGACGGTTTATGAGGGTGGATAGTGATTGGACAAGGGGAAATGGTTTTAAACTAAGATAGGAGATCTAGGTTAGATATTACGGAAAAGTTTTTCACTCACAGGGTGGTGAGGCACTGGAACAGGCTGCCCTGAAAAGCTGTGGATGCCCCATCCCTGGAGGCATTCAAGGCCAGGCTGGATGTGGCTCTGGGCAGCCTGATCTGGTGGTTGGCAACCCTGCACATAGCAGGGGGGTTGAAACAAGATGATCTTCAAAATCCTTTTCAACCCAGGCCATTGTATGATTCCATCATTCTATGATTCTATGATTCTATGTAAAGCAATATTGAGAGTGAGCTGGACAGCTGGCAAGTGCCCTAAGCTCAGTCCCACGCTAAAATCCCATGCTAAAAACTATGATTTTAATATGGCTCTAGCAAGAAGGCAACTGGCTGTCTCTTCCCCTCCCATTCCCAGCAAATCTTCAGCTAAGAACAAGGCTTCCAAATGAATGGTCAGATAACAGTCAAAAATGACGCAATAAATCCTTAAGCTACTTTTCAAGGAAAACTTGAAAAATTATGTTCATTTCTAAAGACTTTAAGAAGATTTCCTCAGAAATGTGGACTTCTGATACCTGGCTGTTTGTTGAATCTACATGCATTTCCCCCCAGTATTCCTGTTTATTTAAAGCATACATATATATTTTACAGAAAAAAAAAAAAAAAAAGAAAAAGAAAAAGAAAAAAAAAGAGTAATCTCTATTTATTTAGACCACTAAATCTTCTTTCTCAGATGCTCTTGAGGACTGGCTTCAGTAGGAAGGAGAGTGTAGCCCTTGGGGGAATTGTGTGTTCTCCCAGGTTTTGCAGAAAATGTTCTCAAGGGAGCAGAAAGAAGAGGGTACTTATTCCTATTGTTTGTCTTTGCCCATTTATCCTAATAGGGACATGTTTTCCTCTGTTTTTAGATGCTTTCTTTTTTGGATGAAGGCCAGGTGAGAGCTCCAGCTCCTTCCTCTATGGGTCTCTAGCCATTTGGGTTTTCAACTGACAGCAGTTCAAAGTGTCTAATTGAAGTCTTGATTGGAAAGAGGCCCAAAGGCATAAATATCCTTTTGTCAGTAATGACTCCGCTACAACATAGTAAAGCCAGAATCTGTGAAAATATCAGGCTTTATTTCTGTGATATTGATTTACAAAATCTGTTGGGTTGCCTTCAAGCTTCAAAACTCACAGAAAGAAACAGGATGTCACACATCTTTCTTGCCTCCAAAATGAGGACTCTGCATAATTAAAAAAAATTCAGAAAAAACCACAGACCACAGTTAGTAGCAATGAATTACTGACCCCTTATTTGCAGAGCTGACAGTGGTTTTTGTGTTAACAAATACTTATTACAAATACTTATTACCAATTATAGTCATCTAAATAATGGCAATCTCTATGCTTCATCTAATAATTACGTTTCCTTACAGTGGCTATGGTTCTGCAAGTGTTTGCTAGATGTAGTTATTGTACACATACAAGTGGACTCAGTAAAAGCCATGCTACTGTGTTTAAAGATAATCCTGAAAACAGTCAAGTATTTGATTTTAAATTACGGCTGTTGTAGTCCAGTACAGACATCAAGTTTTTTCTTCTGTTGTAGACAAGTCCCTATTAAGCTGATGAACTGAAAACACAGTTTGTTACCCACTATGTTTATGTACAAATTTGAAGACGTTTATTTTCAACATCACCCTTTTGCAACATAACAGTGACTATAAGGTAACTTTCCTTTTGTGTCAGGGAGATTACTTCTGTTTTACTGTATTCTCAGATGAAAAGCCTCACTGCTTCTAAGAACTAGTTCTCATCAGAAGTGAGAACAGTACTTCGAATTTCCCACTGATAAAACAAAGTTCAGAGGCATTCAGCATACTTAATGGTGCTGATAACAGAGGTGAAATGACATTCAGAGAAATGAAGTGACTTATGCATGTTGATCAGATGATTATCTCTTTTCTGATGCTTGATTTCTTATAGGAAAAGGGATCAACTATGTCTTGTATAAACCATCACATAGCCAGCTGCTTAGAATCTAGGTATACTAGACATCTGACATATATCACAATTACCAGAGAAAATCCCCTTTGTGAATATTTTTCTCTCTCCTAAAATATATTCCAGCGTTATAGGGAAGAAAAACCTATTGCCCTTCCTTTTTTTTAAAGTCTCAGGTTTCAAACAAATAATCATGTTGTTGTTCTCTCTCATTACTGTGTGTTTCGCAAATTGAAATGTCTGTTAAAGATGTTTATCTGTAGCTATTTGATTCTCACAGAATAAAAGGTAAACAAAGGTGTTAAAAGAATGCTGGGAAAGATTTCAGAAGGTCATCCCTTTGTCTCAGAGACATGATCAGTTATATATAAATTATTACTGACATTGTCATGAAACATCAGTGATCATGTTCTTACAGACATTGACTAAGAGAAGTTCAGCAGACTCTTCAGATAACCTATTGCAGTACCTAGTTGGTTTCACTGTTAGAGAATGCCTTTGTGTCTTAGAAGTACTTGCATGCAATTTAAGCCCATTATTTTTGTGCTCTGTTCTCAACAGACATTATTACTTCCCCTTTTGCAACAGCCTTTTACATATTTGAAGGCTGTTATCATGTCTCCCCACAGTCTTTCTTCTCTTTAAGAATAAACAAATGCTGTTATTTCCTCACAGGTCTTGTTCTCTAGACCTCTGATCTGTTTGTAACCCTCCTCTGCACTCTCTCCACTTGATCTGCTTTTCCCCTGGGAAACAGCTGAGAAATTGCCTGCAGCCCATGAAGGAGAAGGATTATTTCCTCTGTCTCAAATATGAAACTTCTATTTGTACGTCAGTAAGTTTGGAGTTTCTTTCTCAGTAATGTGGCATTTCTGTGTGCACAGTTTAGGATCTCCCTTTATCCTCATTCGCTCCTTTGTAAACCTGCATTCTAACCACTCATTTCCCATTTGTTTCAGCTGAAACATCATATTTTCAAATTATTTACATAAATCCTTTTGTGAAGAACATCTTGAGTTTTAATCATGTTTCCCAAAATTACTGAAATAGTGGCTAGTATCAAACCTCAGCAGACTACTGATATCCTACTTCATACATAACTGTGTGGCAGTAAACCCATTAAAACATCACTCTGTGTTTTCCAAATAAATATTGAATCTAAGGCTGGGCAGAGAAAAGAAGCCCTCTCCAGGCTAGTGTAGTGAACTTCTCTTTCTCAAAGACTTATTTTATCATAGATACAAATTAGGTTTGATTGGTTCTTGAAATATTCATACTAGTTGTTTTTAATTTTTGTATTATCTTTGGGATACTCACAATGGATTGAGATTTATTTCAGTATTTTGAAAAAAAGTTTGTCTGACCAGTTACCACCCTGCTGAATACCCCCCCTTCCCTTTCTCAAAACTAGCCATTCATTTGCTGTTTTCCATCTTCTTGAACCTCACCCAGCAATATATCATTCCGAGAGCTCTGGGATGATTTCACTCCTACCCAACCCAGTTTAAACATATTGTCCATGTAAACAACCTTTTTTTCCCCCTCATCTAGGCTGATGTCATCACCCTTTGTTGCTTATCTTTATTATACATAAGTTTTATTTCTCCATCAGTTTTCTTACTGAAGGTATCCTGTTAGTTGGCCTTATCTGTGTTCACTACTAAAATCATAGAATCATCTAGGTTGGAAAGACCTTCAGGTTCAGTATTACAGAGTCACAGAATTGCAGGGGTTAGAAGGGACCTCTTGGGACCACCTAATCCAACTCCCTGCTAAAGCAGGTATGCTACAGTAGGTTGCAAAGGAAAATACCTCCACAGGTGTGTTTTGAATATCTCCAGAAAAGGAGGAACCACAACCTCTCTAGACAGCCTGTTCTAGTGCTCTATCACTCAAAGTAAAGAAATTGTCTCTAATGTTTGTATGGAAATTTCTGTATTCCAGTTTGTGCCTACTGCCCCTTCTGCTGTCTCCAGGCGTCACTGAAAAGTGCCTGGCCCCATCCTCTTTACATCTGCCCTCTAGATATTTATAGTATTGGGGGATATAGAATTCCTTGCCAACTGAACATACTGGCTTTCTTCTTACCAAAAATATGATTACAGAAATTTCCTGTTTGCCTTTTCTTTTTCTCAATTATGTCCTCTCATGCTCAAGCTTCTCAAATCACATCCTCTGTTATTTGACATAATTGGCTGCCCAGCAAGGTTGTGGATGCCCTTCACTGGACACATTCAAGGCCAGACTGGATGGGGCTTTGAGCAATCTGCTCTACAGAGAGGTGTCCCTGTTAATAGCAGGGAGATGGAACTAGATGATCTGGTAGAAAGAGTGTCTCATGAGGAACTTCCAGTCTGTCTGGCAGAGTTCACACTTTTCTTCTTAATTCAGTCAAGAAAACATCAATCACTCATTTATTTCTAGAGGTCTCAAGAGATAACTGGTATTCCATATATTATTAGCAAGCATGGAGTTTATTTCTGCTAGTGTTTGCTCCCATCATGGGAGAAGCTCTGATGCTCTAGAGATTTATGCAGAAGGGTAGCAAGTCTATTTGCTTTTCCCCCTCTCTGCTTTGCCTGTCTCCAAGCTCTTTCCACTCACCAATTTCTTTTGCAGTTTCTTTTTTTCTATAGCTTTCATCTACAGAGTGGCTGGTATGTCTTAAATATACTTAAGCTAATCTTGCACACCTGCTCTCACACAGTCTTTTCTTTAGCTCTGCAATTCATCCTGTTCACCTGAGCAGGATAATTTTGAAATAAAAGGGTCAAAGAATAATTCAACTGAGAACAGCTCCCAGAGACTCTAGTCCAAAACAACGTTCAGAGCAAAACCAATTCCAAAGTCAGATCATTCTGTTCATGGCCTTGTTGTTCTGAGTTTAGAAGGTCTCCAGAGATGGAGATTCTGCAGCTTCTGTGGGCAGCTTGTTCCAGGGCTGAACCACTGTCATTGTGAAACACTCTTTTTTCTGTATATCTGGTTGGAATTTCCCTCATGACTCCTGCCTCTTGCCCTTTCTCTGTACAAATGTCAACACATTAAACTACAGTCAGTCTTACTGTGTGGTGTAGGGATACACAGAATCCAAGTCTAGTCTATGGACTTTGATCATTTCTTTCTATTTCAGGTAGTTTCATTCAATCCATTACTATCCATCTAATCAATCCACATGTATCCATTGGAAAAGGATAAAAAATTAGGGGGTGTGATGTGGTGATACTTCTGGCTAGTGTAAATGCTTCTCTTAAAGTGCAGGGGCAGGAGGGAAAATGCAGCTTTTCAGCAAAGATATGCAATTTTCCAGCTGCAGGTTTTCCCAAAACTCCAAGCAGATGTAGCAGCAAAGAATAAAAAAATCATAAAAAAGAAAAATAAAGGAACATGTAATCAGTTATTACTTTTCTCAAGTCGGATAATCTATCTTGGTTCCTTATTTCCAAAGTTTGGCAAGGAACAGAGGTAAGAAAAGTAAAAATAATAGAGATAAAACATGAACACAGTATGCCAGAAAGCAAAGTGGTATATCACCTTTTCCTTATAGGAATTTATCTGTTCTTGTGAGGCATCTTTCAAATGTTCTTATTTAGCTCTCTGCATATTTGAAAAATGAATTCTAGTCATTAAGACTGCTTTCTTTCTCATCTGTGACATAAAGTTAGGTTAAAAGGCTAGACATCCTTTCTGTTGAGTGGTGATATATTAGGAGATGGTGGATATTACCTGGCAGATTATTCTGATGAAGGTTAACTTCATTGATACTTCTTAGATATACTGTCCCTTCTGTTCATCTACTGAGTGATACCCTGATGAATACCCCACAGTAAGATAATTTGTGAATTTCAGTCAATTTACTAAAGAGCAAGTTAAAATATCATATGAAAATATTAACTAGAAATTAGCATGTGCATCACAAAAGCAAACACATTAAGTCACTGTCATTCAGTAAACTCTGGGAAGATGCAGAATGATATCAAAGAGCTTCTTGTGAAAAATTCTTTGTGTAGGGTGTGAAGAAACTATAAATCTATTTCTCATAAATCCCCTCCTAATGATGGTGGATGGTGCACAAGGAGGACATTCACAATATGTTAACAGGACATCTTTCTTGTCTTCGTAACTCTACTTAATATTCCTTATGCTCACAGCCTCAGAAAATCTCATATGATTTATATTCTTTCCTCCCATCTTAGTAATCATTTCAAGTCTTTTTCGCAACTTTATGTGTAAGATCTTAACGCAGAATACCAGCTTGTGACAATATGGCTTGGCCAGTCTCCTGCTGGCTGAATGCTATTGCAGGTATAAATCAGGATGTTCTTGGCTATTCTGTATCTGTTTAGTACTGCTTCTAATAACTCAGACTCTAAACTCTATACACAGCAGAACTTACATACGTGTGTACAAATACACACAGTCACTGCTTAGAATCATAGAATCCTTCAGGTTGGAAAAGACCTTAAAAATCAAGTCCAACCATAATCTAAACCTAACAACCTTCTGCTAAATCACATCCCTGAGCACCACATCCAAACAGTTTTTAAAGACCTCTAGGGATGGTGACTCAACCACCTCCCTGGGGAGCCTATTCCAGTGCTTAACAAAACCCTTTCTGTAAATAAATTATTTCATGATATCCAACCTAAACTTACCCTGGCACAACTTAAGCCCATTTCTCCTCATCCTGTCACCTGTGAGTGAGAAGAGACCAACCCCATTCTTGCTGTAAGCTCCTTTCAGATAGTGGAAGGAAGCAATAAGGTCTCCCCTCAGCCTCCTTTTCCCTAGACTGTATAGACCTAGTTTCTTCAGTCTCTCCTCATAGGGCATATTCTCCAAGCCCTTCACCAGGGTTTGTGAATTGTCCTTCTTTGGACCTGCTCCAGCACCTCAATGTCCTTTCTGTATTGAAGTGCCCAATACTGAACACAGTACTCGAGGTGAGGCCTCACCAATGCCAAGTACAGGGGCAGGATTACTTCCCTTGTCCTGCTCACCACTGCATTCCTGATACAAGCCAGGATGCCACTGGCCTTCTCAGCCACCTGAGCACACTGCTGGCTCATATTGAGCTGACGGTCCATCAGTACACCAACATCCTTTTCCATCAGGCAGCTTTCCAACTACTCCTCCCCAAGCCTGTAGGGTTACCTGGGGTTGTTGTGACCAAAATGCGGGACCCGACACTTGGCCCTATTGAAACTCATTTGGTTTACCTTGGCCCATCAATCCTGTCTATCCAGGACCCTCTGTAGTGCCTTTCTCCCTTCAGGCAGATCAACAACAACTTGGTGTCATCTGCAAATTTACTGAGGGTGCACTCAATCCCCTCATCAAGATCATTAATAAAGATGTTAAATAGAAGTGGCCTCAGTACTGAGCCCTGGGGACACCGCTCATGACCAGCCGCCAACTGGATTGAACTCCATTGACCACAGCTCTTCGGGCCTGGTCATCCAGCCAGTGTTTCACCCAGTGGACTTTATGCCCATCCAAACCACAGGCAGCCAGCTTCTCCATGAGAATGCTATGGAGAACAGTGTAAAAGGCCTTACTGAAGGTAGACCACAGCCTTACCTTCATCCACTAAGTGGGTCACCTTGTCATTGAATGCAATCAGGTTTGTCAAACAGGATCTACCACTTGTAAACCCATACTGACTGGGCCTGATCCCCTGGTTGACCTTTAATTGGTCCATGATGGCTCCCATGTTTATCCATTCCATAAGCTTCCCTGGCACCGAGGTGAGACTAATAGGTCTGTAGTTATCAGTATCATCCTTATGGCTCTTTTTGAAGATGGATGTCACATTTGCCAGTCTCCAGTCCTTTGGGACCTCCCCAGTTAGCCAGGAGTGCCGAAGGATGATGACAAGTGCCTTGGCAACCACATCTGCCAACTCCCTCAGCACCCTAGGGTGCAATCCATCCGGCCCCATGGACTTGTGAGTATCCAGCTTTCAGAGCAGGTCCAAAACCATCTCACTGTGGATCATGCAGGGCATATTCTGTTCCCCGTCCCTATCCACCAGTGCAGGGGGCTGTGTTCCCAGGGAGTAGCAAGTCTTACTATTAAAGACTGAGGCAAAGAAGGCATTAAGTACTTCAGCCTTATGCTGATCCTTGGTCACCAAGTTGACCTTGGTGTCCAACAAGGCATGGACATTCTCCCTAGCTCTCCTCTTGCTGTTGACGTATTTATAGAAATATTTATTGTTGTCCTTTATCTTAGTGGCCAAGTACAGTTCTTGCTGGGCTTTAGCTTTTCTAATTTTCTCCCTGCACAGCTTCACTAGGTACCTGCACAGGGATAACTCCTTACAGCTTATGAGCAGATTGGGTGCATTCTCCGTGCTGAAGCATCAGGAAATCCATGAGCATCAGGAAGCAGTACACTCTCAGAGACTATTGTGTAATTGATACCTATTGCTATGCAAAAATGTGAATAAATAAAGGCTAAAACCAAGGCTGTATGATTGCCAGAGTTCTCGTTTAGACTAATTCTGTCCTAGGTGTTTTGGGAACAGTATTATCAAATTTCATCATTATCAGTGCTTATCTTTTTGAGCCTTTGGGATATATGATGTGTGTATCGTGGCTCTTAGCCACAAGGTATTGGCGCAGAACTTTCAGGAATTTCATTGTTTCATTGAAACATACTACTCTATTAAACTTACTGTTTCAGAAACTTATTGCTTCAGTAAGATCAAACCATGTGATTTTGACATTATCGCAGTTTCTGATTATTTCAAGAGAGCATTTGGTCTTCTTCCATGGAAGCTTCAACAGTGACAAGCACATAATTTTGTCTTTTCTAGTGAAAGAGTGTTTAAAATGTGCATAGAAATATTCAGTAGAATTTAAAGTGCAATAACAAAATAGCATTTGGAATCATTTACTCATACTGTGGTTTTGCTTTTAAAACATATTGTAAATTCTTAGAAGAAGAAATAAATAGACTGAATCATAGTTGTATCATCTGTGATCCATCACAGGTAAATAGTTGCCCAAAGCAGTAATTAATCAAAAGTTTCCTTTCATACCAAAAGCATTTTTTGTGACACAGAAAATATGACAGTTTAAAATGTTTCTGGATTAAGACCTGATACTTCAATATACACCTCCTGAATAAAATGAGGTGTAAGAAATATATGAAATCTGCAAGATTTATGAAAATACCAAACTGAATCTTAGCAGCTAGAGTGTCTTCCTGATACAATGAAGACGAATCACGGTAATTTTTTGCTAATTATGTTTGAAATGAAGTCAGAATATCAAAATATCAGCAAATTTCTAAGCACTGTTACCCAGACTTCTGCTATCTTTCTGAAGATAGGCATGTTCAAAACTGTGTTTTGTGCATGCACAAATTATTCTTGTAGAAGTGTGGTGCTATGATTTATCCTTTGTTTGACAAAACAAAGATATCTGCTTCATTTCTATAAGCCTGGTTACCAAGCCTTTAAATTTGCTCTTTGTCTCAAACAGCATGACGGACATTACTCCTCTCCTGCTGGACATGGAAGAGAGCTAGTTAGCTACTTCAGGAAAGTGAGGACATTCTTTACCCACAAAGTGCATTTTCAACAGTGGTTGTTATTCACTCTTCCCAAACATGCTGGCAAAGAGATTTCAGTCTGTAGGTCTGTACTTCATACTCAGGTGCTACTGAAGTATTTCCATTATTTTGTGGCACAAATTCTTCCAAAGCATTTCAGCTTGTACTAGTCAGGATTAGGATAAGGATGATGTTCCTACTTCAGCCTCTGTGTTGCTCCCTCAGTCTCTGAGAAATACAGATTGCTGATGTAATTCGCAAAGGAAAATGGAGATGGAAATCACTCCTTATGCTCTAAGAATTATACAGAAACATAGAATCTCTACATGAAAAAAAAAAAAAAAAATTGGTGTCTAGTTTCTCGTTTCAGATTCAGTTTCAGAAAAATCTTTTCCAGACTTGCTTATCTTCTACTTAGCACGGTGAATTCTTGTAGAAGTATCTCTTAGGAGACACTCTAAAGAGGCATACAGAATGTCAAAAATAAATGCCAAAAAGCATGCAAATAATAATAATAATTAAAACGATAACAA
>JAPSGF010000003.1:28743418-28781003 GCA_035772895.1 Perdix hodgsoniae | reverse complement strand
AAGGGAAGGGAAGGGAAGGGAAGGGAAGGGAAGGGAAGGGAAGGGAAGGGAAGGGAAGGGAAGGGAAGGGAAGGGAAGGGAAGGGAAGGGCTTCAGAATTTCACAGAGCTAGATGTAAGACAGATGTTATTAACACTGATACTTGAAAGACTCATCTGAAATGCTCTCAGAACTAATTTATTCTAATGCTAAGTACCCAAATGCACTTCCAAAAGCTGTTTTATTACTAGAAAAATACTCCAGGAAATGAAGAGAGATTGTCTGTTGATATAGGCTTTAAATACAGCATTGATTTTAATATGAACTCCTCATGGAAAAAAATAGCATTGCAAATATCTTTAGTTACAGTAACTTTAAAGCCTAACTTAAAATAATTCTTCCGGAAGCCTTTAGGCATTTTTTCTCTAAAGTATACCCCAGGCATGCAGACCAAGACACAGTAAATCAGCATATTCGGGCTTGTGGCCACAGAGAACATCTGCCTGCCCAAACAAGACCAAGGGCCCTGTTCATCTGGGATCTCCAACTGTGAATGTGCTCCCAGTGCAGTACATTTGCATTAAAACTTTAATGTTCTCATTTAAAAAATGATAGTCATTATGTCCTTAACATTTTTTAACAGAGTCTTTGTTTACAATTGGGACGATCTAGCTTCCAGCTCTGGTCTTGGTCTGTGGGAGGTGTAGCCTATCAGCAGCATGCCTCAGTGGGATGTTGGGCATCGCTCAGGAAAAAGTAATCATTATTTCTCATTCGTCTTGAGTATGTGCTGCAGTGAGCTATAAACTGCTAGTTCAACATGCCAGGGAAAGAGAAGAGCCTGAGGCTAGCTGTGATCCTACAGCTCCCTGACTTGGGCAGTCAAAGTGAGCATACTGGATTGCAGATTGTTCTTGAAGGACTGTAGTAGTGCTTCAACACTTTCATATTCAATTACTATATGTTCAGTAATACTGCAAAGCAACGAAGTGGCTACAGTTTCTTCAACAAAGTGTGTTGTATTAGGCGAATCAGCGGGGAATCGGGATGTGATGCGATAGGCCCTCCTCTGCTCTGTGACTGATTTATGATGCGTGCTTAAGGGGTGTTAAAGAAGACGGGGCATGTATATAAGCAAACTACGCCACACATTAAACGGCTAATGCCTAATACAACAAAAGTGGACCATCATTTCTTATTGTGAGAGCAAATGAGATCTATGCATAACTTGAACACATCAAGTGAAGCATGTTAGGGAAGCCTCCATGATTACTCAGACCGTATATAAGTATCTCTGTGCAGGTGCAATCCATTCACCTATCAATTGCGCATATAGGAGCTGCCATAATCTCTTAAGAGTCAGAATATTATAGAACACAACAACTATTTATCAGTTTTTTTTTCAGCTTTGTGGAACAATGCAAATCCCTTTGTCATAACAGAGTAGAATGACAAATTCTTCTGGTGCTTCTGAAATTTAGAATTAGCCTAAAGAACCACTTCTGACTCTTTAAATGAATTTCAGCACAGGAAATAGAATTATTTGAATCTGAAAGTTATGGATCAACTTCTGATTTAGAATGACTGGTTTCCATCCATGTTGGATCTTGCTGCATTTTCCTTGCAACTTAATATCTTGCAGCAAATATGTATAAAGATGGTACTGTATCCTCTTCCAACTGCACGGCAAGTGATGAAAGATGAGACTAATGTATATGAATTCAATGAAGAAATTAAAAACAGACCTTCTGTATAGTAAGAAGCCAAGAACTGACTCCTGCAGTTTAAATATATATATAATTAATTGTAGATATAAAAAGGCATTTAATAGAATTATTTTAAAGGAAAATATCTGACCTAGAGAGGATAAAAAATTGAGGGAGGGAAAGCTATTTTTGTAAAAAATATTTTTGTGTTGTTGCTCTTAATCCCAAGAGATAACCTCTATCCAAGTTACCTACATATCTTTATTGGTCAGATAGCAATAAATCCATGAAACAAGGAGAGGCAAAGTTCTGATTTTGAAAGATATATCTTCATTTTTCCAAGACACTGTACTTTAGGAAGAGGGTATCCTCTTTGCTGTGTTCTCAGGAGAAAAGTTCCCATACTGTGAAGTTTCCCAGCTCAAGGAGAGAACATTGCTCTGTGTGTGTGAGATCAGCGGCACTGATCTTAGCTCACATCTGTCCCTGACACACCACTCTCTACCTGGCCTGAGTTACCTTTACTTATCTTCACGTGGACAAGAATGACCACAGCTTTGTCTAAGAGCTTTTCAAAGTTCAGCCCAGTCTTTTACATGAGTCTGAACCAAATCTGTTCTTTCAAGAATGCAGGTATCATAGTAAATAATGCTCAAAATGGGAATATTCTCTATACTCTATCCTACTTTTCCTTGTTTCAGAAAGAGAAGGGCACATCTCTGATGGGATCTGTCGTGACAATATTTTCAGGCCTGTTAAGTACAGGAAATATAAAAAATCTTTAGGGGATTGGGTATGATGGGATTAGTACATAACTTTCACTTATCAGCATAATTCAGAGGATTTGGGAAAAACTTTGTTGAGCTTATTGGGGAAATCTAATTATTTAAAGCTCTGGAAATCCCACTGTACGTTCTCATAAGCTACACAGCCAAAAACTCTCTGGCAAGAGATAGTTATTATACGTCTGAGAAGAGCATGTGAACGTTTCCAACTTCCTTCATAACAACAAAAAAAATCCTTCACCAAATGATTTGTCTGTAGGAAACTAAGTGGTTCAGGCTACAAGATATCTTTGCATTATCTTTATTGTAACTAAACTTCGGTAAATCTCTAACGTTTTTGACAAATAGTTTGGGGAAGTCTATTAATCAAACAGCCCGGCTTTAAACAGGGTACCCTTGGGAAAATGTAATGCTCAGAAAATTGAGCATATGTATATATCATTATGTAACAAAGTTAGTGCTTGACTGAATAAAGTGAATTATAAGGGAAAAAAAAAAAAAAGTGGGAGGGGAAGAGATTAGAATTTTATCAGTAGTCTGCAATGTACTTATAATTCTTTGAATTTCTGAAAGTCTGTCAGGTTATTACACAGGTTAGGTTCAATCTATTTGACATTTCCCATGCTTTTGTACAGTAGTTAACAATGACAAGAAAATCATGACATACATCTTAAATTATTTCATTTGTTTGGGTTTTTTTGTTTGCTCATTTGTTTTCTTTATTTTGTTTTGCTGCTGTTGTTGTTTTTAACCAGGAAAACTTCCTTAAATTCTTTACCAATGTGCAGAACGTGACAGACAGATCTCATCTTATCCTGTAATTACTGCACAACTTTGCTACATCACAGGGCTGCATGGATCACTACTTTCTCACTGTTTATGAACCTTGTCAACTGTCTGGGTCATAACCCCCAAAGTTTTAAACTCATATTCCACAGGTGGCACTTCACCTTATGTATTCATCTGTGGACAGTATAATATAGGGAGTCATTGAACTTCTGCTCAGAAAACTGTTAGGAAAAGGGGTGAACATGGGCCAGCTGGCAAGTAAGAGTCTGCGTGTGCTCAGAGCAAAACACTGCAGTTGTCCCAGACATTTGTTAGCTCAGCTGATTTTTCTCTCCTGCTTCCCTGGTTGTGTAAAATTTCTCTGTAAGATGTTAGTGAGAATCTTTGTGTCAGTAAGTGCTCACCACAATAAGGAAGTGTTGCAAGATCCACTCCCTCCTGGGGAAAGCAGTGAGAAGGGTGTTTGTGTGTGGGGAGCAGAGGGCAAAGAGGGAAAGGGAATTCACCGGTGGCAAAATAGCTAGATTTTTTTTCTATCTTCTAATTTTCCATTCCATTTAATTAATATTCTTACTGTTCAGCGTGTCTAGAAGTTTATGAATTTTGTTCAGGTTTTTTCCTTTTTTTGTTTTTTTTCTTGAAATTAGAAAAGACTCTGCCAGATTTTGAGAGAAGGCAATAACATATCGAGCCCCTGAATGCTTTGTATTAGCTAAACTGCTCCATCCCTGTCTTTGGTTTACGAAAGCAAGTTTTGGTAGCCAGTTTCCCAAAGTGCTCCCAGCCAGGAATTGAAGCTCCATGTGCTGTAGCAGAACTGGAACCTGGTGGGCAGAGAGTATATTTCACAAGTGAGCACACATTTGCTAAAGCTGCTCTTGTTCCTTGTTATGGCTGTGCTGTCAAGTAAGTTCACCAGGCAAGCATCCCTCTCAAAAGACTAGGAGATTGTTATCCTTAAATTTGTGTTGTGGGAGTAAAATTCAGCCACCATAATTCAGTTAACAATTTCGTTACAAGGTGGACCTTATAAATAAAATGGAAGAGATTGTTCAATTATTGATGAAGAAATAATAAATCTAGAGGTTTATTTGGAAGAATCTAGGTATGTATGCTGTAGAGTCAGAAAAGTGTAATCTAGAATAAGAGAAGATACAGATATAAATGAAAATGAGAGAGCTTCCCAGAAAAAGATAATGGGTTGATGTTTGTAGTATTTCTGTTATTGCATTCTAGAAGGGTAGCAAGAGAGGTAGCTTCTATGCAAAGTCCTCCAGACTGCCCCTTGACATTAGTGAATCTTGTTTCTGTAGAGATGTGCCACTTGATGCTGTTCCTCTGTTGGCTATACCTTTGCATGTTGGATCTCAGTAACTGTTTTATTGTAGTGACTAGCAGGGCAACTCCATGTCACCAGGAGATAGAAGGTACCTGTGTCATTTATTCAAGTAATTTCAAAAGAATTAATTTGTAAAAAGAATGTAGTCAGATTGCTCCCTTAATTATTACAGAATATTCAGTCCCTGGAAGCATAGTCCTGGCATTCAGAATGATTACATTTTCTTTGTCTGCATGCTTTTCAAGAGATTTAAAAACACTTCACTAGTCTTTTCTGGAAAGTGATGCTGTGGACCTATTGTAAACAAACAAAATGTACTTACAATCTAACTTGTACCTGAAACTTTGGCTACCTTTTAAAAACATTTTTAAAAAGTTCTTAAGTTTTCATGTAAGAAATAAATACAAGACTAGTAAATAAAAAGGACAGTAATTACACTCCGTGTGTGCTGTGTTATCACATAGATAGAATTATCTTTCTCTGATTTTTGTGTGAAGAATTGGATTAAAAATCCTTTCTTGGGAACAATCCATGAAAAGCATCTGGTTCTATGAAGCTGATCTGTTTGAGTGCTCAGATAGCTGGAATTGACATTGCCATAGTAAAAGTATCTGAAGATACTTTTGGAACAGGTTGCCCAGAGAAGTTACAGCTGCCCCATGCCTAGCATTCAAGGACAGATTTGCCAGTGCTTTGAGCAATCTGGTTTAGTGGGGGTGTCACTGACTGTGGCAGCAGGGCTTGAACACTATTGTCTTTAAGGTTCCATCCAATCCAAACCATTCTATGATTTTATGTTAGTGAGGGATCACACTTTAAAAGGCTCTGAATGACAAAAGGAAGCAGAGGGAGGTGCTGGGCTCTGATCCTGGGAACCAAGGCCAGGATGCACACGAACTGCACAAAGCTGTTTCAAGTGTAGGTGGCTCCTGGTGGACAAGGAAAGTTTCTTTAATGTTGGGGGTGGCTGAACTTAGGCACAAGCTTCCTGGAGGGGTAGTTGATACCCCATGGACTATCAGTGTTCAAGAAACACTTGGACAATGCCTTCAGGAATATGCTTTAACTTTTGATTAGCATTTTGATTAGTGATCATGCTTTTGGTCTCAATAATCTGTGAAGGAATCTTCCCATTAAGGTGTTGTGTTCTGCTCTGCTCTGCCATATTCCACTCTTTTCTAGTCTAGTCTAGTCTTGTCTCTCCAGGTGAAGGCAACTCTCTTTTTTAACTAAGAAAATAAATCTGTATGCAAAATAAACCCGTTGGAAACTCGCCTCCATGATTCATAATAGATCTTCAGCTGTATCAGATGTCATCTGGTTGTCAGGGGAGCTCACCTTGCCCGTTTTATCTCCATTCCAAAATATCTCTAAAGGAGAAGTAACAGTGGGTTTTATTTACTCTAGGCTGTAGGTATTGTGCTTCAAAGCCCATCGTATTATTTTCCTTGGGTTTGTCAATTAAAAAATAACAAAAGCAGTAGACATTGATCCAAAAAAATTTTTACAGGTGAAAATAAGCTGATGTAGGCAGAGCATAATTATTAGTGAATTTATCTCAAGTTTGGTATCATTAGCCAAAAATAATCAGATATTTTGATTTCACAAACAATGTTAAACAACTGTCACCTATTCCTCACTTGTACTCTAGAGCAGTGTGCAAGTTACCTTGCATGGAGCAAAAAAAGCAAGGACAGTATGTGAGAGATTATTGTCCCCAAAGTCAATACAGTCAGTTATTAAGAGCTAAAGAAAATATGTCACAGAATAAAGAAGCCAAAAAGGCAATTCAAGCCCAAGGCACTCATCTGAGAAAAAGTTGCCCTAGATGATGAATTCATATGCATAGGACAGCAGATGCAATGCATATGTGGTACTTGGAATCAGCACCAGATTCTAATTATAGTCCTCTATTTAAAACAAAAAGGACAAATGCCATAGCCAGGACAACTTCACAGACTGCTATGGGGACATCCTTCTCATGCGCTGGAGAGGAGGCTTTAACCCTCTGGATACACCAGCAAGGTGGATATACTTAGGCTCCTGTTTTTGAAAAGATGAGTACTTTCTGTTTTAGTGTTTACATAGAATAGCTGCTGACATTTCCTAAAAGATGTGGCAGGAAGATCATGGACTTTATATCCAGTTTCAATCCCAGAGGCTGTTGCTGAACACCAGCTTGGCAGAATGATTCAGCAGACTCCAATTCTCAGCATTTCCTGTAGGCCAGGTGTAGGCAGCTCCATACTCAATGCACAGGTTCTTGTATTGCCTGACATGACTCATTTTTGCTACAAATGGTAGGTTTTGGGGACCATAGTCTGTACTCCAAGGACTTGCTTGCTAAAAGCTAGGTACTTGTGTTAAGGTTTAAAATTGAGCTTTATTTTCCATATTAATCTTACATTGGGATGCCTAACTGTCCTTGTTTTGACTGGAATGAAGTTAATTTTCTTCTTACTATCTGCTATGCTGCCATGTTTTGAATTTAAGATGAGAATAATGTTGATAACACACCAGTGTTTCAGCTGTTGCTGAGCAGTGCTTGTACAGATTCAAGGATTACCTAAGGAGTATACTCATAAAGTTTCCTATAATTTTGTGCTTCAAGTCATTTATCATAAAATGTTTTGAAGACCTAAAACATCCACATCAGCTAAATATCAGGTTTGCAGAGAACTGAAAAAGAACTGGAAAGTGGGGGAATTAGCAGCTACTAATTTACTGTTTAATTAAGACTAAATGTGACATTTACCTGCAAATTAATGAAATTCATCATTACATAGTGATGAGCTTTGAGCTGAGTCTTCTGCAGTCATTAATCAAATAGGCACTGTGACATTATACAGAAACCTCCTGACTGCAAATAAATTCTGTTAAAAAAGCAAACCTTGAACTTAAGGATAGAATTAAGGGGGGATGTATAACAATTAGGATTATTTTGGACACCTGGATCAGTCTGTCACTTCTTGTCTTTTCTCATATTCATTTATAAAGTTTTAACTAGAAAGTGAATCTAGTAACAAAACTGCTGTGATACCAATTTAGCGGAAAGTTCATTCCCTAGTGAAACTTGGTATTGATGTATTTATTTGTGAACACACACACAAAGGAAAAAAAGTAAAAAAAGATAGTCAGTACTTGCTGAGTGATGACACTCCAGAAATTTCAGTAAGGAGCATTGAAAAAACAAGATATAAGACAGCTGCTATATAGAAACCCAACATAAAGTCATCCCAATCTTCTGTAGACATAGCCTTAGCATCTATAGGCAGACAAGTCTATTTACTATTGACCAACATACTTCTGGTGGAAATGAAGATGGTGCATTTAGAAATGAGACATTGAAAAAATGCTTGCATTTGGACATGTTAAGTCCAACAGGGCACTTTGTGAGCTAGTTCCTCCTTCAGCCTCACAACACAGTCACAAGTCAACACTGACGTGTTCTTTCTTCAGCTAAGGGGACCAAAAAAAACCAAAAAACATGTGCCCCATGTTTTTCTGCTTCAACAGTGAAAACTGTGGCCTGTTTTTACACATATTGTATCACGACCTCTTCACCTGCCCATTGTCCCTCACCTTTTTTTGCTTGTGTCCCTTGTATTTGATCAAAATAAGCAGTGGTTGCAGCAGCTGCAAACATTACAGAAGGTTAGAGGAAGCTAAGGGGCTCCAGCAGATGTTCACAAAGGTGGTGTGCCCTGGCTACTCTGGGTTGTCAACATTGCACAGGGGCAGCTGCTCTCAGAGTCGCCAGATATTACAGCCATTTCCTAGGGAAAAGTAAATATTTCACAGTACTTCTGTTCCACAGCATGGCTGTCAGGATCTTGCTGCACTGTCAGCCCTGCTCTGCTCTCTTCTTTTCACAGAATAGGCTGCTTGTCCTTCCACTTGCTTTATCTGCCTCTTGTTGGCTGAGGGACTTGCTGGACTGTCTGTGAGCTGCCCCCTTCCAAATGGCATTAAATTTAGAAGAGGACAAGACAGAGGCCAAGCTGGGAAAATGCCATCTACGTTTCCCTGCTGCTTCCCCTGTCCACTATTCACAGGCTCCAGAGGAAGTCAGTGTGAACAAAGCCTGTGGCTGAATATGAATATAAGAACAGCTGATACTTCCCAGTATAACAGGTTGACAAAAAAACAGCAGAGATCCCCACAGACATCTGGGAGGGCATCAGTCAGCAGACAATAACATATCCAGCATCATCTGTATGCATGTATGACATCTTTCATTTGGCTTACACAGAACAATCTCTTTTATTTAGATCTCTGGGATAAAGTAAATAATACTTTTTCCTCCACACCCAATTATTTTTACATATACACTGCCATGCTTAACAGGCACAATGTGCCAAAATCTGTCTCCCTTATTTTCTCACACTCTGTACAAAGGCAGATGTATTGTAAATTGCAGTATATGCTGTGTCCTGTATCCCACTGACCTGATTATGAAGCATTCAAGTTAGAAATGCATCATTAAACATTGCTTTCATGATATTATTACCAGATGAGATGAACATATAATCAAAAGATCAAAATAGCCTTTGCATGGATTAGCAGATCTTAGAAAATGTTCACTGTAATTTCTGCATCATCAGAGTCAAGAATATGTCTACCTGATTTCAGCTTCATTTTATTTTTTCTGAAAGAATATTTACATTATTTACATGAGAAAAGTCTGTGATGAAAAAAAAAAAAAAAAAGAAAGAAGCTTTACATCTAGAAGAATTATAAAAGCAAATAACTGGATTTATCAACAGGCGGAGTCAAACACAATATTTTGTTTAATCCTCATATTGTTTTTTTTTTTCAGCTGAATTAACATAGTTAATGTTGTCTCATACTTCATAATATGGTTTATTTAATGCAAGTTCTCTTTATGAGATAGAGTGTCAGGAAGAGACTGCAAATGCAACCTTGTAGATTTGGGCTAAGCATGATCTTAATGTAATTGATTCCTTAGCCATCTCTCCTGTAGCTAAAGAAAAGGCACGGTAATATTGCTTTATTTGATTGCAAGCTCTTCAGTATCTTCCTCTCTGTTTGTGCGCTGTCTAGTGCCATGGAGACCTCCACAGTTAAGGCCTGTGGGAACTGCTACCAAAAAAAAGTAAATAAATAAATAAAATAAAATAAAAAATTGAGAAGAAAAGCAGTGAAATGAAAGACATTTTGTATATGAAATTGATTTTCTTCCCTTCTAGAAAAAGCCAGTCCAGGTATAAATGTTGACACTTCCTCAACGAGCCTTAGTGCAGAGAAATAATTGTCCTTCTTAGTGCTCTTGCTTCAGGAGAGAACTAGAAAAAAAACCTAAGAAATTTTCTTACAGTGAGAACACTCTAGAAAAATATTTATGGAATCAGTTTGCCCTTTTGTCTAAAAAGCAATAAACTATCATCATGAGAAATGACAGAGTCGAGGAGGGTTTAAAATTTGGAATTTATTATAACTGTATTTCCTCATACCCAGTAGTAAACCTTCCTCCACTGAGTACTCTTTTCATTTCCTTGTTGGAAACCAGAAGATCTGTTCTGAAACAGCCTCCTGTATTATTTCTACATCTTGTCTAGAAATGTCCTGCAGAGCCAAACCTTGTATCCTCCTTGTGAACAGTGGGAAACATTCATCTGTAAATGATAACATGACTGGGACAATGATTTGTGTCAGTCCGTAGACTTATTTAATACTTTGAGAAGCTATGGGAGAAAAGACTCAGAGGTGCTCAGAGCTCTGTAAGCAAGGTCCAAGGCTTCAAAATGGAAATATACTCCAGTTCTTGGGCTTTCACTGTAAATCTATTTTGTTTCCATCCTCTAAGACATGTGTCAGATAGCTCAGCCAAGTGCAGCAAGTTACTGCAGTATAGCTGTGTGCAGTGACTTTTATGGTCCCTGTGAAATCACCTAGAGCAACCCTTGCTAACAGAGGTCCTGTGGGAACAGAAACCCTTGAATTCTGTTTGCTCTAAACAATCATGAGTAATCTTCACATATCACATTATTCCATGTGATCTGCTGTTTGGCCTTAGGACAGCTGGAACGAAGTTCCTGAGCAACTTTTAAGGTTGCCAGACAGTTTTTGCTAAACAAAGAAACTCCATAGCTCACCAAACTTCAGTAATTCAACCATATTTACCTAAGGGGCTTGTAAAGAGCAGTGGATGGATGAATGATTTTCCTCACCCACAGCCTCTCTAGACTGCAGAGGTAACTCAGCAATAGCCCTGTGACACCTAGTTTACATTTTCTTTCTGCTGTGTAAATATACTCTTCCTCCCTATACCCTTGTGGGATAGGTGAGTAAATGTTTAATCTCTTTTTCACAGATAGGAAAGCTGCCACATCTGGCATTTAACAGTGGAATAGAGTTTTCAGCTGCTTTGGAAGAGCAAAAAATCATAGCCACAGGCATTTGGTTGTCAGGGACCTCTGAAACCACTAAGTCCAAACTGTTGCTCTCGGCAGGACTGCTGACACAAGATCAGTTCACTCTAGGCCCTGTTAAGTAGTCACTAACATTCGAAGGGTTTTATATCTTAGAAATATCTATGATCCAAGCATTGTGGATTGTTGTTTTGTTTTGTTTTTTCTCTTAGTCAGAGATAATTCTTTGCAGTAAAAACAACTTGCTGCCACTCTCCAGAGGATCTATCAAACTTTGCTCTTTGGTAGATTCATTTCTATTCTCCTTCTAGATGAACAGACTTGGTGATGTGTAGAAGCAACTTCAGCAGCCTACTGAAACCTGAGCACACCATTTTGCATCGCAGAATCATAGAATTGCTCAGGTTAGAGAAGACCTCTAAGATCATCCGGCCCAACCATCAATCCATCCCCACTATGCCCACTAACCACATCCCTCAGTGCCACATCTACACTCTTCTTCACCTTCACACCTTCACAAATGGTTTTCTTTTCTTCACATTTCTTCCTATCAAATACCCTGGGTCATGTAAAATGACATGAGAAGTGAGAACTGTAAATGTGAATTTCTGCACCTAGTGAGATATAGCAGGTAAAATTTTGACCACTTTTTTTCATCCAGTGATCGTTTTGTCAGTTTTAAGCAGCATGTACTTCCAGAATTAGGGAGTCTCAATGGATTCCTATATTGACTGTGAAATCATTATATTCTGGAATCCCAGAATCTTGAATGTTGTCATGCAGGTAATCCAGTGAAAAATGTGTTACTGTGAAGTGATCATCCCCTAAACAATAGCTCAAAGTCAGTAATGGTTAGGATGCCTAGTAGGGAGATTTGTTACATTTTCTGAGACAGAGTCTTATTGCAAATGAGAATAATCTTGTGCTGACAGTGATGTACCTGGAATTCATTGTCCATGCTCTGCAGTCCTGGGGAACACACTCCTTTGCCCTCTCTTATTCCAAGGATCTTTGAGCCATCAGATCATTTTACTAGTCACCTATTGCTCCTTTGAGAAATTAGGACTAGCAAAAGCAGTGGAGGAGCAGTTAAGTTTATATCAGAGGTGGCAGGGTCAAGAGCACTGCTGGCTCTCACTGGACAGCTGACTTCCCGAAGCCCTAACAAGAGAAGGTATTTCCATTAACCACAAGGAAGATAAATTATCTTTGTTTAGTTTGGCAGCAGCAGGATAGACAGCCTGGTAGATGTCACAGCAGGAATCAAGGAAGCAGTAAAGCTGCCTGGCTGGCTGAGTGCAGCCCAAGCTCACAAGTTTGTCAGACATGTAAAATATGTGAAGAGTTGGTAATTTTTTTTCCTGTTTTAGAGTTTAATTTACAGCACAGTATGTCCACATTGACCCAGTTACACTTATATAGCCATGTCTAATCACCTCACACTGCCTCTCCTGCATGGATTTTATGTCCCATTTTGAGATAAAATCTCTGCTTACCTGCTCAGCTCATGGTCTCACTGAAATCCCAATGAGATTTTTGGAAAGCCAGTTGAACTGAGATGACATTTCAGGTAGATTTTACTCCATTTAAAATGTAAGGCTTACTTGATTATTGCTAATTTTTAGAAAGACAACAGCCTGATGCTTGATATATGTTAGCATATGCAGCCATTAACCTCAGAGAAATGCAAGAGAAATACAAAATCTTTATCAAATCTATTTGGACAGTTTTCACCATTCAAACAATAGGAGAGTACAGTGCCTTCATTTTGCCTTGCATCTGAGCTGCCGCTGATTATAGTGTAAACAAATATATATATAAATATGCAGAATATGACCCTGACCCTAGATTTTATTAAAAGAAGACAACAATTGGCAGTCATGCTTGTAAAGTAATACTTAAATTTATTTTTGTTGTTTTGGACATTTTCATTTTCCAGCAAGTCAAAGAGAAGAGACAAAGTAATTTATGGAAACACCTGGAGGAAAATTGTGCAATTTTGTGTCTGCAGACTTTTTACCTGCAGTTCTGTGTCAAGTCTAGCTGGTCAAGTGATCTTTCTGCACTTTTGAAAAGATGGAACTTCCTTTCGTAAACATTCATGAGAAAGTATAGAGGAAATGGCACCCTATTAAATTTTATAGCACTTAGATAATATTGAAGCTTTCAGTAATCTGCCTAATAAATTACGAAATCAAGTAACACAGACTACCTTACAGATAAATGACGTCTCTTGCAGGCATTGTAAATGACAGAATATTGACCATCAATAGTCCCAGTATAAACGTGAGCCAAAAAAAAGCTCAGGATTAAGAATGAGAACAAGGAAATTCTGTTATCTATCAAGAAGGAGCCTGCCCTATAACAGGTGTTGCAAAACTAAAGGTAAAGGTTGCTTGAGTGTGAATATTACCTGTCCTGAAAATTGAAATGTATTTCCCCTCATGAAAACAGAGGTTAAAAAAAACAGAACAAAACAAAAAAAACCCTAAAACCTACATTAAAAATAAATAAGTAACTAAATAACTAAAATAAAAATACATAGGAGTATGGTCTGTTATGATAAAAGTGCTCTGGTCTTCAAAAGTTGGACAGTCTGCTACATAAGAATAGCACATCTTACAGGTATACACAGGAATTTTACAAAGTTGACATTTTCATAGTACAAATTATCAGGGCTGAAATACATTCTGCAGAGACCCACTGAGAATATTCAATCAGCAGGTCTAGTTTGTTCCAGGTAGATATTTTTCTTTTGTTTGCTGATTTTTATTCATCTTTAGCCTGCTTCATCCTTTCCATTCTTCAGAAGGGAACGGAGGAAAAAAGAAAAGAAAGAAGACAAAAAGCAAAGAAGGGGGAAAAAAAAGTTTACATCTGAATAAGAAAATAAAAGAAAATACTAAGATTAAAAGTTCACTAAAAAGCTTTCGCCCGGAATGATTCCTCCCTACCCCTCCACAGCACTTCCCTTTAAAAGCCTCTGGAATTAAAACAGACACATTTGTTGCAAGTTTTGTGAATGTGTTGGGAATATTTTCAGCTTCTATCTCTAACCACACTGAATAGGTGAATACCAAAATCCGTAGGATATGAACTATGAGTTGGCCTGAGCATAGGAGATGATGGCGCTTTTTCTCTTAAAATCAGACTGAAATTTCTTAATACAGTCTTAAGAGGAAATAAAGAGCTGAACCAACTGCAAGCTAACAGCAAACTTTCAGCAGATTTAGGCTGATCTCCCTTTCCTCTTTCACCAGACAGGAAGAAAATGAAAGTAGGGAAACAGCTTCCATAACCTTCTGCATTTTACACAGTGCCTGTGATAAATATCTTTGCTTTTCTCTGTTGTAAGTTTTTAAGTTTTTATTTTATTTCTACAGCAAGGAGCACGGAACAGCTCTTACTGTGCTGAAGGAGCTGTGCTTGAGATAACACTAACAAGTAAATTACCTTAAAACATTCTGAAAAAGAGTACATTTCTCATCACTGGAATCTATGTTGTGTTACTCATATTTAAAAACAAAACAAAATAGAACAGAAACACCAGATAACATTTTAATTCATATTCAATATGAGGATTTTTTCCCTGCCTTCTGGCTTCAATTACTGAAACATTAATTACTTGACTTTGCCTCTAAATTTAGTAATAGTATTGTTTCGAGCAATAAACATTAAATATTTACAGCTTTTCTTCCCTGTTCATTTACTATTTTGCCAGATCAACAATCGCAATTTCTTCTTTTCCTTTCCATGTAGGATGTCATTTTCTTCACGTATCTGTTCAGATACCCCCTGCCAGCTGTGTTGGAGAAGTGTTTTGTCCATTTGCTATTGCTGCCAGCATCCAAAATGTTGGAGAATTCCCTGACTTTCACCACGATTCTCCTGGCAATATTGCAGTCATTTTCAAAAAGAAAAGCAGAGCAGAGCTTCTTCCTAAATTCACAATTTTGCAGAATTACCCCAAATGTGGGGGGCACTAGCATATTTTGCTGCTTCCCGTAAGGCTTAGCCTCTTTAATTGAGTTTGTTATTAAAAAATGAACTACTGAACATTAGTACTCACACAGAAGTGTGTTCAGTTTAGGGAGCACAGCCTGGAGCTTGAGCCATGTAGCACATGTGCCTTGTGAATATTCTTTGCTATTCTAACAGAGAATTTCTGAGGTAGCTCTGCACTGTCTATGTGATGTATTAGGATACCAATGCTAATAAATTTTTGAGGCTGGAAAGTGGCCCAAAGCAGTGGCCTGTCATCTCCTGTACTGTTAAATCACTACCGTGACTTATGAAGCAGTTTCATCTGAAGCCAATTTATCTTCCAGGAAATCCTGGTTAGAATCCAAGGAGATAAATAGGAAGGATACCACTCTTTAAAGGCGCTTTGGAGGTGACACCATTCTTCAGAGGCTAAATATTGGAAAATAATTTCTGTCAGGGCTGACTCCAGCCCTGGCAGGGCTCTGGAGAGGGAAGGTGAGGGTGAGACTGCTGGGGACCTTTCTGTAGTTTGTTTTATCAGTGCTCGATCTCTCTTCCAGGGCTGTGTGTTTGTTTTGTTTTGTTTTGTTTTTTACACCAGAGTGCCAATCCTTCTCCTTCTCTTATTCGGCCCTAAATTTTGGCAGTCTGGCTCTGCTCTGTAATGCTTAGAGTGCTTTGAGAGAGATGGAGGAGATGTATATGCATCTTCTGATGAGATGCAAGGTGGTGCTGCTCCTAAGCCACAACTACTTTTGTCACCCTTTAATTCTCTGAATTCTTTCTAATTTACACTGCAAAAATGTGTGATGGTAATTTAACACAGACTAATGTAGTCTAATAACATAATTACTTCAAACTGTGGTCTTCAAACTGTTACCCCGAACTACTTGAAATTCTTCAGAATCCCATTATCTGAATATTCCAGGTTTAATTTAGCTGATTGGTTTGTTGTTTCCAACTGACATTAGAGCCAGTTCATAGTTCTGAAAGTCTCAGAAAAGTCACTGCTTCCAGAACAGCTGGAGATGTAAAGTACTGTATTCATTGAGTCCCAAGGAAGGAAAAAAAAAAAAAAAAAAAAAGATAGAAAGATAGAGAAAAAGTTGCTGCTATTAATACACCAAGAAACCCACCACCTCTGTGAGAAACTTGTTTGAGTGCCTTGCAACCCTGATTGTAGAAAACATCTTCCTTATATCCAATCTAAATCTCTCTTTAAATTTCCCCTCTTTCAGTTTGAAACCATTTCTCCTTGTCCTGTCAAAACAGATCCTGCTACAGAATCTGACCCATTCTTTATTACAGACCCCCTTTAGATACAGACAGGCCTCTCTCAGGTCACCTCACAGCCTTCTCCAGGCTGAGCAGCCCAGCTCTCTGTCCTCACAGGAAAGGTGTTCCACTCCTTGGATCATTTTTGTGGACCTCCTCTGGACATGCTCCAACAGCTCCACGTCTCTCCTGCACTGAGGACTCCACATCTGGATGCAGTACTCCAGGTGAGGCCTCACCAGCGCAGAGCAGAGGGGCAGGATCAACTCCCTCACTCTGCTGGTCACGCTTCTTTTGATGAAACTCAGGATAAAGCTGACTTCCTTGGCTGCTTTTTTCAGCAGGGCTGTTCTCCATCCGTACATCCCTCAGTTTCATGCACCATTGCATTACCCATCACAAATAACTCTCAAGCATAGGTACTGCTCTTTTCCATACGATTATAGTTGCTTTTCAGATTGATCAAGGAATGTGAATCTGTTTGGATACGTTTGATTTTCAGTTTAAAACTCATAAAAAAAAAAAAAATCAGATCATTCTTGATTTCAGATTAATATGTTCAAACCATCATTTCACGTGCTGATTACCAAAAACAAACAAACAAACAAAATAAAACAAAACAAAAAAACAACTAATTTATTAATCCTGGAAGCACAATTCTATATGAAGTTTGCCAAGTATTAGTGTTTATACACTGTAAAGAATAAGAACTGCAAATCTGAGACAATCTGGACTGAAGATGAGGTTTCTATCGAACATAAAGATGAACCTCATTTCTTTTTGAAATTAGCATTCTAAAAATTTTAATAGATCTTTTAGTTTGGGCATCTCAAATTATTTGAAAGTCCAGCAGTTCACTGCATATTAACACTGCATATAATAGAGTTTGTGTAAACTAGAAAGCTTATTGAATAAGCAAAATATTAAAGAGACAAAAGCCAGATTAGTATTGTCTTTAGAATTTGGAATCGTTTTTGTAGTGCTAAAGGAATAGCAGACAGTGAAAAATAGCAAATGCTAAAATTACCAAAAGATGGAGAAATGTTCACATTCTTGAATCACCACCTCAGTAGACCCTTTGCACACAGTGAATGACTCATCAGAACAGACCAGACTCCTGCTGTCCCTTGGGCATGGTAGTCAGCTGTGTTTAGTGTTTCACTGCTTCAAGAATATCAGTTCATTTCAATATATGCTTTCCAGTTTCTTCAAGTTAACTCCTTTCTGATCTCCATTTTTCCTGATGGTCAGTTTGAGAATCACTGTTGTGTAGTGTTCACATACTGAGATAGTGCTTAGTCATTCCTGAGACGGCTTGCTTACAACCATGTGAACTTAGTTTCTGGAATACAGTCATTTTGCTCTGCCTCTCAGATAACTGAAAAAATACACTAATCTGTTACAGTATTAGTTCATTGATTTTTTTATTTTTTTTCAAGTTTGTTCTCTTTTCTCTGTAGAATGTATCTGTTCCTATTTGTGCAAAAGAGATGAGATCAGATACCAATGGAATCTTGCCCTGGATTTGGGATGTGTCTGCATTTAGTTCAGTTATATTTGGAGACCTAGGAATTGATTTATTTGTACTATTTAGGAAGTATTGTGTACTTTATTTAGTCAAAGTTTTGAGCTTATCACAGGTTTCAGAATCAAGGATTGAATAGGCAGCCTATGTTATCTAGATCAGTTCTCTGAAATTCCAGACATACACACAAACATGAAAAAAAAATATATAGGAAACAAAGCCAACATTGCCAATGAAGTCTGAGACTCAAGAGACAATAAGTCTACGTGTTCCACGTAAGTAACTCCATTAAAGAAGGAAATTCATTACATAAAAATGCCCCGACAAGCAGAAATAAATGTTGGTTTGGGGAATACAGGGAAATGGCGTGGTAAAAAGTGGTGCTATCACTTCCAAGCATGTCACTGTATAGTACTACTGGTGAGCTTCATCATGCATGCATGTAGATTTCTCTGTGACTGGTGCTGTCAGAAAGATTTGGTCTCAATAGCAATGTGTTTGAGAAATAATCTTCACACCAGGAAGTATTATTTAGGGTAGAAGAGATGAAAAACAAACAAACAAACAAACAAACAAACAAAAAAACAACCTGAATGACATTCATGAATTCATGGTTTGTGATCACAAGACAAAAAAAATCAGCCAAAGCTAAAAAAAAAAAAAAAGGTAATAGAAAAGAAGAAAATCAAATCATCCTAAGTGTCCTTAGTGTTGAAGGGAACTAGTTAAAGCAAAACAGCTGGTTGATCTGAGACTACATGGTTTGGTTTAATGACCTGTTAACATACCAGAAGAGAATGTATGCTCTGTGCTCTTCGGGCATCAACTACCTGAAGCATCTACTCAGTTCAGAGGAGGGAACTGATGCTCAGTATATTTGAAAACTGGATTACTGTTTTTAACCAGAACTTGTCATTGCTTTTGATAGTGACATTTATTTGAATGACTCTCCCAGTTTCTTATAGACTTAGTATTTCCAGCTTGAAATTCTTTTCAAAGTTAGTCTTCTGGCACCTCTTAGGAAAAAAAAAAAGCAACAAAAAACAGATGTATAAAACGAAGGATTCCATGAAATATGGGGCCAACGTATGTAAATACAACTGCACTGACTGTAGTGGGAGTTCATCCTGCTTACTCAGAGGTTACATGACCTAAAGAAAAGCTGGGACTTGTCCAGGATCATGGTGAGGAGACAGTGTCAGAGTTCCCAGCACCTGAGTCATGATGTACTTGGCTGAGTCATCTACACCTCTGTCAGTACATGGTTTCATACACGGTGCATCATGCCTTCTTCCTTTCACTAACTCTTGATTTGCTCTTAATTTGAACTGAGCAATCGAGCATTTTTTTATTTTTTTTATTTTTATTTTTTATTTTTTTGTTCAGTTTCATGCATGTGTATCTCTCCATCACATTTGTAATTTCCTTACATTTTGTCCTTTCTCATCATTCTGTCCCATCCAGGATTGTGTCAACAGCTTCCAGATTCTGTAAGGAATGTGAACTTGGAGCATATCTCTCCCTTCACATACCATGCTTAGGTGATCAAGGACAGCAGGATCACTTCTGTCCTCCATCCACAGATGGTAACTACTATGATTCCCACTTTTCAAATAAAAAAAAAAAAATCCCCAACTTCTCATCATGGCAAACATTGCTTTGTGTTGCCAGGGAAATGACTCACAGAGTTTGCACTTTTCTTAAATAAATTAATGTAATTTTTATGTAACCTGACCTCTGACTCTATAGAGAACTCTTCTGCTGTTAATTTTCACAGCTTTTACCCATAAACAGCACAATGTCTATCTGTAGCTAGGGCCAGTCTTGTGACACCATTGGTCAGAAACAAGAATACTGGGAAAAAAGGTGATGCTGTGATTTATAGGTGATATTATGACTGGGAAGATAAGCTGCGCTATTGCTGACAGAATGGCAATGCCTACTGTGGTTCCATTAGTTGGGAGTGGGAGCATTTTCAATGGTCTATCTGTAGTCCATGTATTCTACCACTAAATAAAGGAAGAAATTTAATTGTGTAGCCAAGAGATTTTTTGCAACTTGATGATGTTCTTCCTCGTTTTGATATTCTTTGAGGGGTTTGTGATTGCCATGGTGTTTTGCTAGCATCAGTCTAAAAGCTGCAATGCCTAATTCATTTTTATAACACAGCAGCACTGTCTGCTTGGAAAAACTTTAATACATGTATGTGTCACTCTGAATGCAATGCCTCCTATTTATTTCCATGGCAAAAGCAACAGATACAAAGATTGTAGTAACACTGTTTGGTAGAGCGAATTCTAAGCTACAAAACACTATTTCAATAGCAATATAGCCACCACCATTAGTACTTTATTTTCACCAGAGATTAACAAGAATCTGTATGCTTATAAAAACCTGCACCAGAAGAGTTAACCCACTGTTGCTGTCACCACTGCTGAAATGCACTACCCACCATCTCACTGTGCTGACATCCACTGTTTGGTCTCCATAAGCATTTAGTAAGCATCAGTGAATGCCAGTGAGTGCCATCTCTTCTGCACAGAGAAGTTCAATGATACACCTCTGCTTCATATACACTTCCATGTCAGACACCATTCTGTCAGACTGCCCCTCTGCTGCCATCTGTCACACAGCAACAAAATGTAAATGGATACTGGCAGGCAGGTTCAGCCTCTATGGCCATACCACCAACATCCACCTCCAACGTTGTGGGCCAAAATATTTAAATAGGGGGCTTCACTTTCAGAACAATCATCATGTATATGGACAACAGTCTTCTGCTTTTTGTGTTTCAAACAATTACAGAGGAAATGCTAACAGAAGCATAACATATTTAATATTCACACATTCTTAATATACCACATTGTTTCCCCTTTAAGGGAAGACTTCACTGAAGTATTTACCTTGTTCTGACTGACTAGCACCTAAATCAAGGTTTTAGTGTCACTCTGTGGACATGCCTAAAACAAATGGTTTTAATGGTATTAACAGTCAAAGAACAAAGTCAGTTTTAAAAATACAGAGAAAACAACTGTCCAAACGTCATGATCAGATCATCTTTGGAAAAATGACAACAATGGAGTTTAATAAATTGAATTTCATATAAACAAGCTTTTGACACCAGTCTGCTGAATCAGGATTGTCAGCATATGGGAAGCAGGCACAAGAATCATCAAAGCTTCCTCATCCCTCTGTCTTAACCCACGGCAATTTCAATTTATAATTAAAAGTCATTAACATTCTCAAGTGAACAGTAATTTACTGGATGGAGCAATTTAAATTCTCAAAGGTCATAAAGACAGTCCAGATAATAAAAAAAAAAAAGAAAAAAGTAAAAAGGTGGATCAGCTTATACGGACATTGACTGTAACATTAAATCCAAGACCTCTATGAGTTGCCCGTCTGCTGCAGGGCACAGAGAGAGACGGAGGCCTTGGTAAAGTAATGCAAAGTCCTGAGCACCATGCAAAGCTCTTCCAGGGCAGGCAGCAGAAACCACTGAGTGCTGAGGGGTACATCCTGCTCTGAGTCTGAGACACTTTGCATAGGCAGCCCTGATTCCCACTGTGAAGGCCAGTGATTATGGCTTTCATTCAAAGTACAATACATGATGCATTTTGTTTCTGGATAGTGAGAAATAGTCTGTTTTTTTTTCCATGATAGCGGAGTCCAGGCATCACCTGAACCAACTGCCCCTCAGTCTTTCTCACATTCAGCTCCCTGTCTGTCCCTGTCCATCTCTGCTGCATTCAGTAGCCACTGGGTTCATTATTTATCAGTCCAGTGGTTTATATTTTCTTTCCCAGTCTGTTCAATGGCACATCACCAAATGGGAATCGTAGAAACTGTCCTTACACTGCATTTTAAATTCCAGTTAGGTTTAAGCGCCAGCCTCCCCTGAAAGGGAAGTTCTGCACAGTCACCAGAACAGAACTGGAGCACTTCAGGCAGGGCCAAGTGGGACAGGGAGGGGGTGTGTGAGTTCATGTCCTGCTGCTGCTGTGTGTCCTCCGATCAGAGACAGCCTGCGCTTGGAATTTTTTATTAAGCCATTCAAGTCCACCAAAGTCATGGGTTTGTAAATCCTTAACTGAGTCCTAAATTCACAGACCTTCTGGCAATAGAATCATGAGATTCTATTAATAAATGATGGATTGATTTCATTAAAAGATAAGATATATTTCCAAATAGTATAAATAGTTTTAATAAATCTAAACCCTCCTACCCTGAATTTCTTAGACCATACAATCAAATGGAATTTTTAATTAATGACAAATAAGTTGAGTTAAAACATCCTGTTAAGAGAAAATGCAACATGGTCCCATGTCCTTATTGTATAGAATCTTCCTCTACTAATAAAATATATATATATATATATTCTTAAATTTTTTAGAAATAAAATATTTGCCACTTCATCTTGTGGCAGAGTGCAGTACATTTTTTCAGCAAGCCTTATGTTCTGTCTTCTGCCTTTCAAGGAGCAAAGCAATAGCATAGCACAATGTCAACACAGATTAGTCCCTCCTTTTTCTGAGTCTTTTCATCTACAGGTTGCCGAGCAAATTGAAGGACAGATGAAAGGATGTGAACTTGCAGAAGGTCAACAGTTTGGTTTTCCACAGATCTTGTAATATTTGCATTTGTAATGAACTCCTCTGTAGAATATGGCCTGTTCTAGGTTCAAATAAAAACAGATAATGGAAATACATAATATAGAGAGTTTATTGTTCTTAATGCAAAGCTTAATTGGTGAGGGGGAGTGCAAAATCATCAATGACTACAAATTGTCCACATGAAAAAATAAAAAGCTTCAGAAATAATCTGTTTCTATCATGGCCATAGACAAGTGAGATTTTAAAGATATGTGCCAGACAGGTCTGGGCATGATTTCAGTGCTGATTAAAGAGGGAGTTGCATAGCTTCTCCTCCATTATACAATGATATATTAAACTACATAGCTGTACTAAAGGGGGTTTTAGTCCTATTAGACTTCCCTCTATTCCATAAATCTCATACTGCTATCAGCAGATTTACTTAGCACATATCTCAGTGATTTATTAAAGGTAATGAGTGATGAAATGGCTTGATTTGCAGCCAACCTACATTACTGATATTCTTAATGTTTTCACAGCCTGGCCTGTGTTGGAAGAGTACTTCATACATCAATTATCAGAATAAAGATGAACTCACCAAGCCTGCTCAGGTCCTGTTCCTCACAGGAGTTTTCCTCAGAAAGGTCATCCAATTTTGTTTAGCAGCTTTCAAATCTGTGTACATGTAAATGTAAATAGGAAGTCCTTGCCAGGACTTCTTCTAACGTTGTTTTCTTTTCCAGCAATGTATCATGTAATGAATGGCCAAAATGATCAATTACCACTTACCTTATATGATCACTTTTATCACAGCAAATTAAAACCATTATGATGGGAAACTCTAGCAGAAGAATGAATCTGCAGTTTTCTGCTCGTAAAGCAACCTACAATACTATCTGATATATATTTTTCCATACTAAAGGCCTGATTTGTTAACTTACCTGAGCTTGAAACAGATAAATAAGTTCATCTCAGATTTATATTTAACAAAGAGCTTTCAAGTGTCATCCCAAAATTTTGGTATTAATGACTTGAATATAAAGCCTGCTCTCATTAAGGTGAGAGCAAAAGGAAAAAGGTGATTAGTGATAGACAGCATGGACTTCCCAAGGACAAACCATGTCTGAGTAACCTGATTGCAATCAATAACCTGATAGCCTTAAGTTATCTATGAGTCTGTGGATAAGAGAAAAGTGGATGTCAGTTATCTGAAGTTTTAAAAGGCTTTTGGCAGGTTTTTCAATAATATCCTTGTAATCAGATGGGAAAGATGTGGTCTTGTTCACTGAAATACAGGGTATGCTGAAAACTGAATCATGAAATTCAACAAGTATTTAACAAGTAGTTTCAGTGGTTTAAAGTTTAACTGGTGACTCAACATTTTTGAATGAGTTGCTTAGAAGCTACAATAAGTGCAATACCATTTAAGATTTCTATACAACACTTGGCCTCAAGATGGAACACACCCTATGAACGATATAGAGGACACCAAAGTGAATGGCCTGGTCAGTGCGGAGGAGGACAGATCTGCCCATCAGAGCAATCACACATGCTACAGAAATGGGCAGATAAGAAATTCATGATGTCATTCAAGAGCAAATTCCAAGTCTGACACTTAGGGATAGATCAGCCCAGGTGACAGTGCAGCCTAGCAGACATCTGTCTGGAAAGCAGCTTTGCCAAAGAGGATCCTGTTGAATCCTGACAGACAATAAGTTGAAGATGAGACAGCAGTTTGCACTTGGAGCAACATACTGAGCTTTATCATCAGGGATCCAGCCAGCAGATAAAGAGAAATGATTATTCCTCTTCATGGAATGTCATTAAGGTCACACCTGGTGTACCCTGGTAAAAATAAATAAATAAATAAATAAAGCACAGATAGAATATCATTGACTTGTTAACCTCAGTGTAAGACTGCAGCACTGCTGTGGTTCACAGAGAGTGTTAAGAGTTTGTCCTCCCTTGCTTCCTTTAGTGAATATCATAGTAGGATATCAAATATAACTCTGAAATTCCTAAATAGTGCCGGAGGCTCTCCAACTCTACTTATTCCATGGACTAGGAATATTTTCTAACCAAACGCTATCAATTTTTATGGAACGTGAGTAAAGAACACCTGCTGGTGAGGCTTTGCAAATCTGGAAAAATATATATATATACATATAGAAGTGTTGACTGTGAGAAGGAATGTGTTTCTGTCTACATATGAGAGGAAGAGACTCTTTTTTAGCAGATTATTCAGTCAGGAACAGACGAAGAGCTGAATTTTGAACACAATGAAGCATAAGGGTAACAATATCAGATGTTTCTCTCATCTGTTCAGTTCTGTTGATATCCAAATGACTCCTAGATAAACCCATTCAAAGCCTCAAAGAGAACTGCTTCACTTTGAGATGCCAGCTAAGTGAATGTTAGTTAAATTCCATATACTTAGTGCTATGGATGGAAAGGCAGGCTTAGAAATGAACAGACTTACAATTCTAAGCATCTGGAGAATGTTAAGTTTAAAACTAAGGTAATATAGTTTAAAATGTTTTACTTTAGATGGCAGTTCAATGAAGGGTTTCCAGGACACAGCGCTGTATGTGGATATCTAATCCTGCTTTAGTCCTGTTTTCAAAATCTGTGTCTTCTTTGACAGTGTACAAGTTAATTTAGCTATGGAAAATGAATGGGAAAAGTTCTTAATAAGTATCATTTTAATTCCTTGGAAATATAATTTTTTAGCGTTCACATAGGAAATACTTTGAATAATTTATTGGGGAATTTAAATGAAAATATACATACAAAAGAGGTTGATGGGAAGCCTGGCATTTTGCATAGGCAGAAAACCAGAAGTCTTGTTCAACCAAATGCCTTTGAGAAAACAACAGGCTGGTATCACTTCCAGATGCGAAGCTGAATACATAACCTTCTTAGGGTCTAACCATATTTCAAGTTCCATTCACAGTTCCACTCACAGTGATTGTGGATTAACCTGATTACCTAAAAGACTGCAATAACTATGCGCTTAAATAGACATTTATGTCTCTGTTAACATAATTATAACTGGCTTTTGTTCACTGATTATGAAATCATCCCAAACTAAGCTATGAAAATCATTTATATAACTACTACTCTCTCCAGAATATGTGAAATTCCTGAACTCAACATGGATTGAAGAAAGAACTTTCATCATTTCCTTTTTCATCTTTTCATGTTTATGTGTTTCTCATACTGTTTATACTCATATAAATAAGTGAAATTTCTATACCTTATTTATAGCACATTTGATAATGTGGTAGATCTTTTACAATTTGTGTGGATAGTGCCCTATGATGTCATTTAGTCATGTTCTACAGTGAGTAGGACTTAAAGCACCACAAATTTTTATTGGGTATTAGAAAAAAATTATTATTACTTCTAATGATCTAATATTTAGGTAGCTCCTAAATACAATTTAGCCCCTTCTTCTGATGTTACTGATTAAGAATCACATGTACCCAAGCTCAGTCAAGAAAGCCAGCCTCCTTGGCCCTATCAGACATGACCTAATGGCTGTGAACCACAACGAATTTTGCCCTGCCAGGAGGAGAGACACTTCTGGTGTTGCTGACAACATTGTTCAGCAAACCTCATGCACTGCTAGAAGCTGCAGGGGGGCTGAAGGACAGCTCACGGACAGAGAAACCCAGCAGTGTTTGCCTCAGCAGATCTTGTGGGATCATCTGTTGCCACTGCCAAGAGTCCTCAGTCCTCAGCAGCATCTGTGCCAGACATTGATCTTGTGATGTGAACCTGGTGTAAATGCAGAAGCCAAACTGCTCACCAGCCCATTGTGACTCAGAAGCAATAACTGCTCTGAGCCACGGTGCACAGTCGGCACAGTAGGACAGACACCACCCAGGGAGCTGCTGATTTGTGCCACCTCAAACTTCTGTCATCTACAGCCACTACTTCAGCACAATTCTCCATCCCCAGATATCCTAAGCAGCTACAGAAAATATGAGGGAATAATTTACAGTTCTACAGTCCGTTCATTATTTCAAAACTTCTCTTTCCTGTCATGATTTAGAGACACCAAGAAATGAAGGAAAGTTAAATGAAGCATCACTTGGATAAAAGAGGGTAAACTGAACTCATACTGAGCTTATAATATTGCATGTTAAAAAAAAAAAAAAAAAAGTAAAATTGGGTCATATTAGCAATGACTTAATCACATGGTATTTGCAAGTGAAACTTTAAATAGCCAATTTAAGTTCAAAATGCCTAACTTCAATCTGTATATGACTATCTTATAGTTTACATACTCTTGAGGATTCAATTTGTCCAGTTCTAGGAAAGTCCAGCAGACCTTCTTACTGTTTGCTCCAGTATGAAGTAGGGAGTAGGGCTGATTGCATCCTTCCAGGAGGAGCCAGGAGGTCCTCTCCTCATTATCCTTCTACACTTGGCAGTGCACTCCCTTTCAAAAACATTTCTGTAGGAATGTCTTGAAACCACTCTTTCAAACCCAGCATGGCTAAGTGTGGCCATTATACTCCTAATTCACCTCAGTGAATTAGTAGATATTACTTGTCATCTCCATGCTGTGACAGCTGTGAAAGTTAATACGTTCTTCAGTCACTGCTGAAAACTGAGATTTCAGTGGTGGCTACAACTCATTTTAGCTCTACACAAACAGAAATGATATCTTCCCGTTCTGTAGAATGGGCAAAATGAAGTACTTTGTGTGGTTTGTGTGGGCATGACACCTACAATATATTTTTAGAAACAGAATCACTGTAAAAAATCTTACAGACCCTATCCTCAGGCAAGACCTGGGAAGACTTTGCAATCCACCAAATATGCTAATTTGTTAATAAATATGTTCATATGGAATGAAGATCTATTTTAAAGTATTGCTGTTTTTAAAAAATTGAAATCTAGTCATTGTTACTAATCACAGAAATGCATGCTAAGAAGACTACTGACTTGAAAGAGAGGCATTAATTCTTAGAATAGCATACAATAGTATGTGGCTAGAAAGAACAGATGAGGTTTGATTCCCTTAATTTTTGTGAACTAAAGAGTGAAAAGGATATAAACCTGAAGTTCTGGTTCTCGTAAAATGCTGCATAGAGTTTCTGAGGCCAGAAGCTGCATCTGTGATCACACTGAAATACTTGTATACCAGTCACCAAGGTCAAAAGGACAACAGTGTTCAAAGAAAAAACAGAACTGCTACAAAAAAAAATAGGAACTCCAAAAATTTTAGTGAGGAGATTTATTTAAATTTAAAAAAAAAAAAAAAAAAGAGTTTAAAATGGCATTAGTTTTCATACATGGGAATAAAACGCCGTCTCTAATTAGAAAGGTGAGGAAGAAATTTCCGCAGTGGTTGGGAATCATACTTTTCAAGCATCTGATAACAGATACATGCAGAGGCAGAGATGATAAATTAACAGGATCTCAGAGCATGATGAGTGAAGATGTCCTTTGTCCCCAGTTTGAAAACAAAGGAGACATCTACCAGCAGAGAGCACGAAGGAATGATGGTATGAAACCAGCCAAGGGTTAATTTACTTGGTGCTGCTTCACCCAGAGGCCAACAGGGCAGTCTTTAAGAAAGGAAGAATACAGCTCATAACTCTTAACAGTCCTTAAAGGTCTTCTAGTCCGACTCTTCTGCAATGGACTGGAAAAACTACAGCTATTTCAGGTTACTCAGAGCCCCATCCATCCTGACCTTGAGTGTCTCCAGGGATGGGACATCTACCAACATGCTGGGCAGTTCTCAAAGTTGCAGCATGGTGCTTCAGAGGTATTTATATGATGACATCCAGACTCTGACATGGGACCACTGAGCACCATCATACACAGAATATACCATGGATCTCTGCTACAGCCAAGGGATACAAGATCATGGGTTTTATAGCTGAATTCATACATGCAGCAACTGTGCTCCAGTGCTTGAAAGAAATAACAAACATACGAAAATGACGTGCTGCCAAACTAAAATTTTTTGACACTATGAAGAGTATTCAAACTGGTGGCACATATTAGCAGAAAGCTTTCTTCTTAACAGGAAAGTTTGAGAAGAAATACCTAGTGCTGAGCACATTTTGGTGACTAAGTTAGTGTGGTTAATGACTTCTGATCTATTAGAAAGAGTAAGCACTTTAGCAGTGCTTGAGAAAGCCATAAAATAAGCTTCTTCTCATCACACTGTCACTATATTTGAACAGTATTATCCCCATGTGGGAAAAGTTGATGGTAAAAGCATTCAGACTTTGGCCAAATAGTTTAATGGAAATTATGAATTATATTTGCGCTACTCAGATATGTTACCCTTTCCTTTAAGCAGAAAAAGGATTCCAAGTTTTTAATTTTTCGGACATTAATTTAAAGTCCTGTCCCAAAATGCTGTAATAGTTACAATTGTTATTTTATAAGGATAAGCACTGAGATTTTCCTGGTTACTTTGTCTTGCAAGTCACTACAAAACTTGATGACATGTATTCTGTTTTTATTTTTACTGAAAGTAAAGTCACTACAAAACTTGATGACATGTACGCTGTTTTTATTTTTACTGAATTGTAATGTTTTGCCAATGCCTGAGTTTTGCAGAGGTGTCACTGGTTCACTACAGTTTTCAACAGCATACAAGTCTCATTTTCATTGAAAAAGAAAAAGGAATTGAGAAAACAGATCTTTTCCATTTGAAAAGGGGCGTTTCTGTACGGTTCCTTTCCAAGATGCCTGGATAGCCTCTTTCTAAATTCTAACCAAGAATGAAAACAAATTCTGAAACTGCAACATTTTGTTATGTACTGGAACTGCCGCCCACTGGCCAACTCCACTTTTTTATTGAATCCTCGTGTTCCATCTAATGAACACTTTGTACTATCTGTTCCCAAGCCTGAGATGACAGAAAATCTGACTACTATTTTGAATATATATATATATTTCTTTATTGGCCATTTTCTATGGGGTTCATAGGTGGGAGAAATCCTACTGAGAACTGGATTTAAAAACTACAGATTTTAATTATTAAAAAAAAAAAAAGAGAGAGAGAGAGAAAGAAACACAGAATTCCAAGCAAAAAAAAAAAAATTGAAAAGTAAAATATTTCAGAAATAATACTGTTTAATTGCCATTTGATTCATGTGCTATTCCTTATATTTTTGTGTAAAGATTTAAAAACATATGTATAGAGGTTATGACTAGACATAACATGAAAGGTTTTTAAAACTTCTTTATTTCTTCTAGGGCCCCTAAAAAAATCAATTTTAAAATCTAAATTTAAATATGTCCTTTTGTAACACATATATAAGCTGCTCATTCAAATTGCCAGACTGTATCTCACCATTTGGGGTTTTGGTTTACAGCTCTGTAGTATGGGGGCAGTTTAATAAACAAGGATTGGGAAATTCTAATTAAGTCTGTTTGGCATTTATGAAGTCATTAGTTCTACTTGTATAATGTTTGTCCTAATTATACAAATTTCATTTTCCCAAAGTATTACACTCATTTATATAACCACACCATTCATTTCCTGTTCCTGTATTCACTGCAGAAATAATGAAGCTTTTGAAACTTCATGTATTGGACTCTTTTTTTTTTTGGTTAGCAAGTTAGGTACACAGATTTTTCTGATCTATATTTATATAAAATTATAACTTACTTCCATACCAGTATTACAATTTCTTGAAGATGTACCACAGTCACATTTTATCATACCAGCATCAAAAATGTAAATTTCTTTTCTTGTTAGCTTTATTTAGACATTGAGATAAGAATGACTTTTGTAGAATCATGGATGGTAAACAACGATGATTTTAACCAACAAGGATTGAGCAGAACACCTATAGGAAAAGCACTATAGCCATTTTTAACAGCTTTATATTTAGAGATAATGTAAATATGAAAAAGATAATGTTTCAGAAGGCATTTTAAAATTCAACATGTTACTTTCTATATGAAGTATTATCTATATTCATTCTGACAAACTGCAACTTTACTATTTACTAGAACACTGTAAAATTTTAAGAGAAAATATGTAAAACTTGATGCTTTAGAAGTCCAATTGAGTGAAATGTGCAGCTGTTGTGTTTTTATCCCATTTCCAGGGTGCAGAATTTCTGTAAGCAGAACAATGTAACTCTACTTAATTTTTTTTTTTCACACCTAGTCAAACAATTGATTCCCTTACTTCCCAAATAAGATACATGCCTTAGCAAATCATATTTGTCATCCAGGAAGCAGAAGTGCTGGACTTATTTGAATAAACACAGTTCTCTCATTTCCCTAATTATTAACTAATATTGTACTCCCTCCATCATTACAAATTAATTTTTGAAATCATAATTAAATGAGTAATAAGTGTAATGTTTTGTACTTTGTAAAGGAAATAACTAGGCAATTTCCTACACTTGATGCCATTATGATCTACAAACTTCAAATGATCTCATGCTTCCTGATGCTGGCATCAAACCATTCTTCACAGCAGTGGTTGTGAACAAAGGGTGAAACTCTGCAGGCTAGAAAGTGTTTGAGAAGTTTTGTTGACTAATGTTACATCCAAAAATTGTTCAAAATATCATAAAAATCTTTCTTCTCTGAAAAAGAGAGGGACACTCACAGACAAGTTCCTTCTGAAAATGAAGAATCACCAAAACCAAGAATATCTGACCCAAAGCACTCAATACAAACTGTTGCTGAAAAGCTTTTTGCACTTTTAATTAGTTGATGAACACTGGGAAGCATGATGACAGCTGTTCTTCCTCCTTATATGAGCTGTCACAGAAAGAGAAATGTAAAAAAAATTGTACATAAAAACTACTTTGGCACCATTAAGCAGCTATTGCAGATAGCTTCCATTCTAATGATAGTGTGGAAGTGCTGTTGTGTACAAAATATTTTTTTCTTGCTTGTATTTTATATGAAGAGTTAAAATAGATGAGCCCTACTGATCGACAAATTTCATTCTTATTTTCTTTCTTTAGGTTTCTTTATATGGATTGCTGGAAGAAAAAAAAGAAAAAAAAAGGAATGTCAAGGCAGGACTGCTATTGTCTTAAACTCATTATTTTCTTAAAGATAATGGTGGAACTGAAACCTCTTCTCTACATGACTAACCTCGCCATCAAATCAGCCCATGAAAAATATCAGTAGGACACCTATTGCTCCTAAGAACTGAGCTCTGAGATTTTATTTTCAGTAACTACTAACATAGATGAAAAGAGGAAACGGCTTGTCTGACCAAACTACAAACAACAAAAAAAAACACTGAATCTTTAGGAAATCTCCATATAATACAAGTGTATAGCTCATTCAGCCAGACCTTCAGTCATACATTGTCATCCGTTCCTCTACACGTTGTGTATGAAGAAGTGAAATCTCCTAACAAAGAACAGGTACATCTATTCTGCTTCAAATCAAACATAGTTTGCTTGAAGTCAGGTAAGGTTTGTCTACAGTAGTATAGATGTATTTGTATACTTGTAGTATAGATGCATCCAGAGAGACTGAGATCCTATGAGTTTAATTTGCAAAGATCTCTTAGGACGGAGAGAGTGTTGCTTTAATATTCTCAGTAGCCAACTGAAAGAGAGAGACACTTCCAGCCCATGAGTCACTTGACCTATTTCAGATTGCCTATTTTTGTATAAAATTAATTGTTCCCAGGAAGTGCCTGGTTTCCTTCTGAATAAGGAGTATGAACAATAGCTTTAGAGGTTTTCTTCCATCTCTTCTATGTCCAGCATAAGAAAAATCAACCCTACCTGCTGCATCTTTCCAGCATTTGCTGAGTTCTTTTGAAAGAAGAATTGCTCTGACCATCAAGTTTTATTTTATTTCCATTTACAGTATACCATCAAAGGTAGCCTTCTGTTGTGAACAGAAAGCGAATGTTCCTCTTGCATGAAAGAGAAACTGAGTCTGCCAAAAACCATGCCAGATACCTAAAGCTAGTAATTGCAGGTTACTGGAAGATGCTAGTTTACAACCCTAGGAACAAAACAACTACTTAGGTTGTCCTATTGCCACATGTCCAAACTTATGCAAGTACTTCATTTGTCTGTATTTTTGTCTATCTGTAGGCTCATGTTTCATTACTTCTTTAGAAATGAGCACACAGCACCATGATCTGTCAGCAAGGTCTCATAGTTCAGGCTCTGCTAATGCAACAGTACAGTAACCAGCCTTCATCAAGCACTGAGTCGTTCAACCTGAAGCTCTGTTCTCTCCTGGCTGAAAGTATCATGGCATCTCAAAGGTTTTCTTTAGGTCTTTTGTGACTTGTTTTGAGAAATCTGATGAGATTTTCAAAGTTGTTAAACAGTATAAAACTGCATAATCTTCATATAGTTTCCGGTTTCATTACTGTCCTTCCAGGCAACTCCCAGAGTAAAATGCAGGCAAGCATTCTGTGTCCTTGATTTCCAATAGACTTGATTCATTATTCTACTTTCTGTAGTGAACTCTTGATTTCTTAATGTATTTTCTTGTCACATTCTGTTTATGGCTGTCACATTGGTTCAAGGAGATGTCTGCTATTAGCACAAGAACTGCTGAAATAGTAGCATTCCAATTCTCAGGGTAACAGGCAGTATTTTTAGGAATAATCAGCATATGACATGCATACTTCATATTTTCTTTTGTCCACAGACATATTCATACATGTAGGTTGCTCCAACAGGAAAGCTTTCTATTTATTTCCAGGGAAACCACAACAGTATTTGGTACAGCAAATTTTTGCTACAAGAAAAACTATTTCTCAACATGGTCACCCCCATTAGCTATGCATTTTTTACCAGTGATGACCAATTCAGTTAAACGTCTTTTCTTTATATGCACTTCCATGTCAAATGCCTGCTTATCAGACTGCCCCTCCACTGCCATCTGTCACACAGCAACAAAATGTTATGTAAAATTGGTGGGAAAGTTCAACCTCTACTTCCATACCACCAACATCCACCTCTGACACTGTGGACCAACGTAAGGAGCCATTACTTTAAGAGCAGATCTCATATATTTTCATCTGTAAAAATACCTGAAATCTGCTTGTATGTGGATGGCTATGTGTTCTCCTGTATGCTTTCAGCACAGCTACAACAGAATGCATATTGTTACTTCAATTCTTCCCGCTGAGACATGTGGAGCCACAGTCCCCCCAGGTGCATGACCCTACATTCCTTCCAGTGCTCTCAATTTGAGAGCAGAGTCCGTAGAGGAGACCCCTCACGTCACCCTGATCCTTACCACCAGCATCATCACTTCTCCTGACAAAGAATCTTTGCTTTCAGCTTATTTGGATTTGGTGTAGCTTCAGAGCCATGGCTGTGAACTGAGACTCCCACATGCCAGACACTGCATTAAACAGATAAAAAAGGTGCCCACACGAAATATGTATAATATACTTGTTCTTGGCATGATGGCTTCTCTCAAAATGAAAATAAAATTAGAATGGCCAGCTGTCATTTCTGTTAACAGATCATTGAATGGAAAATACAAGATATGTGTCCAATTATTTTGTAGGTTTTAGTTGGCCTCCTCGAGTAGAATGACTCCATTAGAAAGATTTAAGGAACAGATAATCAACTCTCAATCTGGGATCTGTGAGGCCAGTTGTATGGATTATAAGCATTAACTCAAGAGGAAGGAAGATTTAGAAATTCATTCATGTGCTTCTCCATAAGTCATTGATAATTTCAGTCCCTGGAAATAAATAAATAAATAAATAAATAAATAAATAAACAAATGAAATCTCATAATGGGAGAAGTCACATTCCAAAAAAATGTAACTAACAAATCATATTGTGAAGTAGAGCAATAAAGCAATGTTGTTAATAGAATAAATGTGACATTTGGCAAAACTCATGCTTTTATACTAATTATTTGTAGCTATTACTGCAGAGATTTTTCTTCTTTGGAGAGTCTTCAGGAATCTCCAGTAAAGAACACACTTTCTTGATAAAGAGCCTTTCATGATTTGACCTTGCTCTCATTCCTGGCTTTGCATCAGAAACAGCGTTGCCAGCAGGAGCAGGGAAGTGATTGTGTGATCTACTTCCTTGACAGCAGGGCCAAAATCTGTTCCCTTCCAGACAGAAGTCTTGATTTCCATACATCATTACCCTTTTTATTTTTTTTAATAAATATGAATTTTTAAATCACTTACTAATGCTTGGCATCACAGACAAAATTCTCTAAATCTCATTTAGCTGGGAGCATTTACTGGAAGGAGATGCCCACTGGGAAATCCAGTAATGGATCATATTATTTTCAATTAGCCAACTATTTTGTTCATTTCTTATCTTCTCCATGTGCTTGCCAAATCCACTTAGAACTGTTAACAGCACATTTTAAACAACATCAATCAGAAGATAGCTCTAGTCTTTAACATAGTCTGTAGTTAAATGATGACAAAACATGATTGTGGTGAAAAAGCATTTTTGCAGAGCGTCGGTGAATAACTCACTGTTGTGAATGCTCCTTTTCAAGAAAAAGCGTAACACAGATACCACTCTTTACCATTGGGTAAATTGTGTTCTGTGATTGGTGGTTGGAAAATACCTCCAACACAAGACAGCTGGCATATTACTAGCAGAGCCTTAATGGACAAGAAAAGAGATGTTACTCGAGGGTATTGTTGAAGTGTAAGGTATCTATAGAATGGATATTTCTCCCTCCTGTTAGGAGTTAATTAAAAGTAGCAATGTTAAAAATGACACGTAAACCAGCATGAGAACTGGTAACCTGTGGAAGAAAACTAATCTTTGTATACGGTTGCCTTTGCAAACGCCTCTTGGTTTATTCCCTCTCTCCTTGTTAACATCAGGCTCTTATGCAAGTCTGACAAATGTTCCCTCTCTCCACACTCTCTGCATTCTCTTGTCATTGACAAATGGAAATGCTTCAAACCACTGGCCAAATTGTATAAAACAAACTTGTTAGTGTTTTCATTAAGTTGTCCCGTTCTGGATTCTGCTGAATACACAAGAATTCAAATATTAGCATGAAATGTTGCGTTACACACAACTCCCAGCAAGACCAGAACAGGACTCCCAGGGGCATCATATTCCCCCTGATGGACTCTGCAGATTGTGGAGCTCAGCCTGCAGCCGAGGCATGTGGGGAATCAGAATACACTCCTACATAAATTACTCCAGTGTACCATTAGTGTTTGCTAAAAACTGTCATTTTGCACTCAGACATTTTCCTTTCCACGGGTATCTTTGCATTGATAACAGTTTAAAAAAAAAAAAAAAAAAAAAAAAGAATGCTTGAATTTGAATTTGTTTTAGTTAAGGTGTGATGAAGGGGTTTGGTACCAAATATTTCAATCAGGACTTGAAACTCTGTATAGCTTCTGTGTAACTATGGGAAATGGTATTTCATGTGTTAAAGAAGTTATCTACAATTATATTAAACAGGTAATGAGAGAATTTCTGCAACGCCATGTCAGGAACATGTTTATGCTTCAAACACAAACAATAAATTACATGAGTAGAGTGGGTGTAGCCATTCATTGGAAATAAATAAACAAGTTGTCCATGAGCCAGCAGTGTGTCCTGATGTCCAAGAAGGCGAATAGCATCCTGGAGTGCCTTAAAAGGAGTGTGACCAGCAGGTCAAGGAAGGAGATTCTCCCCCTCTACTCTGGTCTGGTCAAGCCTCACCTGGAGTATTGTATCCAGTTCTGGGCTCCCCGGGAGCAAAAAAGACAGGGATCTCTTCGAGAGAGTCCAGCGGAGGGTCACAAAGATGATAAAGGACATGGAGCATCTTCTCTGAGGAAAGGCTGAGCAACCTGGGTCTGTTCAGCTTTGAGAAAAGAAGACTGAGAGGGGGTTTGATATTTTTGTCTTATAGATATCTAAGGTGTGGGAGGCAAAGTGACAAAGCCAGACTCTTTGTGGTGATAGGACAAGGGGAAATGGACACAAATTGAGGCATTGGAGGTTCCACACGAATGTGTGTAAGAACTGCTTCACAGTGAGGGTGATGGAGCACTGGAACAGTATCTCCTTCTCCAGGAGTATTATCTCCTTCTCTGTAGATATTCAAGACTCACATGGATGCCTACCTTGGCAGCCTGCTCTAAGGGACCTGCTTTGGCAGGGGGATGGATTCAATGATCTCTTGAGGTCCCTTTCAACCCCTACAATTCTGTGAATCTGTGATTCTGTGAAATGGAAGAGCTGATCATAAAGGAAAAGAAAAATTTCCAAGAAGCCTAATTAGAAGCCTGAGAGTAAACCCAGAATATATACCAGGAAGATTTTTCAGGAATAGTATTTGTTCTAAAAGGATTCAATGATTTGGAAAATGCTCAGCAGTGCAGAGCAGGTCATAACCTTTCAGGCAGTGCAAAACTTGCCGAACTTGCAATGTTTTCTGCAGGCAAAGAAATTTTCTGCTGAAGCAAATAATGTTCATTCTGAAAAAAAGAGAGTGACTGGTGCATTACTCAGCTATGAACTTCCTGAGTCAGAATAATACTACCTGGAATTAGTATGATGGATTTTTTCACCTTGGCTGCCTACTGAGAAATTTGTGAAGTATCATGTGCTACACACTCCAAGACACAAAAGGCTAAACAAGAATACTGTTTTTCTTGTGTGTCAGTTTCTAAATGCCTTTATCCTTTTTTTCTCATATGAATTGCCCTCTGACCTCAAGCCTGATGGCCTAATGGTGAATCATTATTCTTTGATTATGGCTTTGTAATTATAGGGAATGACATAAGCTCATTGTGATCCAGACTTGGAAATTATTCAAAGGGGTTTTATTCTTTTTACTTATTCTTTTTATAGCTGCACTGATCCATTTTTTAACAGTATTGAGGCGCTCCAAGGCTCGCATTACTGAGCCATTATAACACTTCTCAAGTGCCTGACACTGCACTGCCTCTTGGAAAAAATATATATATTTTGTGCAGACACAGAAAGTATTCCTGGGGTTCTCTCTCTGTAAATCCCACAAATTTTCCAGAGAGCCTTTTAGATTGGGAAGATCATCCCCACTTTGAATTCCATTCATTTTCAATACAGAATAATATTTTTTCCTAAAGTTTGGTCCAGATATAATCTAGTTCTTAATAAACTACTCTTTAATGAGAGATCTAAGCATAGCTCTGCTATGTAGTATGTTTTAGAGTGCTTTTTGTCCATCAGACAGAAGAAGAACAGCAGTAAATTTTTCTGACTTGGCTTAACTAAGAGGATCCAGAATCTTAAAACTGAACAG
>JAPSGF010000003.1:28686340-28743318 GCA_035772895.1 Perdix hodgsoniae | reverse complement strand
TAGAAGGGTGAGTAACAATAACAATAATGAAAACCTACACCTAAAAGCATATAGTGTAGTAAAGTTGGACAATGTGTTTGAGACCAAGTTCTCACTGTCACAAAAATACACATATCCTAGTATCTGTTTCATCTTATACCAGGGAATTGTTTTTGTGTTCGTTTGCATTTTAGAAATTTTAGAAATTTTAAAATCTTCAAAAAGTATCCGCATACTTTAATAAGTATTTGTATTCCTGTGGAGATTTTATTTTTTCTACATCCTGACTTAACAGTACCTAATGTTGGCAAGAGTAGAAATACTTCAAGTGCAAGGAAACATTGGAAATCAACAAAGAAAACAAATCCTAGGTAACAGCCAAACAAAGCTATTGATTAGATAAACATCAGCAAACCCAAAAGCTTCCTGCTGTGTGTGTGCAGCATAGTTCCCTATCCCTACCCCTGCAACGAGACAGAAGCACTTACAGGCACGATTTATGGCTCATTTTCCAGATTTGGATTTGGTAGTTGTAAGTAGAAAGATGGCACAAGCAGATGTGCACTAGGAAGGATTTATTTTTAAGACAAACTCACTAAAGCAGCATATATGTTTGGATTGGATTATACATATCTAGGTGTGGATTATAGGAGAACACTGTGAACTTCCAATTACCATGCTAGCTTTCCAGTATCTAAATGAAGAGTGATATTTATTATATGCATTGTGAATTAAAGGTACTGGATGAAATCTCACTCACCTGTGATTGTTTCTCTCATCAGGCAGTAGCTGGGTAACAGCAGGCCAACAATAAGCATGGAAAAATCCCAGGTCTACATAGCAAGTCACTTTGATTTGTTTCATGTTTTATCTGTTACAGATTTGTTATGAGTTGCTGTTTTTGCTAATACACTGTAGCATCACAGATCAGTCTTACGTTCCAAAAGCCTCTTAAATATATATGTGTGTATATATATATAAAGATATATACACATATGTAAAACTGCAGTTCTTTCTGGCTCACAGTCTTGACTTTCTTGTGTCTGAAACATGAGGCTCCCATTTATCAGGAAGAGCAGGAATGTGCTTTTCCACCAGCGCCATTCCCACACACTGTGCAGTATGTGGAGGAATGGCATTGCTACAGTACCTCTACGCTTATGGTACTCTGCAGGCAGATGGGAGACCCTGACCACAGCAAGGAAATTTAATACAGTTATTTTAGGGTTAAATCTTACACTGGAAAGGGAAGTTGTTGTGTGGAAGGACATTGGAGCCCAACCAAGGCCTGAAATGTAGTGAGGTTTTAATTTCTATCTGTCAGATTCAGAAGTAAAATCTTTGAACACAAGCCCTTCAAAGTGCCATTTCAATCCAGACATGGCTATGCATTGAAATGTTGCAACAGAGAACCATATTTTCAGCACCATACTGTTTGCTGGCTAACTGTATATGCTCCCTGAAACAGGAGTGAGGAGGGCAATGAAAAGGATGTGATAAAAATTAGTTCACCTTCAGAGAAATAAAAACAGTGATCAATGTACATTTCTGTGCTCTGCTTCAGGCAAGGATAATGCACATGGACAAGGCCATAACTCAGCTGATGCACAGGAATATAAGTGCAAGTCCTTTCTCCTACAAACCAAACTGTTATTAAAACTCATTTTATAACAGAAAATGCATGACTAGATCATGCTGGTCCTATTCCTATCCCACCTAGATGTGACATGCTCATCAACATGATGGAAATAGGATCAGGTGCCTAGCTTTCAACAAGGCACTTACCAATTTCATTGAAGCCAATTAGAGATGAATATTCAAAACCTTGAAGAGAGAGCTGGTTGATTTTGAGGGACACTTTTGTTATCTAGGAGGATATTACTAATTAAAATCTCATGGAAAATGCATGGCAACACCATGGACTGATATATTACTCTTTTATTTGCTGCATCTGGAATTAGTAACATGGAGTAAACATGTTTTTAATTTTAAAATGATACTTTAGTTAAGCACAGGGGTGGAAGGTCAAATGATCATACAACACAAATATGAACAGCCCTTTGACTGTGTGCTTTCTTGTGTGCAAATAATGGAAACAAACATTGTTTTAGAACAACTGCACTTGGAAGCCCTTTGGAAGTTGGCTGCCCTTGGGAATACAGTTATACTTTTAACAGCTCTGCTAGCAGATGTAACGTTCTGAAATGCAGCCACTGATAAAAAATGGAGAACAACAAACATCTGTATTTGATTATAATTTGCACAAAAATGGGATTTTTAAAAATCTCTCATAGCACTTCATCTTTGTAGGATGGAGGATAGCATGATTAGCAGTGTTTTGGGCAAAGCCCTTTATGTATTAAATGGAAACAAGAAGTGAAGGAAAAAACGGGCAATTTACAAAAGCGCAGTAATGCATCCTTAGAAAGGGCCGTCTACCCAAACAGTAAAAAATAAGTTAATATTTATACTCAGTAACTCTACAAACAAACTATAATGGCATTTTAGCAGTAAATCTTTAATCTGTACAGTTCATCCCTTTCCATTATCTCACTGGTTACAGGGTTGTCTGGAATACCGAGTTTCTGACCCATAAACAGAAAGGCTCAACATTAATTTGAAAATCCTTATATTTAAATGAGTCACTCTAATTTGTGAAATGAAGACTGAAAATCAGAATAGTTCATGTCTTGCTAATACAGCATGCTTGTATACGGTAATAGAGACAGAGAAGGATTTTCCATTCATTCTGTGCTGTGTAATTTTCATTAATTCATTACTTTTTAATGTTTTTTACATACAGTCAGGAAAGAAATAAAGAGGTGAAATGGAGTGGGAGGAAGTATGCTTGCCCAACTCCATACACACCAAGAAAGGAAACACTACTTTTGGAAGCAGATCTCATTCCTCATTGAGGAGTGCCGTCTTTAATGTCCTCTCAAGTTTTGAAATTTCTGACACTTTACAATTATTTGGTGATTACGGGAAAAATTTTATTTCAAGCTACTTTTAGATTGCTTTTCCCTTTCCATCTTATTTGCTCCTTCTTCTGCAGTTTCCTATATCACGCGGGCTCTACTACCAGCCAAGGAATGAACATGACTTCATCCTAAGCCCATCATCAAAATTCCCGAGTCATCCTGCTGGGTGGGTGCAGGGTAGCTCCAAGCTGTATCTCTGCCAGGTAGCAGCAAGCTGCCATCGACTTCTCCTTGAAGCTGACAAGATATCATTTTGTAAAGGAGGAGCATTTGTCTCCTGACTGCAACGTTTTTGAATCACTTCTAAAAATATTACTATTTTTTGGTTGAAAAGCAATTGTAATTTTCCTGCAAAAAAATTGCGCAAAAGACAGAACCCTCCAAACTCAATGGGGAAAGTATGGATTTCTGAAGAATGTGGACTGATTCCTAAGCTCCTGCTAACATTTTTTTCCAGAGACATCTGTGTATATTTGCATATTTCTTCAGATACTAAAGATAAAATTAGAACATGGAAATTTTAGTGTTAAAATCTAAAGTGCAGATGCGATGAATCTGCCACAGCCTTTTTAATGGTCATGCTTCACAGGGAGACTTTTGGAGTAACTGAAAGAGATCAGTTCCTGCTGTGAGCAAGATTTTGACGTTTTGAATTTTCAATAAATCAGAAAAGACTGCCGGCTACAGAATTATGCTGCTAAGTTTCTTAGCAGAACTCTTGCAGTTGTCACAGCAATCATTTTCAAGGTGCTTTCCAAACATGCCACTTCAGGAATCTGTTTATGTGGATTAATTTCTGGGAAGTTCTTGCATAAATTCCAGGTACAAACAGTAAAAACTGTTAAAAAAAAAAAAAACGCATAACCCTAAAATCTGCTGAGGTAAACACTTTACTAGCTTTTTGTATTTCTACCAAAAAATAAAAAAATAAAAAGAAAGAAAGGAAAAAAAAAAAAAGAAACTATAGCAGCAAGCAGATCACAAATTATTGTACCATATAGTCCACTATTCCAATACCTGCTCAAACCTTATATATGATCTTAAAATGTTATGAAAAAGCACACTTGCTGAAGCCATGGTGTATTGGTTTGCAATTCTAGTTGAGTGTGGAAATCACTGTGGGGCAGGCAAACTACAATTTTATTGCCATTTCTGAAATATGGTGGGATTGCTCCCACAGCTGGAGTGCTGCAATGGATGGCTATACACTCTTCAGAAGGGATAGGCAAGGAAGGAGGGGCAGTGGCATGACTGTGTTTAGAGAGCGTTTTGATGTTGTTGAGCTCAGGGTTGGTAATGATAAGGCTGAGTGTGTGTAAGAATTAAGGGGAAGACCAACAAGGCTGACATCCTGGTAGGAGTCTGTTATGGACTGCCTAACCAGAAAGTAGAGGCAGATAAGGCATTCTACAAGCAGCTGGCAATAGCTGCATAATCAGAAGCCCTTGTCCTGGAGGACTTCAACTTCCCTGATATAATACAACACAGAGAAAGTCTAAGAGGTTTTTAGAGTGTGTGGAAAATAACTTCCTGGTGCAATTGGTAAGAGATCCTACCCAGGGAGGTGCCCCGCTAGACCAGCTGCTCACAGAGTACTGCTTGGAGATGAGGAGGTCAGGAGATATCTTAGGCACAGCGACCACAAAACAGTGGAGTTCTCAATTCCTGGAGAAGTCAGAAGAGCAGTTAGGAAAACTGCTACCTTGGACTTCCAGGCGGAGGACTTCGAAATGTTCAAAACGTTGGTAGGGAGGGTCCCTTGGGATTCAGTCCTGAAGGGTGAAAGAGTACAGGAAGGCTGAATGCTCCTCATAAGGAAGTCTTAGAGACACAGCTTCAGGCTATCCCCCTGTGCCAAAAGATGAGCCAGAGAGAAAGAAGACCAGTGTGGATGAAGAGGGAATTTTTAATGAGACTCCAGGAGAAAAAGAATCTACCCCCTGTGGAAGAAGGAGTGGGCAACTCAGTGAGTACAAAGAAGATGTTAGAATTGGTGGAAAGAAAATTAGAAAGGCAAAAGCCCAGCCTAAACTCAACCTGGCCACTGTGGTAAAAGACAATTTTTTTTTATTTTTTTATTTTTTTTCAAATGTTTTAACAGTAAGAGGAAAACTTAGGAGCACCTCCATTCTCCAGTTATATTTCAGTTCCACCTTTTTGAATATTTCAAAATATTCAGATGTTCTAAAGGCAGTGCAGACTTCCAAATTCCTAGGCCAGGTCTAAGACTGCTCAAAAATGATGAAGTTTTGAACATGGGATTACTAATCTCTGGGACAATTAAGCAGAATACAAGAGAACCTGGAGAAGAAGCAGCATGACCATACAAAAAATTCCAAAACGTGGCATGAAATAAGTCATTTTCAGGTGTTCTAATAAATCTGTTTTCCATTAGAGCTTCATCAGTTTCAGAATTTCCACATATTCCCACAATTTTTTCACTTTATTCTAATGGAATTACTGAAATTGAAAACAAAAATTAAAAAAATTCTGATGAAAAATCAGTTTTCCTTTTTTTTCAAATACATTTTTGCTTCTTCTTTTAAAATGAAATGTCTTTAATATGAAAGTCAATGAACAAATGAGTGGTAAAACAGCACGTAATGGTTACCTTCCAAAATTATTCCATTTCAGAACAGCCTAGGGTAGAAGTTTGCCAACATGTTCCTTACATGAAAAATGTACTTTGAAAAATCTTACTGTTTTTCCTTTATTCCCACAAAGTGTGTGACCCAAAGACGATGTTACATGCTTTGATGGAAGAGTAGGAAAATGGAGAAGAAACTAAACAACAGAAATTGTCCTTGAATGAGAACATAGCCTGCAGTCACTACATCTCTTGAACATAAGACAGGATTTGCAGACCATCTTAAAGTTTGTAGTATAGCACATACTAAATATAGTCAAGCTATGTAAAAGTGCAGCAGTGAGGTTCTTTGGCACTTTTTCAGGAGCTGTGCAGAAGAAAAGCTAGTTACTTTCAGTTCAGTTTAGATCCACTAAATGCAGAGATGAGCCTGCAGGAACCTGTAAAGATTGAAAATGTTACTAGAAGCATCAAAGTACCTGCCTTTCATGAGAGATTTCTGAAAAGATAAAAAGAGTGACCAAAACTCCTCAAGCACTGACTCTGGCTTTCAAGGTCGAATCTTGTCTTAAGAGGAATGCATATAAATTCACTCCAGTTCTGCTGAGCAGAGGTGTTGTTTTGCCAGTAAAATAGTGAAGGTGGAGGCAAAGTCTAAGGTGAATGATATGAGCTGGGTTGCATTTACAATAATAACTATGGGACAAAGAAGGCTCCCCTTCCTCTCACATGTATTGATCTGGCATCTTGCTGATGAGTATTTCAGCATGCTTTAACCAGACACTCACTCATGCTCTGTGCAGAGCAGCTGCCTCCTTTCTTCTGAACTGAAGCCCATTTGAGGGCACTTTTCCTTAACTTCTTGAGGGTGAGCAGCTTACTCAGTGTACTTTTCACTAAGTTCCTCCAGTAATGGTTAACGACAGGAATATTAGCTCAAAAAAATGTTGTGCCTCATTATTAAAAAGTAAAAAAAAAAGAAAACTAGAAGTAGAAAAGTAAAAAAAAAAAAAAGTAAAAAAAAAAAAAACTAGAAATAGAATTGTGTACATTCAAAAAAAAATTTTATAAGTTTGAGTCGAATAGATGATCTATTACCTAGGACAGTATTACTTTTCCCCCATGTTCACAGAAGACAAAACTACCAGATATATCAGGGCCATAGAAGGAGGTTTTTTGTCCCCTTGCAAGTGATAATGGCAATCAGTCAACACAAGGGTAGCTGTGAGAATCATAGAAGTATAGAACAGCTTGGGTTGGAAAGTACTTCAAGAATCACTTTGTTCCAAACCTGTTCCATGGACAGGGTTGCCAGTCACTAGATGAGAAATGAAATCAGGTTGCCCAGGGCCCCATCCAACCTGGCCTTGAACATCTCCAGGGATGGGGCATGACCAAGTGCCTCACCATTATCTGATTGGAAAATTTCCCCTAACAGCTACTCTAACTCTCCCCTCTTTGAGTTTAAAACTCTTCTACTTGTCCTATCACTATTATTAGACTGTGTAAAATTCAGTCTCCCTCCTGACTAGAGGTCCTCTTAAGTATTCATTGGCCACAACAAGGTCTCCCTGAAGCCTTCTCCAGCCTGAACTCCTCTCAGCCTGTCATAGGAGAGGTGCTCCAGCCCTCTGAACATATTTGTGGCCTTTCTCTGGACAATGAGATGGACATTACTATCAGTTTTTCCTTCAGTTGTGTTTATTTACACTTGAAGTTGGATAAGAGAGCAAAACAGATGAGCTAAGCTTTCAAAAATGGAACTGAAGTGAGGAGCAACTTAATAAGCAATGTGCAGTGATGTGAATTTAGTCATGACCACGAGCAGCTGAGAGGATGTGATTTTGGTCCCAGCTTCACAAAAGACGGAAGGCTTGTTTCTTCCCTAAACTCGTGACCAAAATACTTTCTTACTCCTTCTGAGTTTCTTGGTTTCCCTTTAAAAGAACTGTAGAATATACCAAAGAAACTGTTTAGAGCCAATCTCCTTTCTAATGTCTAGTGCCCCAGAAGAGGCCCTAGGGCTTGCAAATGATGCTGTGAAAGATTACAGGAATGGGAGCACTGAGAAGGATGTGTTTCTAGTGTGTCTGGCTCTGGTTCAAATAGATATATTTGCTGCCTAATTGGAGTAGTGATGGCTACCACTTTCTTTTCTGTCTGCCACATCTCACTTTCTCATCTCCACACAGCTGTGTGCAAGCAGATGACCCTCAGCCACTGGAAACTTCTCTTACAGTATCTAACCCCAAGAGTGTCACGAGTGGGACGTTTTTACCATTTACCGCATCTCTATTTCTGATTTTTCCTTCTCAATTAAAGAATGTACATGTGTTTATGAACTGCTTGTTGCAAAGATAAGAGAATGTGAGGAGCTGGCCAATCCTTTTTTCCATGACTCCCTCATTGTTTTGTTTTGGTTTTTTTTCCTACTTTTCTTCTACACTGCTTTTCTCTGTCTCCTATTTTTGCTTTTTTTTCCATCTCATTCCTTCTATGGCAATGAGCAGGGTTTGTTCCTTGGAGCATGCCAGTCAGGCCTTGTAGGCTTTGCCCCCACTGCTCAGTTAGAAATCTGCTTTAAAAATAAGTAAGAGAGAGAGAGAGAAACAAACATTCAGTAACTAAAAACAGGTTATATTGAGCCACATAGATATACTTTGCTTCATGCTGTAACATCGACTCAGTGTAGAGTCTAGCCTAAGGTCGAATCAGAGCTGTGCATTTTGAGGGTAATTATTGTTAAGGAGTAAAGCTACCATTCCAGAAGTACACTAAAGAGAAACACATCCTGCACCCCCCTGTTACTTTGAGATTGACCAACATTTCTTTGTTCTGTAAAGATGGACTTCAGATTGCAACTAACCCCCCATACAGAAAAGTTTATGACTGTATGTGTATTGGTGGTTTTTTGTTCAGACACACAGCATGACAAGCCGAGGATCACCTGCCACTGAATGACTGCATCCCATCGTGTGTGCACCATGAGAGAACTTAGCACAGAAGCAAAACTCTCACCAGTACACAACTGACAGATATCCTACCCAGCTCACAGGCCTTTCAGGCTCTCCCAGGAATGTATGTCTTAAAGATATACAGATGTTCTGAAAGTGGCCTTCGTATTTAGAATGGAGAAAGTCATATCTCTCTGCAGTAACAAAGTGCAAATGCTTCAACATTGTTTAAAACATGTACAGAAGACATTATTTTGCTGTCAGCTGGATATTTCTGAAAATTCCTTTTTTTTTTTTTTTTTTTTAGGTGAGTCACACTTGCTAGTGTTATAAGGAATCTCATGAGTCAAATGAGTTTCATAGAAGATCTAGATTAATTCTTCAGCTTCTTTTGTGATTAAGAAGAGCAGTGTAAGACCATTCTTTTTCTGTTGTAATACCATAATGTATTTGTTTCTTTTTCACCAATGAAGATGAATATTTTTTGCACAAAAAGTAGTAGGATTATGAAGCTTGACATTTTTACTGAAGTGTTCATGTAGACAGGTACTACATGTAGTTGTGCTAGGAAGACAGAGAAAGGCAAGAATATTGATAGAAAATACATTAAAATATTGAGTTGTACAAAAGGAAAGAAAAGAAGTAGCTTTTCTTTTCTCAGAAGAGTAAATGTATTTTCAATTTTTTTTTTTTTTTTAATGTTTCAATTTTTACACTGATCTCAAATACTCTGGATTTCTTATATGACTGTTAAAAGATACATTTCCAGGAAAACATCATATTGGGTATCAGAGAAAAGAGTTCCACATTGGAAAAATCAATTCCATTTGTAGCAGTGCTTCTCTTCAGGATTTCTTTCGTTTACTACATTTGTTGATGTTGTTGTATGTTTTGGTTTGTAATAAAAACAGATTTAAAACTTTCTTTAAGTCAGCCTTGATAATTTGCGCTAGAAGGGTCACCTTAGATTTTGGCAAATATATCTTGTTCAAAGGCAGTGTTCTGAGTTGGTAAATACTTGGATGGGTGACTGCAAGCTAGCTTAGATTAGGGTAAAGTTATAAAATGTAGCTTAAATGTCAAATAACTGAAGTCAGTCTACACTGCAAGAATGTAAGCCAAAAATCTGTGCGAGGTTGATGATACTATTCAAGTACTGAGATCTGACACTGAATCGGAACTAACTCTTCTCTGAAGTGAGGAATGGGAATCTTGCAGACAGTTTTTTGTAGAGCAGCACCAACTCTCTGCCATTGCTTTGCCACTGTATTTGTGGATACAAGTAATCATCCTGGGAATAGACATGCAAATCTGGCCTTTCAAAGCTCTCTGCTGTGATGCTAAGGAACAGAAGGTTTCTGCAATGCCTTTATGTTTAAAGAAATATTAACAGTATGCAACTCAGCACGAAGTTAACACATTTGGAAGGAAGCCAAGAAAATAGCTTTAACTGATTTTATTTTTCCCTTAGTGCACACAATGGTAAACAAAACCTCAAGATATATGTCAAAGAATAATCTGCAGCAGTTTTGGATTTCAGGAGGCTACATTCAGGTACTTCAAAAAATGATGCTTTTTGGCTGATACACTTAGGTTTGATAGCCAAGTACAGGTATCGCTCTATTTTCCATTCTTAAATAATACTGTCAGTGACCACTTCCACATTCATTGCCTACATAAGAAGTTGAAAGCTCAGCTGACTTTATACTCCAGACCAAGTTGAGACCTGGCCAGGATGAACATTCTCTGAGCTAACAATCGGCCTGAGCCAGGCCCCATCCATGTGGGACAGGAGAGAAAACAGGGAAACTAAGGATGTGATGTTCCTACCATATTCCATAACACCCAGTTATTGGAGCAGGACCAGTGCATGTTTGCCTGCTTTACTGGTTGAGCCCTGGAGAGATACTGTTGGCTGCTTAAAGACTTTCCTTATTATCCTCAGGACATTGGCTGGTTCCTGACACACAAAGCTTGGAATGATCTGTCTCCTCTCTTTCCGGGTTCAGATATGGCTCACCAAGAAAGATTTCTCTGGAGGAAGTTCTGTGGTTTGGGTGCAGTTTCTGGCACCATGCTCTTGCTTCTCTTTCTGGCTGCCTTTTGCTGTACCGAACTTGTAAACTCATTCATAGATAGAGCCAGAGAGGCGTTGGGACTCTTATCATTTTCTGATGGATTCTAATTCCATGTTGACTCATCATCCCATAAAATTCCTAAGTAGTTTTCCAAACCAAGAAAAAGAAGCTCCCAGTTACTACTGGTTTGCAGACTTTAATACAGATTAATCAAGTCTTGCAGTCACAAGACCTTTGGCTGCTGTTTTATCTGTCAGATTTTTCCTTCCATAAGTTCTTGATATCTGGTATAAATTCAACCCAGTAGTTAAAAAATTGTAAATTCAGCTACTTTCCAACATGATCAGAAAACCAGATGTAGTCTTTAAAATGTGCTTAATTAAAATAAGAAAACTACGTGTCCCTCAGCCCCTGGAGGTTGAGGCTGCCAGCCTTCCCTGCCACTGACAACAAGAGGTTGTTTTCCAGCAGTGTCGGCAGCTGAGACACCTCATCCCTCCCTATAACACAGTGTTTTCATCATCCTGATGCTCATGTCCTTGAGTTTTGCTTCAGAGGTAGCTTGAGTCAGCCCGCAAGACCCAGCATGGAGCTTGGCAGAAACACCGGAACTGGCTCTAAATGTTTGTGTTCAGATGCAGTGGCAACATAGCTGTGTTTATATGAAGATTTATTTTGTTGTGCTGGACTTATTCTACTTATTTTGCTGAGTTTCTCCGTTGTCTCAAAACTGTCAGATCCCTGTGTTCCATGCCAGGGAAATTTGGTTCTGAAGATCTCAGAGCACCAAACAAATCTGTGTTTGTCACCACAGTATGTGAGGCCAGCAGCGTGCTAAAAAATGGTCTCACTTCCTCAATACCTAAATGGAAGATCTTCTGAAATGTTGCAGTCTCCTGTGCCAGCTGTACAGATGTCTTCTTGAGCCTTGAAACTGCACAGAAAAAATCCACTCTCTGTGGATTTTCTACAGGCAAACAATTGCAACCTGCTTCTTCCACACAACTGGAAATAACGTTTGGAATATTTGAAAGCATTCAAGAAAAATTGAAATGTTTGCTCATCATGACAAAAATATTTATATAACGCTGTGTTCAGGTGTTCAGGTTCTGTTAAAGAATCTACAGTGCTCATCTTTACCCCAAGAAACAGTACAAATAACAAGTCACAGAACATCTCCTTTCTGAACAGCAAGAACCTGTAGTCTAATGTGAAAAGTTAGGAATATTTTGATATGCTGTGTTTGACTGTAGCATAATAATGGCTTCTAGAACACTCTGAGTAGTTTTATTCATGGTTCAAGGAACAGATGTATCAAGAATCAATTTGCAGTAAGAGTCAAAGATTTAAAAAAAAAAAAACTACTGTAATTTTTTTTTCTCTATTGTGCCAGCATTAGCAACCTTTGGAACATTTCACAGAGACTTTTTTTTTTTTTTTTAATGCTTTATGTTTGCTTTTCTTTGACTCTTCTTATAACTTCTTGTCAGTCACAGTTTTTAATTTACCTTTAGTTACTTGTTGAGGTGCAATAATTTGGGAAGGCTGCCTACATCACTGAGAGCCAATGTGAATTAAAGGCTTGAGCATCAGTCACAATTTCCAAGCTCTATGTTCACACACATCACTTTAGGTTTCCTTAAGGAAAAACATGAAGGAAGTCTTCTGTTAGTTGCTAACATCCAACAAAGGCACATTACCATTTCACAAAGGCACATGCATTTCACAGAAATATGTTTCTACCAAAAAGCACTCTCTTAAATCAAATTTTAAAGCTTGTGTTACAGGCAAAATCCTACTGATGATGTGCTGTTGCACTAGTAATCCTGCTCAGTACGAGAGGAACCACAGGTTCAGACATTTGATGTATGTGCTTGGCTGAGGAACCACTGGAGTGAGGCTACCATCTGTGGGATTATGACTGAATGCCTCTAAGTCAGAATTAACAATTTCGTAAAATATTTTTTTTTGCCACTGACAGTCAAGTTCACAGAAATAAGATGAATTTCAATAAGGAGTTAAGGCCTGAATGATGACATTAAGTGTGGTTGCTGAGGAAAAACAATGGCACAAGGACCCCTGTGCTATTTATGTACAAGTGGGAGAGTCCAAGACTCCTTCTTCATTCTTCTTCTAATTTGTAAAGATGGTAAAATTTTCTGCTGGAGTACTTATCCTAGCAGTTTACAGGTCAATGTGGAAACACATCCTGTATTTTCATATAATCATGTGTAGTTGTGGGACGGAAGGGTATGTAAAAGTCATCTAGCCCAAGACACCCCATGATGAGCAAGGACACTTTCCAGTAGACCAGCTTGCCCAAAATCCCACTCAAAATGGCCTTGAATGCTTCCAGTGATGGAGCACCCAAAGCTTCTCTGGCAATCTGCTTCACTGACTCATCATCATTATGGTAAATAATCTTTTCCTAATGTCTACTTGTATTAATATATGGTATTCTTTTGTACAGTTCCTCCTACTGTCCTTACCAAGTGAAAAAGCAGTGTCCTACACAGTTGTAAGCAATGAGATCCCGACTCTTAGCATGACATCCAGCTCTTCTCAGTGATCAAACTTGTGCAGGAAACAACTTCTCCATGAGTGCTGGTGGACACTGCTTTGAGTCATAAGCAAAGAAATCACTCTTTCAGCTACCATGTTGAAAATGGGAGCTTGGCAACTTCTGAAAAAACTGAGTCCTCCAGTTTTCCTGCAAAACAAATGAAAGATTCATTTCATTCTGTTAATTGGTCTGTTAATTGGATAATTGGTCTGTTCTGGATCTGTCTGCTTCCACACGATCTACATACAATCATGGGTTTTTTCATCTAGACATGACACTTGTTTAAGGTAGATAGCTTGGTGTTTTGAAAAGAATAAGCTATTGCAGCTGTTTAATTGTAACTTGAGAGCTCAATTAATTTGTCTGCTCAGGTGTTGAATGAATTCTTGGTGTCTATTCTATTCAAAGAAGTTTTTCAAGATAAAAAATATTTGTGATGACTTCCTTTCAACTCATGCTTGCATATAGCATTTGCTTTTCAGAATGTCTTTGTATGGATTGGATCATTCAGTTTATGTGGGTTTTCAAGCTTGTCCAGGTCCTTCTGGATAGCATCCCATTCTGCTTTGTGTGGTCAACAAAGTTGCTAAGGGGACTCTCAACCCCACTGTCCGGAGCATTGATATAGATGTTAAAGGGTACCAGTCCCCAGATAGTCCTCTGGTGAGTATCACACATCACTGGCATTCACCTGGACGTATATCCATTGATCATAATTTCCATCATGCAACCAATTTTTTATCCACTACGTAGTCCACTCTTGAAATTAATCTCTCTTCAGTTTAGAGATAAGAATGTGGTGCAGGACCATATCAAAGACTTTGCAGAAGTCCAGGTGTGCGTCTTCCTTTGTCTGCTGATGGTGTCACTCCATCCTTAAAGGCCACTGCATTGGTCAGGCATGGTCTACCTTTGGTGAAATGGTGCTGGCTTTCTCAGATCACCTCTTTGTCTCATATGTGCCTTAGAATCTCTTCCAGAAGCATCTGCTCCATGATCTTTTCAGGCACAGACATGGGGCTCATCATTTTGTGAGTCTTCTTTTCTACATCCCTTAAAAATCAGAGTGTGATTTCCCTTTTTCCTGACAATGGGGACTTCACATGGCAGCCATGGCTTTTCAGAGATGACTGAGAGCAGCTTGGCAACCATATCAGTCAGTTCATTCAGGATCCTGAGGTGCATGTCTTCTGGCCCCATGAGCTTATGCATGTTTATTCACATCAGGTAGTTTCAAACTTGCTCTTCCTTTACAGAAGAGGTGATTACACTTCCCCAGTTCCCACCTAGAGGTTCAGGAATGTAAGAGATGTGGGTAGCTTAACAGCGAGTAAAAACCACGGCAAAAAATTTGTTAAGTGTCTCTGCCTTCTCTCTGTCCATTGTTGACATTTCTCCCTTCTCGTTTATCAAAGAAAGTAGACTGTCCTTGTCTTTCTGTTTTGACAAATGAGCCTGTAGAATCCTTTCTTGTTATTTTTCACAACTCTTGCTAAGTTCAGTTCCATCTGTGCTTCAGGTTTCCTGATTCTGACTCTGTACTTCCAGGCGGTGTCCCTGTATTCTTCCCAAATCACACATCACTGCTTTCACCACCTATGCGTTTCCTATTTATCCCTCAGGTTTACCAGTGTGTTAGTGCTTAGCCATGCCAGCCTCCTGCCTCCTCTGCTTGATTTAATTACAAAGGGATAGAGAGATAATGTTCTCTCAGAAATGCATCCTTAAAGAGATTTTCCTTCCAAAGAGTTTTGCCTGAATTTTTAAAAAGGAATTTCTGCAGTAATACAGGTAATAAAATATTTGTTTTAATTTTTGTCTTTTATTGCAATTCAACTTTTTAAGATGAAGTCAAGTTTAATACGCAGTCTCTCTAGGTACTTTGTAAAGTATACAGTATTCTTTTTTTTCAAAACAATGTAGATGGCTAGGACCAGTTTTGCAAAGATGTCTAAGTATCTAAAGACAGGCATATAGCATTTATTTGTTTTTTAATCTGAAAAGAATGAGACATTTAACTCCTTTTGGAAGGCATGAACAGCCTAGGTCATCTTCAGAAATAGAAGCTTAGAATCTCAAGTAACTCAATCAGAAATTTTACGTAGGTAGAAACTAACTACGAAGGATCAGTTCTCACCCACCCAACGTCCCCCACCCTGACACCTTTTAAAGTATAATTTTATTGAATACTTAATTTATATTGATTTTTCTTGCTTGGGAATATCTCAGTCTAGATCTGGAAACTTGGAAACTTTGCCAGCTGAGTCACTGTATTGAACAAAAAGTAATTATCTGGATTTTTTTCATGATTTCTACGTCGAGGTTTCTAAATTGAGATAAAATGTGAATAAAGGAAGAAAATAGGTTATTTTCTCTTTCTAAATGCATATTCCTTAGAAATATACTTCCCAAGTAATTATACTTTGTTTTAATTATAATAAGCACATGTTGGATTTTAATGACAGTGTTCAGAATAACAGAAAGTGTAAGAACACGGCACAGGGAGAGGAAAAGGGCAAAGCTATCTAAGGTAATGGAGTAATTTTTCATATTGCTCAGTTATTCCATCCCCAATAGGTAAAACAATTGAGTGTATTAATTACAAATGAGTTTTACTTTGCATATCTGGGTTATTTGTCTCCACTTCTATTTGGAGAGCATTAAAATTTAAGTGGAACCAGAAGGAATGTTGCTCAAGCCAAACTGTGTATTTACCCAGGAAATTAGAAATCTTTGCATCAGCTCTGACTCACACATGTTCTTTAGAAGCCTGTATTTACAGATTCTTAATTTTCTTATTTTGCCACTGGGATGTTATGACTGAGATTGTTGTCTCAGTGGTCTGAAGACAATATTTGGCATTATGTTTTTCTCACTTACAGAAGGAATGATGATGTTCACTCCAGTAATGAGAAACCAATCGCTTCCTTTTCAGACTGCTTTGCTCAGGTGGTGGTGTTCTGGAACACTATCTTTGCTGAGACTCAGAGAGCTCAAAACAGTGAAGACTGGTATGAAGCCATTCTTAAAAAGTCAATAATGGTAATGAGCTCTGAAAACAAATTGATCTAACCATGTAAAATATAGAATGTATTAATAATCATTCACTCGTGAATACATTTAAGACCTACCTTGAACTTGTTAGACTGTTGTGACTGCAGTTGCCAAACTGTTGGATAGAGCATAGAATCATAACAAATATAGAAGAGAGAAACAATAAAAAATGTCGTACCATGAAAGAAAATTTGTCCTGGTTCTTCATTATGCAACAAAAAAAGCAGATAACAACAACAATAAACGCATGATTGATCCTGAACTAGTCTATGGTAATACTTTTTATGCTCATTTTATAGAATTGGAATGCATACCAAAGCTGGGCCATCTCTGCCCATGACATATCCACTTGCCTGGCAGTGTAGAGTTAGCTGCTTGCACTTTCTCTTGTCTCAGTTTTTAGAAGCTGGTGGCACATTGTTGGTCCAGCACCACGTCCTGCAGACTAGAGAAGAGCTGTTTAAATCTCTTGCCTTTGCACTACCATGGCCATGGAGGATAATTTGTTCCAAAGGACACTAAAGCTAAAATGCAGACTCTAGCTCTGAGTAAAATAGGTGAACAGCCCAGTGCATTTTCTGAAGCTATTGATCCTATGTTTCAAAGCCCTTGGGAATTTGAAAAGGAACCTCAGGTTGGCAGAGAACAGAAAAGTGTGACTTCTGCCTGAAGGACCGCTGTATTATAGAAAAGGAATAGGGAGGACTAGGAGCAGAAACAAAGTTCACATAAAGAAAATAGCTTTTATAAAGCTCAACAAAAAACATTTTTCGGTTTAAATTGTAAGTGAAAAGGGACATGCCTGAGATGAAAGAAAAGAATGGAGACAGGTCATTGTCTCCACTCTTGAATGAGATGAAGCAGAGCAGCAGAGCAGATGAAAAATATCAGCATGCTGATGTGAGGAGAATAAGGCGGAGAACAGGCAGCTGTTTACAGGTAGGTATGTCTCATCCTAATGTGCCACATCATCATTCATCATTTTGAAACTGTCAACAACATGAAATAGATGATGTATGAAATGAAAGTCATTCAAAAAATCAGATTTCAGGTTATTCAGGTGTGGGCAGAGAGCTAAGAGATCTGGGTAAAGCAAACAACAGGAGCTCCATAATATAGGGACTGTAAAAGTGGAACAGGGAACAGATTTCTACCTGATACAATCAGCTACCTCAAAAGCACATTAAAAGATGGACTATAGGAAGAATAGACTGATGCTTCTAGAAATGCTAATGATAGCTGGTAGAGCTCAAGGAGGAGATAGAAGGTTGCGTGACAGTGGAGTTTCCCATGCTCAGCCACCTGAATGAGGTTGTTAAATAACAAGCTCAACTTGAAAGCTAGGAGGCTGCACAGAAATAAATGACGTTCTTCTCTTGAGTAACAGATGGGAGGTAGTTAATTACTTCAGGCACATGCCAGGCCTTTGAATAAAGAGTATGACCAAAGAATGCATGTGATCAGCTGGAAGTATTTGGAGAGGAGAGAAACCCACAGATATTAATTCGCCACAGCATAACAATGAAACTTCAGTGATGCATTTATAATAAAAGCCAAAACATTCCCAGGATTTACCAGCAAATAAATATTTTTAATTGTGCAAGCTACTGATAACAATTTGTTTGTTTTATGTGCAGTTATCCATAGTCAATAAAGGTTCGGAACAGTCTGGACACAGATAGTGGCTACTAAGATGGTCAATGGAATGCCCAGACTCTCAATAGTGAGCCTATCTAATACAGGAAAATAAGAGTGAAACTAAAATTAAGAGCTCTCTTCTGCTTATAAATATCTAATGAAAGGAAATTCAGGAGTAAAAGGGGGTACTCATGCTATGGGACAGTACTAGTAGAAGAGAATCAAGTACCTAAATTGATCATGAAGAAGTTTTGGCTGAAAATTCTAAATACAAATGGATGATGATATATAAAAAATGACCTCACAGGAGGAGGGGGATAAAAAAATTGAATTTTGTTAAAATATAACAATATTTATAGGCTGTTCATGGGGTCTTTAGGTGTTATGTGGGTGGATGACCCATTCAAAACTCATTGTATCCAGCCAACATTCCTAATGTCCAAATGTTTTCTTCAGGGGGATTTATCTTTTATGTTTTGTAACCAGATAATTTCTGTCAGAAAACTCTGCAGCCAGACTTCTATAGACAAGTTTTGTATTTGCATACTCTTTCCTCTGACCATTAGCTGCTAGTTTTCTTTGCCTGGTTCCTACACTCAAAGAAAAAATTAAAATTCCCCAGATTCCCAGAGTTCTGCATCTGGCCTCTGAGGTTTCAGACTAGCTTGACTTTGCCTCTTTCTTCAGTCTTGGCAGTTACTACTGATCTGCAGTGATCAAAGGCAGGAAGCATCCAGCACACTCTCATCTCCAGACTTCTGATCTCATTACAACATAGTCCCTGAACAACCCTAACATATCATTGATTCCCTGGGCTGTGGTGAGTTGTACACCCACACAGAGGCTCACTGACTTCATTATGTTTTTGCTCATGCACAACATATTGTTTTCCTTCCTTAGGGCACCTTGTACAGAACTTCGCAGCACTCGTAACTCTTCAGCAAAAAAAAAAACAACAGCTGGACTTAGGCTGCCTTTTGTGTATTTGTAATACATAGCATTGTTCTGAAATTTATTTACTTTGTTTTGTTTGGTTAGTTTTCCCCCCTTCTCTTTATTTGCTTTATTTTTGCAATATAAATTCAAGTTTTGTCTTTCATCCAAGGCTGTGTGATGACAGAGGATCCACTGAATGATGATGTCATGACAGACTAAGGAGAATACAATTGAGAAACTTCACAGGAAACTTGACTTTTCGTTGGACTGTAAACAACCTTTTGTTTTTGAATATTTAACCGTTCCAATACATTGAATGATATTTTTGCCAGCTCAACTAAGGCATGACAGGTCACAGTAAAATTCCTATAACTGCCCCAGAATTTCTCCCACGCAAAAGAAGAGCAATGGAACTGATTGTCAAAATGATTCAAAAGACTGTAGACAGATACTTGAATATGTAACTTGTTTAAACTAATCTAACTGAACATAAAAACATTTAGGCTAAAATCATTACAAAGTAAAATCAAGTAGAGAAAGACCTAGCAACCAGAGCATTTCCAAAGTGAAGCATCAAAAAGAATAATCTTCAATTTTCATGCACATGCAAAAAAAAAAAAGATAATTTTCACGTTCCCCTCAAGACCACCTTTCAGATATTCTGCAGCTGACTCTGCAGAATCTCAAGATTCCTCTAGCCATAACTAAGAAATGATGCTTAATTTTCTGGATAAATTATGATGATTTCCATTTTGAAAATCATATTTCCATTAAAATAAATTAAAAAAAAAAAAAGGAAAAATAGCTTGGTTTTAAGTTCTACTTTGCTAGAGCAAATATGTCATTTGAATAATGTTCATATAAATAGCTACTACATTTACAGGTTTTGTTTGATCTGTGTACAGATCAATTTCCAATCTGATCACAGCCTATTTATTAACAAGTTAGTGATTCTTGTGCGTATGAATGGAAATTCTAAAAAGACTTATGATCATAAATTTTCAGTGTGCGGCCACTCGCACCAAGAAAGACCAGAAGTGTCAAAAAACTCGAAGCTGTATGGTGATATTAAGCTTCAAAATGAATGTTCTTTGCTCCCTTTTTTCAGATCAATTCCATCATGAGTATCATATTGCGAAGTTTACCTCAGATCCTCTTGAAACATTCATGTATTTAAGCCCTTATGAGTAAGGTTCTAATATATACATTATATGGGATTACTTACTTTTCTCTTCTCATAAACAGCCACAAAGACTGAGACTGAGCTCAGAACACAGCTTAACGATTTGTGTGTACGTGTGTGTGATTTCATTTTCATTTTCTTTAACTAAACTTGATTACCTCTTGTTTCAATGGTGACTTGAGAACAAATTCTGCTAATGGCGGAGTCTCAAAAATTTCTCTCATTCTGTCATGAGTTTAAAAATATAAAACTGAGGCAATGTTAAATTTCTGTTCAATCTAAAATATATTTGATTTTTTCCTCTTTAAGAAAGAAGAGTTCAAAACACTGCATTATTTACAAGTAAATTTCCAATTTTCCTGGAAGACTACATTCCTTTTCTTAAAGTATTTGTGTTCTATGGTAAATGTCAGGTCACAATTTTCCTGGATTTGACTTCAGAAAGAATGGTACCTCTATAGATATTTTGAGACAAAACAAGAATATATAAGTACAATAATTATTTAACTGGGGGTAAATATTTACTTGACACATTTCCTCTCATCTTGTACCTTTCTCAGAATAGGAAAAGGTTAGTCCTTGTATGATGAAGACTGTTCATACCTCATAAAATGAGAAATGAAGATTAGTAGAAGTGGTAATGATAGCTGTGAATGAATGTGTGAACAGAAAGGGAGTTGTCTTCTCACATCTCCCTATCTCCCTTCTCTTTGGGAGAAAGCAGGGCAGGGTATTTCTGTGCTAGATGCTGGTTAGGAGGGTGGCAGGAGGGTCTTTCTGCAACTGAGGAGTAGAAAACAGTGTGAAATGAATCTACAAGGCTGCAAAGACCATGGCACAAAAAGTAAGCCCTGCTGGTGGCAGTGAAACCAGTTCCAGTTCAGGCCTACATTGGAAAAAATTGGTTGCTTGTACATCTAAAAAGTCCCCACTAAAAAAGCACAGCCACTTCCTATAGCTGAGAGGGAATAGAGGCTAATAGCTAACACAGCAAACAAGAAATTGCACAACATATTTATCAGAAAACATAATCTGAGCAGGTGAAAGATCACAAGGAAGCATAGCTTAACAAAACCCAAAACCTGATCAGTTACAACTGAACTATACTTCTTAGCTAACCTCTTTCCAATCAATTCAGTTGAAAATTTAATAAAAAAAGAAAAAGCTTTTTTTTTCCTTTTTTCTTTTTTTTTTTTTTAAATTGAACCACAGTGTTCTGGGAGAAAATATAATTCAAATTATTGATTTCCTCCCATTAACCAGCTCCAACAGTAGCTGCTCCCCATGATCAAGTTTCTATTAGATATACTGGCTTAAAATCTTTGCTTAATTGCCTTTACTGGTCCCATCTTTGCTGTTTATTTGGCCTTCTATATTCATTCAACTTATTATATAAATAATAATAATAACAATAATTTGTTTTTTCCACTAGTATCTGAGGCAAAACCTAGCATATGAAAATGAGCTTGACTGCAGAGATCAGAACAAGCTGAGAACATACCTCAAAAACAATGCAAGAATGTGATTATCATCTTTGTAAATGCCTGCACAGATATCCTGTAGTTATTTCTGAGCATGCTTTGCCTTTTACAGTACACAGAATTTGCAGCAATGTAGGTTAGAGTATGTTAAGCCAGTCCATTTTGGCATCTGTCTGACACACAAGCTGACACTAAACACAGATTTCATGAATCACTGCTTGTCAGTTAAGTCAAATATATCAAAAGAATATTTCTGAGGATGTTTTGGCTGACTTGATATGTAACACACTTTCCACTCAGCCATAGGTGAGCATAGGTTTATGTTACATGCTCAGGGATCACTGGCAATGTATGTGCATTAGTAGGCAGCCATGCTAGAACCCACAAAGGAAGCAAGGTCCTGGTTTCTCTGTTTTCCCTCTGTATATTTACATGCTGGAGTAATGAAATAATGCTGTGCATTGTCAGTGAGCTGAGAGAGAAAGTTCTACAGTTAATGCCCTTGAGTATTTGGTCATGCTTTGAATGAGTTGTCAAAAGGGTTAGCACTAGAAAAGGATGAGCTGAAGAATCAGCAGAATCAGCAAAATTTGTGGGAACAACATCAGACATATTCACTGTTTCTTATGTTGGTCAACAGATTAAAAGCACATGGGCCAACTTCTTGGATGGACTTTTATACGACAGGATGCAATGAATGAATGTTTCTTTTCAAGAGATGAGTCAGGCTCTTTCATCTTCCATTTGCAGTACAGTGACTGGCGAATGCAGGTCTGTGTTCCTTCAGGAATGGCACTTACCCTCAGAACTTAACTGTGCTGGAGGTTTCAACGTGTCATGGAGAAGATCAAATCACAATTTAATGATTCTTCTGGTGTTCAAAATGATGAAATACATAATTTAGGGGAAAGCCATTTATATTTGAATATCATTAAAAAAGAAAAAAGAGAGAGAAAAAGAATAAAATCTCAGATAATTTTAAGATAAATCTTTCATCTCCACAGATATTGGAAAAATAAGCAAGATCTCAGTCAGATTTTGACTCTAATATCTGATGATGTATTAGGTATCTGTAAGAAGGAAGATACATCTTTGCCTCAAGATTGGAGAGAGATGGAATTTATTGAATTTGAAGGCTGAACTATGCAGTGGAATTTGAAGCCAGAGTGGTGTCCAGCAATCTCTTTGGTCAAGTATTCTTTAACATCTTTGTCAATGGCATAAGTGGAATCAAGTCCCTTCAGCAAATTTGCTGATGATACCAAGCTGAATGGTGCAGTTGAAACAACAGAAGAAAGGGATGCCATCCAGAGAGACCTGGACAGGCTTGAAAAGTAGAACCACATGAATCCAATGAGATTCAGCGAGGCAGAGTATAAGGTGGCACACTTCAGAAGGGACATTCCCAAATATGCATACAGACTGGGAGAGGAACTCATTGAGAGCAGCCCTGGAGAGAAGGACTCGGGAGTCTGGTGGGCAAAAAGCTTGACACTAGCCAGCAGTAAGCACTTGCATCCTGGAAGACCAACTGCATCCTGGGTTGCATCAAAAGAGGGGCAGCCATCAGGGAGAGAGAAGACTGCTCCCTCTGCTCTGCCTTCAAGAAGCCCCACCTGCATTCCCACATCCAGGTCTCTCAGCCAGGGGCCCTCAGCACACAAAAATGTGAGCTGTTGGAGTGGTTCTGGAGGATGACACAAATATCTCTCCTTTGAAGAAAGACTGAGAGAGCTGGACTTGTTCAGTCTAGAAAATAGAAGGCTCTGGGGAGACCTCATCGTGGCCTTCCAGTGCTTAAAGTGAGCTTATAAACAAGGTGGAGACTAACTTTTTACACAGTCTGAAAGTGATATGACATGCAAGGATGGTTTTGAACTGAAAGAAGGTTAGATATTAGGCAGAAATTCTTTACTCAGAGGGTGATGAGGCACTGGCACAGACTGCCCAGAGAGGGCATCTACAGCTCCAGGTCTGGAAACGTCAAGGCCAGGTTGAATGGGATCCCAAGCAGTCTGATCTATTAGGTGATAACCAAACCATGGAAGGGATTAGGAACTAGATGATCTTATGATGCTTCCAATCCAAGCCATTCTATGGTTCTCTGATTCTGTAAGGATAGAATATGTAGCTTATCTACTGCTATCTCTTCTGATGTTTCCAAGAGTTGTTAGCCTACAGGTGACATACCATAAAAGTTTATTCTTCTTTCATTTTGGAAAACAAATTGGCTGCTGCTTTAATGTTCTCACTTTCATTTTTTTTACTGGAAGTCTCTGTTTACTTAAGTTAATTTAAATGATCCATCAGATGAATCACTACATTTTAAGTGCTGGCAGGAGGGGCATTATGAAAGGCATCAGTTTGCTTAAGGTCCCTTAAGTGCGTAGACTGCAAAACAAACTCCATACAATTTCACAAGGATAGCTGGAGTGCAAATGATTGAGTAACGAAGACAGTAAACCAACCCACAAAAACTTGGCTTCCTTATATAGTCCTATCCATAGGAAAAAAATAATCCTTAAATGGCAAGGGATATGTTTCATTCATTATGTATACACTTCTCATCATGCATATGAATACAAAGCAAATATGCATTAGACTTCTTGTACTTGCATTTGACATACTACAGCAGTCCTGAGTGGACTGGAATACTGAACATCCAAGTAATGCTGCTACACCTGATGATGGTGGTGTGGAGCACACCCAAACTTATCAGCTGCTACCTGACTCTGAATAGCAATGCCTCAGATTAATTAATCCCCTTAATTCCTTGAGCAAGGCATCCCTTTCTGAATGATGTGGGTAGTTCTGCCAGGTTGCTGAACTGCTTCTGCTACCATATACATACTGCACACATTTCTCCAAGAATGCTTAGCCTGTAGCAGGAGCTGCCCAGATTATAGCAGAGACAGAATAAGTAGCAACCATGGTGAAATCAGGCCCAGCACTGGTAGAGTCAGACACCTGAAATTATCATCCCAGAGTAATTGATTGTTGTTGGCAGGCCCCATCCCAAGTAAGGATCTGCAATGATCCACAGGCATTAATCCCATTAATCCTGAATTAACATGATTAAGTTTTTGCATGTAGATTTGGTTGTTGTTTTGCATTATTTTCACAAAGAATAAAGGGTAAAAAGCTGTGAATAGGTTGCATATATCTCCTGTTGTCACAGACAGGAACAGGAACAGGTTGCCCAGAGAGTCTGTGGAGACCCCCTTCCCTGGGGGCATTTAAGGCCAGGGTGGATGGGATTTTAAGCAACCTAGTCTAGAAGAAGGTGTCCCTGCTGCTGCAGGGGGGTTGGAAGTAGATGCTCTTTAATGTTCCTTGCAAACCAAACTGTTCTACAATTCTATAATTCTGAGCATTTAATGCATTACAAAGGTGGGTGATATATTGATTGTTTAATTACGAACAAGTTAAGAATCCTGGAATATATTGCAAACCTACACCCCTTATAAAAAGGGATGTTTTTTTCTTCAGAAGGAAAAGATAGTGTGGAAGAGTGAAGGATTTGTGTATGAATATACACTTGTGTAACCCATAAGGGAATTGGGTAGAAAAAGTCCTACATTCCCAAAAGTGCAGCTTTCTTTGATATCAGACATTAAGATATTAAGATTGTATTGTGTGTCATTAGTTTGATGAGCACCTAAACTGCCTGCTGGCAGTTACAGATAAAGAGAAAACATATGTAAACACAGTTAATTTCTTACCTAAGCAATCTTGTCCATAACTTCTGTAACCATTTTGCTGTGTTTGCATTTTTAAAATAACATATACTTACTTGATTTCACCCTCGCCTGGTCAAGAATAAGGATGATTTCAAAGCACCAGGCAAACATCAAAGCACAGTGTTCAATCAGGCATGCCAATTTTTGCATCTGATGCTCTTGTGATACAAAGCAAAGCACACCAATGATTGCTACCCTACTCCCTAGGCTATCTAATACTGGGGTACAAAATATTTCCATTCAGTGACAGATGTTCTATTGATAGTTCAATAGCATAGGTTTTGCAGATCAAGGGAGCAGAGAGACATTTTGGTTCTCGTAGTGTTAGAAAAAAATGTGTGGGCTTTATCTGATAAATATACCTACAGCCTTATACTAACAAAGTGAATGGAGATGCCAGTAAGCATACAAGACTGCTCCAGACAAGCATGCTTTATTACTACAGAATTAAATGTGGGGGCTCAAATATACTAGCTTGCTTCACTAGTTAGGAATTAGTGTCTTTACTTCAGTTCCTATATGAAAATTGTGGAATAAAAATTATTTTGTTTTCTTATTGTGATTTGGTCCTAACAAAGTACAGCCTAGTCCTAACAAATAAGTGTGCATTATGAGAAAAGGAGAGAAGGGAAAACTAAAAATCCCAAAGAGTGTTCAGAAGATCTGAGCTGGAAGGTTTCTAATCACAGAGCTTTCTTGCTTGTTCTTTATAAGGTTGACACAGTCCTCAACTGATGATATAATGATACAGTGGAAGTACTAATGTGTTTAAGAATTTTCATCAGTCTTAGGACAGGCTGTTCATCATCTAGAAACAAGTATTGCAAGTCCACCTACTGTTCAGAAATCTCAAAGTTTCAATTGTTCTTCCAAAAACTGTGGACAGTACTAGTTTGGATCCAGTAAGAAATCACACAGCTTAAGTTATGCACAACAAATAGTCAAAGTAAACAAGTCACAAACAATTTAATAATACAACAGTGAAATTGCCATAGCAAGCAACATTAGAATCACTAGCTGTGTCAACTAAATGAGTCAGTGATTGTTTAATGACAGTGTGATTTGTTAATAACAATGAGTGATAAACACTCTGTTCAGTGGATCAGATTGCATAACCATCTCTGCTGTTTGGTCAGACAACTTGGAATTTCATGAAAACACTTGAATCTCTTGCAATGTTTCCATGTTTCCTGCTCTGGCTAAATTAGAAATATACGAAAATATATTTATCCCACTGGTGTGTTACTTTTGCTAGTAGGTACCATCAGGAAATAAAAAGACATGTAAATTGATTATCTTACCACTGGAAAGGGTAAATTCAGTTCAACAAGTGGTTAATAATGGTATAATATGAATAATGTTATCTGAAGTATCGTGCTGATTTCAATACACCTTATTTCCTTAATTCTGATGTCAAATTCTTTCATCGTACTTCAAAACATTCAAAGATGTCTTACAGAATCTGATGATCTTATCTAGTCCTTTTACATTCCTTATCTTGAATATATCTTCTGAATGGCATTTGTGCCCAATTTTCACATAGACTACAGTATCCTTGATTGAACCTGCATTAGGTTGAATTAACAGTAACCAGATGATGCGACAATCTGTGGTGCCTAAGAAGTTATTGTTCAATAAAGACTTGGAATGTCTTTCAGATATCACGGGTGATTGACTCCAATTTTATGTATGAGAACAGCAGAATCCATTTTCAGTTTGTGATGATTTTTAGATATTCTCTGTAAGAATACAGCTGTACGAAAGCCAGAATTTATTTCAGCTCATGTAGATTAAAACTGCCTGAATTCCTTCTTGACATCCATTTGCAGAAGCAAAGACAAATGACAGTGAAGCTATAAAATAAACCTATTCTGTAGTGGATTTTTATTAGTTTTATTTTATTAATTTTTATTTTTATTTTATTTTGTTTTATTTTATGTTATTAATTTTTTAATTTTTTTTTTTGGTAAATCAAATTTTGCCTATACCAAGAAAACACAGCTCCACACACAACATATTTTTTCAAAATAAAAAATTCATTCATAAGTTTTAGAGTACTTGCTCTGCATTGTTACATCCTCCTTGAACAACCTGTTAAATTGCATGCAGACCTGTATTAGCAAAAATATAGCTGTTAGCTAGGTAGAAGTGATTATTTCTGTCAGCTCCATGAAGGGAATTCACATTTGTGTTCTGCTACTGAACAGGAATGACTGAGCCACATTCTTCTCAGAGGTGCACAGGCAAAGGAAATGTCAATAACCACACCTTGCAGTAAGGGAAAAACACAATAGTTTTCACAGTGATGGTGGATAGGCACTTAGCAGTTTGCCTGGGTGGTCACAAATTTTCTCTCTTTGACAATATTCAGAATCTCCGTGATCGAGGTACTGAAGAACTTCTCGGTATTGTGCTGAATAAGGAGTTGGACTGAAAATGTCCAGAGGTCTCTGCCAGTCTAACTCACTGTAAAATCTCATGTTTTTATCAAAAATTTGGGGTTCAAATCACATTACTGTTTAAGAGCCTCAACAAACACGAAGACAAACTTTCAAAACTTTGCTGTCTTTCTTATTAGTCTTTCATTTCCATCTCATGAGATGTCTCAGCATGATATCAGCTCTCTGAAAAAAAAAAAAAAAGAAAAGAAAATTTGTCTTCTGTTGGTGTTTGTCTATTTCTTATATGCTTGCTGGTTGATTGTACATTTCACACTACAGCTGATGTTCAAGTTATTATTTATAATCCTTTCAGTGCTGTTTTCACATTTTGGATATTTTCCCATAAAATGACAAAATAACAATTATTACAAAACATAAAAATAAAATAAATACTACACTGAACTACTCCTTTTCTCAGGTCCTTATCTTAAATTCAATTTATATTTCCAGCTTCCTTTCGAAGATCTGCAGTTTTCTGCGTGTTTTTTTTTAACTGAACGCAATTGGAAACAGTACTCCATGTGTTGTCTGACAATGGGTTGACTCTCCAGATTTATGCTTTTTTCAGAAATTTACTTTTCATTAAAATAATCATTGTTTGATATAGCTAGGCCTTAAAGATTCTAAATCTTTCATAATAATAATAATAATAATAGTTTGAAGTGCATGGATTGTATAAACTGAACCATCCAGCGCACCCTCAATAATGTTATCTATCTATGAACCTTAAAATCAGCAACAGTCACTCTCCACTAAGCACTGGACTGTTGTTTTGGTCAGCCAATGACAACAAACACACTACATTATAAAAAAGTATTGCAATATGACTTTCTGTTCTGTTTTTAGGCCTCTGATACACTAGGATTTAGTAGCGAAATGTGATTTCAAGCAAATTCATGTCTTTGTTAATACCTTCCCCATAATTACTAAATGTCCATGAGCAAAATTACCACTTGGTTGTTTGTTTTTTTTTCCTATATTCTCTCTATTTCGAAGAATAAGCAGGTTTATCCTGAATGGTACTAAGTGAATTATGAAAAGCAATTTGTTTGATCCTATGTCCCCTTATCTCAGGGTGTGTCTCATTTTGGACATTTTCTTACTCTCCAGAATTACTCCGCAATATTTCCTTAGAGAGGGTTGTTATTTCCAGCCAGTTTGTCTAAGAGAAGTCAGAATTCGTGGCACTCTTCCCAAGAAACAAGTCCAATTTCCACTGTATGCGGTACCTGCTAAGTGTAACAGATATTGCTGCCTGTAAAGCTGACACTTTCTACTGCACTGTCATACAGGTATTAGATATGGGTCATCTTAAATAAATAAATAAATTGAAATCATAAAAATACAGCAAAGCATCAACTACCCAAAGAGTACTTGGAATAAGTGTGAGGATTTTATCGCAGGTGGTAAAAGCAGTGATTGGATGGGAAAGATTTCTAGATTGTTACCAAACAGGGAGGGAACTAGTTAAGAATCTCAAGGTAGAAACAATCTGGGGCAAAACTGGGTGAAAAACAAATTATACATTCATAATACAAGATGGATGCAGGAGCACAGGAGCCCTCCTTCCACTGAGATATAAAACAAAAAGGAAATATGCATAAAACAGAAACTAGAACTGCTAAGGATAAGTATATAAAAGCATGCAGAATTGACTCTGAACAGGGTACAACACTAAAGAAAATAAAGCTACAAGCTACTGCATAAATTTGGTCTGGAAGTAGAAACAAGGCTAAGGGGGGACTGACTGAATATTTAGTAGGAAGGAATTCTATTGCAAAATGATGCTGAGAAAATCAAAATTATTAATATTTTCTTTATATCAAACTTCACTGGAAGAGCAGTGAAGGAAACAATGCAGTGACAAAAGAGTAAAATTTCAGACTTCAAATAATTAAAAGTGTGTTAGAAACTAGGTAACAACCTTCAGTAGGCATTTAACAAAAACAAACAAACAAAGTGTCAAACTAAGATACAAACAGTAGCTGGCAACAGCAATTTGAGAACTGACTGGTGTTGGGCTGACAAACTTCTTGGACTAAATTATTGAAGAAGAGCAATAGTGGCCTTTCTTTTGTAAGTGGAGAAATTATATTTAAATCATACTATTTAATTTCAGTTACTGGATTTTTATAGGTACTCCTCAATAAGATAACAGCATGAAAAGTAGCAGATAGTTTTCAAAGTTCCAGTTCTGTTGAATATTCCTACTGATGACTGGGCAGAACGGGGAGTAGGTTTGTCACATGCACATGGATCCAGGCTGACAAGAATCACCACTGTGTTAGAGATTATGATGGAAATATAAAGAGCTGTGATGGAAAGAGAGGCTGCAGGACAGTGCCAGCTGTGTGGGCACAGGAGCAGTTTGGGGAAAGGCTTTGAAGCAGAGGATCTGAAGATCATTATGAAGCACAGATGGGACAAAAGTCACCAACACAATATTGCAAAGATGTGAAACCCATGCTGGTGGGGTATAGCTTATCAACTGCCAGGCAGTCTTTCTAGCTTACTTAGCACTAGCAGGGCCACAGCATTATGTTGCATTTAGCAACTTTCCTAGCTTTTGACTGAAATCACAGAATCACAGAATCACAGAATCACAGCATGATCAGGGTTGGAAGGGACCTCAAGGATCATGTATCTCCATCCCCCCTGCCACATGCAGGGCCACCAACCTCCCTATCTGATACCAGACCAGGCTGCCCAGGGCCCCATCCAGCCTTGAACACCTCCAGGGACGGGGCATCCACAGCCTCTCTGGGCAGCCTGTTCCAGCACCTCACCACTCTCTCTGTAAAGAACTCCCTGACATCCAACCTAAATCTTCCCTCCCTCAACTTAAAACCATTTCCCCTTGTCCTGCAGTTATCTACCCTTTCAAAGAGTTGAGTATATTATTGAAAGTCCCAATGATTACTGCACACTTCAGCAGCAGATCGTCTCCAGTCCTTCCATCCTCAAATCAACAAAAAAATCATCTTACACCAGGAAAATTTAGATGGTCTACTGATCAGCTTGCTTTGATAAATCCTGTGGAAATAGACTCAGAAGATATCTGATGCTAAGCAATGTATTTGAATCACACTGGTATTGATAAGGAGACAGAAGAGAGCAGGCAGAAAGCTGTTGAGGAGTTTTTCACAAAGAGTGTGATAGTTCCTTCTCCTTGGACTGAACATGAAGGCAAGCAAGTTTCATAGTTTAATTCAACAATCCATAGATCTAAGTAACATTTCTCCAATTGGAAGACAGCTAACTTTGCCTGGGAAGAGCAATGCTGCTTGTCAGACAGTACTGTCTTTGCCTGTAGATTTTAATTGGGAGAACATCCTAGGTGAATATTTTAGAAAAGATGAATTTGCAGATCAGTCTTAGGAAAATCTGAGCTCTTCATCACTCAGAAGAAAGCTGTTTTGGGAAGAAAATGGACACATATGAATGTTCAACCCCTTCTCTGCATAATCCATGCAGTAGTCAGCCACTTGGAGTGTTTTGCTCAATAAATATTTCTCCAGCTCAGTGAAGAAGCCCCCTGGAAGCATCAAGTTCAGGTCAGTTTTCATCCAGGGAGGAGCAAGTCTGGGAAGTATTACCAGACTGAAATGAGTGAAGAGCAGAACTGTCAAACACTCAGAGGACCAACAAACATGAGTGGAGGAACAAGCTGAAGAAAATGACAAAGACATGCTGTCTAGTCCTAAACCAAGTTAAGCACATTTGCATTCTAGAGAATCACCATCAGATGTTTCTAGGAACAAATTAGGCAAGAAAACTCCGAGGATCAGCACAGAGACAGATAGAGTGGCATCCTGAGGTCAGTTCTTACTTTGCATTCCAGTGCTCTGCAATAGCTACTACCAGAAACGACCTGGTACAAGTGAAAAAAGCTGTGTGATTTCAGTAACATTCTCTTATCTACCATCACCAGACAGCCTTTTTGTTTGTTAAAAACAAGATTGTTTTTTAAAGCATTTGAGACAAAAAATTATTTTCCTAGAACATTCACTGGAAAATATAAATTGGAAAATTTGAGAGTCTAATTTTATTAAAAAATCAACTTCACAGAAAAATCTTGTTGCAGACAACTTCCAGTTTCAGCAAAGGAGCCACTTTGAGACCTCTGACTAAGGCATGAGTCACACCTCACTTATATCTGAAGGTCACTGAGGTCAGTTTTCAACAGGCTCTTCTATACAATCAGCTAAGATTCCCCTGCTGAAATGTACTGAATGTGCAGATGATACCATGTGGCCATGGTGTATCAAGCTAAAGATGGGGGGATGCACACATTTAATCCCAGAAGTCTCTCCCACACTCTTAGTTTGGGTTGCATCTTCTGTAGGCTCTCATGAACTGCATCAAACTGCCCCTCGCATGGAGGTAGCCCTTGGAACACAGACAATCAGAATCCCTGTCTCATCTGTAAAATTGCCATATGAAAAACGTTATTCCCTTGCATCATGATCCAACATAAATAATATTTTGTTTTGTTCCTGTCATACTGCAGAGGAAATTGCCTCTTTGATACTTGGAAGCCTACGGCTCTTGATGCCTGCCTTAGACTATTTTCACTGGTTATCTTGCTTTCAAGCATCAAATTTCTGCAATAAATATTTCTGATTTGAGTGTCTGTTCCAAGTGAAAAATTTTTTGTGAAAATTTAGTCAATATTTGGTCATTTCCAAGCACAAGACAAAGAAAAATACATTGTTTTGCTCATCCTAAAAATCCTGGCAGTTTTCCTTTTGTAACATAGCTTTGCTTGTGTAAGATAAATAATTTTTAACTGAGGACAGTCACCGATACAGATAGCAACAAATGTCACAAGATACTTTTTATACTACTCTGTACAGTGCTATATGCATAAAAGCCACTGAGAAATTCCCTTAAGAATCTCAGGAAAATGAAAAGACTGTGAGCTTGGTTCAGCCTCAAACATTTCACTGTCAGCAGGGTGTTTCAGCTGGCCTTTTAGAATCCAACTGAAACCAAGCAGATGAAACTGATATTGGCTCTATCTTTGCTTTGCTCTGCCAAGGGATGTTGCTATGCCTGAGGATACCAGAGCTGCTCATGATTTACACCAGGCTCCAGCATGGTCAATGACAGGCCACTGAAATTAGTATGGTTCTCTGAGCTTAGATCTGGCAAAATCGTTTACATTTATTGCTCTTAATCTTGTAGCAAGTGCTGAAGAGGCAAGCATCAAGCATAGGAGTACAGCAGGATCTTATGACCTGGCTGCTACCTTTGTCGTTGAGCTGCTGCCAAAGATGACATCTAGGAAGACTGCTCCTGGTCTTTATCTTCCTTTAAATCATTGGATTAACAATGCCCTCCTGAGCAGGCCCCTGAATGAATCATCCAATCAGGAGAAGTCTGCTTCTTTAGGCCTTTTAGATCATAAAAAGGTAATTTTTGTACTTGCTTTCAGGAGGAGAAATCAGAAAGGAGAAATAAGTCTGAACTGGAACAAAGCCTGGTAATTATCAGCTCCTGAGGGACTTTTCAATGTTATGAACAATTGAAATAGGGTGGAGATCGTCTATAGAAAACAGCAATTCAATTGCAACTAACATGTATTTTTTTCCTGAAAAAAAAAAAAAAAAAAGTATTCTAAAGAAAATATTTTTATTAGAACTTTTATTTCTCAGTAGTATTTTGCTAAACAATCTCACTTTGTCTTGAGGTTTCCTGGGCTGGATATGGTATCACGATGCTATCATGCAGTGATTCATTTACAACAGCTTCTTCCATTATAAGATGTACCCAAATGTCCAGTGCAACTATCAAACTGTACCCAAACAGCAAAATAGAAAAAGACAGTTGATTTTTCTAAAAAAGTAACTGAAAATAACTGTTTAATTTATGCAATTCCTCCCATGTCTTTTGAGATGATGTATTACTCTTAAAGGCAGTAAATAAAGCTAGCCAAGAGAAATCGCTGGAGTGAGTCAGGCACCTCTTCTTTTATTCCAGGTTTATAGTGACTACATCTCATCTTTATTTTTGGCCATGTGGAAGACACAATGTAGGTCATGTTACACAAACACCATTCTTCCATGTGGTATTATAGGGAACAGTCCTCTCAGTGTTTCCACTTCCCAAGCAGCTAGGAGGAGGATTAACTCTTCGTTTCTCACTAACTCAGAAAGTTCATTTCCACAGTACATTATCTTTGTATGAAGTGGACACATAGAATTTAAAACAAGATGGGAGAGAAATATTTATGTTTCTTAGATCAATATATAAATCATGATAAACTTCAGGTAGATTTTCCTTGGTGTTCACTTGTACATTCTTTACTTTGAAAATTCAAATTGTGTAGCTGAGAACAGGTGAAATGATAATACTGTATTTATCTAGATTAATACAGATAAGACAAGATAAAAGAAAAACTGGCCTAAACTCTACTTATCATCCAAAGCGCAAAACTAGAAAATACTGAACACAGTGCATTCTAATTTTATTTTCATTAGTGATGCAGTTGTCTAAAATGTTACTCTGCTAAGAGAAGTCTTCATCACGGATCTGTGAATAGCTACACTACCTCAATGAAAGCTGTGCTGCATGCTACCAATCAGAGGGGAATGATCGTTACACATCTTACTAGATATTAAAGATAGGACTACAGGCAAAGTGAGCTGATACCCCATCTTTATCTGGTTCAATGGAATTTAAGCTCCTAATCCATGAGAGTCTTTTCTGATCTTTCCAAAGCTTTGATCTATTGGTTTATTCCTTTCATAACAACATTTTTCAAGATGACAATTAAGTGAACATTTTGCAAAGTATCTAAAATATTTGCAGATATTTTCTAAGCTTGCTGCACCTGTATTCCTCATTCTTTCTCTCTGATGAAGATTAATTTTGCAAATCTTATCACCCTAGAGAGAAGCCAAAAAAAAATGTGTTTAATTTTAGTTTTATGTTCTATGCTAATCTGCTATTGATTTGGGACAAATTTATTGATGCATAAAGCATAGGCAATAGGAAGAATATAGGCAAATCAATTGCAGTGATTAGGAGGAAATGTCTTCTGAAGTACATTCTTCTTTATTTGTGATGTTACAAGGATTGTCCTTAGAGTGGAGCAGTGTAGTGCACACTTTACCCTCTGTAAGCTGTGATCTAGACTGTAAATTCCAATTCTTTCCACATCAACTTTCTATAGACTTCTCTGAACTTTAAAAGAATTTTACTTAATGCACTGAAATTTAGGTATAAATCAATCCTCCATTAGCTCATTTTGTAAGGAGCTTTCTAAATGAAAGATACAGATTGTAAATATAAGGTCACTGAAAAATTCAGTCTCTCAATCTCATGCTGTTGGGCTGAGTGAAGAAGTAGTGGTAGTAATAGTAGTGAGGTTGCTAATGGGAAAAAGAGCAATTGCTCCTCTCTTCTCATTTCCGTTCATGAATCATTTTGCACACTGTTCTAAGAATAGCGTTGCTTCAAGACAAACATTATTTGCAATTATTATATATAGCTGGGGGAATAAATTGAGCACATAATCATTGATATAATGTGTGTTTTACACACAAATTAGCAAGCTGTGAGTACTGCCTGATTGGAAAGAAGAGTTAGGGAGTGTTATCTTTAAGCTCAGGCTTAAAACTTTAATACTTTCCAAAACTCTAGATGGACTACAAAAAAAAAAAAAAAAAAAAAAAAAAAAAAAAAAAAAGCTTTTTTGCAAGTAGTTCTCAGCTTGTTTTGTTTACTTTTCAGTAACCAGTTTAAGTCCAGCTGCTAGGAACTGGTATACATTCTGTCACTGGAACCACTGAATCAAAACACATATGTTTTTAATGGGGCTTTTGGCAAGCATGGCATAGATGCTATTATTAAGTTTGATACAAATTAAACTAATAGTTTATTTCACACTTTACAAATAGAAAACAGTGTTTAGGATAAAAAATTAGGCAGTTTAAAACACACAGTAAAAATATTTAGAGAGAGAAATCAGCTAATAGGTGCATTACATTTACATTCATTATAAATAAGCCCATAAACTGTGAGCTAAAAGGAAGAGGGCTGATAGCTACATACAAGCAGAGAGAAAGGGATAAAATTTTTAAACCTTTATGAAACCAGTGTGAAGCAGCGTCGACTTTGCAGGCTGTTTCCTGATATGGAAAGGATGAGATTATAAATTTTATGTTACAGTTTCATATTTAGACTTGCTATGTCACAGAATCATAGAATCACAGAATGGCTTGGGTTGGAAAGAACCTCAAGGGTCATCAAGTTCCAACCCTCTTCATGACACAGGCATGGCCACTAATCTCCAGGTCTGATCCACACCAAATTGCCCAGGTGTCCATCCAACCTGGACACCTCCAGAGACAGAGCATCCACAGCTTCTCTGAGCAGCCTATTCCAGCACCTCACCACTCTCAGTTAAAAATTTCCCCCTGACATCCAATCTAAACCTTTCCTCGAGTTTAAAATCATTCCCCTTCTCCCTAGCACTATGCACCAAAGTAAAAAATTGATTACTCTCCTTTTTTTCAAAAAATTGATTTACTCTTCTCTTTGTAGGGGAGGTGCTCCAGATCTCTGATCATCTTTGTGACCCTCCTCTGGACCATCTGCAACAGCTCCACATCTTTCCTGCACTGCGGGATCCAGGACAGAGTACTCCAGATGGGGCCTCATGAGGGGAGAGTACAAAAGTACATAGCAAAGGGAGACGGAATTACTGACTTTAAGGAATGCAGTTACAGTTTTATGTTCTAGTTCCCCCACTAATTTCATACTGAGACCAGGGTGGGGCAAGGCTGGAAGTAGATCAAACTACCATGGGGCCTTTTTACTTGCTCTTTGGTGCACAGTCCCAACAACTTACTTGCCCTCTCCAGCAATGATGACCAGACACATGTCACCCTGCACTGAGATATGATTGGTCGTGTGGACTCCACAGTGCAGCCATGGAAGCCCAAGTGGAATTCAAATACAACAGTAAGCATCTTTCTGTCTTTAGTGGATGTCTAGAGATCTCTTCAACCAAGACACTTCAGAAATAATCTTTGAGTAAATGGGCAGCTTCAAAGAAAAATACATGTAAGAAGCATTTGTATGGTTAATTACTGCTGTTCTATTCATCCTTTACATTATCTTGTTATCAGAGAAATAGTACTACCTTATAGACTTCACCTGCTTTTCTGTTAGACAAGATTTTCTGTGCTTTCTTTGAAAAGCAAAATAATTTCATTAGCCTATGACAAAAATATCTTTTTTTTTTATGATATTTCACTGAGGAAGAACTAGGCAAGAAACTGGAAAAGGTGAATAGGAAAAGATGCTATTCATCTTAGTATATGTCTTTTCCAACCAGAAGTAATGACAAAAAATACCCAAAAGAGTTAGGTCCGCATTAGACATTGAGAGCTGCCAGGGCAGATGCAGACATGAAGAAAAAAATCAAGGATGTTTAGTATGTGGTTGTGTTTAGGAGAGAAATCACATATGTGTATTAGTTTTGTGGGTGAATTCATATATACATATATATGTATACATTTATTTCATTCATATATTCACATAAAAAAAAAAGAATTCTGAGATCACAGAAAAATAGCGTGAAAGGCAAACTCATCTACGACATATCACAGTTGCAGTTAATCTTCTCACAGTATTTTCCAACTCTTACCTTCACTCTAACAATATTTTTGCTTATCTAATGTTTTGCTGCATTGCAAATGTTTTCTTATCTGAAATAAAGTTGCTGTTGAGTATAACCACTTTTTTCTATTTCTTTTGTGAACATTCTCAGCAAAACTACTGACAGTTAACTACTCTACAACAGCAGTGCAGAAAAGGTCACTCAAATTCAGTACTGGAACAGTGAGACCAGTTACAGTTTATTCAGCAAACAACATCTCATTTACAATGTGTTTGATTTATTATAGAATTGCTTAGGTTGGAAGGGACTTCAAGATTATCTAGTTCCAACCTCCTTGCCATGGGCCGGCTGCCACTATAGATCAGAATGCCCAGGGCCCATCCAACCTGGCCTCAAACTCTTCCAGAGATGAGGCATCCACAACCTCTGTGCAGCCTGCACCTGTGCCTCATCACTCTCTGAGTAAAGAATTCCATCCTAAAAATCTAACCTTAATATCTCTTATTTTATTTTAAAGCCATTCTGCCTTGTTCCATTGCTATTAGTCTGTGTAAAAAATTTCTTCCCCCTTGCTTATGAGGTCCCTTCAAACGCTGGAATGCTGCTCTGAAATCTCACTGGAACCTCTCCACTGAGCTAAACAAGCCCAACTCCCTCAGTCTTTCTTCACAAGAGTGTTGCTCCAGCCCTATGATCATCTTATAACTGTTTATTAAGTTTTTCAAGATTATTCCACAATTTTCAAATATTTTAGACATGTGTTATATATATGCAGTAGTTAATGGCAATATCTGCACAATATCTTCATGAGGACTCTGGCTACAGTAGTTCATCAAATTTTTTCATTGAATAAAGAATGTAAATCCAAGTAGTGGCAGTAACGGGATAGCAATGAAAGTCACACAATGAAACAAGGTAACAGCAAATATTTGCTCCTCCTGATCAATAATATTTTAAACCTAATTAAACTGAATGTAATTTACAGCTTTGGTTCTTTACAGTCTATTTTTTAACTGATCTTCAGAGCAGTAAATTTTCTTTAAAAAAATTAAATGGTTTTGGAAAAAAAAAAAAAAATCAAGGCTAGCACACTGCCAGGTTTCAGAGGAAGCTAAACAGCCTTCACTGAGGAGAAGTGTCCCTTTGGGTGGCCTGGAATACAGACAGTGAAACAAAAGGAAAAGGAAAAGCAGTTCACAGACTGTTTATAAAAAGCATGAAAAAAGGGAGAAAGAGAGAGAGAGAGAGAGAGAGAGACAGAGAGACAGAAAGAAAGAAAGAAAGAAAGAAAGAAAGAAAGAAAGAAAGAAAGAAGGCATTATAAATGTTCTAAGCATTATTCCAGTTGCAACATCAGCTGGGGGAGGGGAGGGGCGTGGAATGGTCCCTGCAGGATGCAAATCAGCCACAGAAAAATGTGGGATTTGCTAACTGCAAATTAAAACCAGATCAATCAATTATCAGGGGACAGCATTCAGATTTCTATTCTGCTGGAGGAAAGCTGCAAAATCTGCTCTGTTTCTCACACTATGTAAGACAGTAATTCACATAAGGACTCAAGTGCAAGCTCAGTGTAAATCTCACTTCACTCTGATTTCAAATAATGAAGATAAAAATCAAATGGAGATATATTCTAACATATTTAGTTCATCAATAAAGATTCATTCTATGTGTCACCCCATCTTAGTGTATTAAGCAGCAAGCTTTTGGTGGTGGGAGACTTCAAGGGTGGTCTCTGTGAGCGGAGCCCAGCAGCTGCCCCATGTCAGAGCAGAGCCAGCTCCAGCTGTTCCAAAGGGGACCCACTGCTGCCAGAGCTGAGCCATGAGCCACACTGGGTGTGCTCTGAGAGAACAGACTGAAGGAAGGGAAAAAAGCCATGCAACAGCAGCTGGGAGAGAGGTACCATGAAGGAGTGCCTGAGACAAAATGCTACCGACAAGCTGCAGCCCCTATTTACCACTTCTCTGCACTCAGAGAGGGGGCAAAAGAGCATGGAGGGGGAAGAAGGTGTTCTTTGTTTTTAGTTCTCACTGCTCCAATCTGTTAGTAATAGGCAATAAACTGCATTAACCTACCTACAGTGTGTTTGTTTTGCCCATAGCAGTAACTGCTGAATGATATCTCTGTCCTTATCTCAAACCTTGTGCCATTTCCACTGTATTTTCTCTCCTTCCTCCTTAGAGGAGAGGCAGTGAGAGAGCTGCTGTGGTGGCATTTAGTCATCAGGGTGTTCACCCTGTCCATCAGGATGTAACTACCATCGTTAGGCAAGTGATATACACCTCACAAAAGGTGTGAGATGTAGGGACACGCCATTGGAAACACTGAAAAACAGAGATTAATGCAAACTAAATAGAGACTCCATCATCTTACACTCTTGTTTCCATTTACGTATTTTCATGACCATAAGATCACCCTTACCTTCTGGATAGGTTCCACACTCTCCTAAGACATCTTGCTCATTTTTACACCTGAGGAAACAGTCCTTTCCTTCTCTAGACATCCCAACGGAGCCCTGTAACCAATCAAATCAATGAAGAATAACGACTTGGAGAATTTATTGATCAGTTGGGTCAAGTTGATGGAAGCCAGGGAGTATGGTGCTGATGCTGCATGGTCGTCTTGCTGTTTTTTTCCCCACAGAGTAGGCACAAAGACAGGAAGGGCTATGACAGCCTCTGGATCACACCATGCCATAGATGAGGACTGTCTATGACCCAGGGGAAGCTGACTCTGTCTCCCTTGGGAGCCTTCTGGCACCAAGCTGAGCAATCTGGGCTTGGCCAGGATGGGAAGGAGAATTAGTCCCGTTTGTTTGGCTGTAGACAATGTTAGAATAAATAGCTGGTCAGCCTGTGAGTTGAAGCACAGATGTGAATCGGTTCATTTGCTATACAGATCTGTTTCTGTCCTCTTCTTTTGAATACAGACCAAAACCTCTATAAAGGAAAGACAAAGATTGTCCACAAAAAAAAAAAGCTATCTTTGACCTTTGTGGCATGCTGACTGATCTCTGAGAAAAACAAATAGTTTCATGAGCAATAAGCACAGATAAAACCTGATTCCCTACAGATTTGTGTCCCATGGCTGCTCAGTATGTTCTGACTCCAACTCTTCTTCATAGGTTGTTTTTACAAACATTTGTCCTTCTGCTGCAAGATGCAGACACTAGAATGGTGAGGCAGGAGCCAAGCAGAACACACGGCCCCTGAACTGCCCTGCAGGCTGAACAAGGCCAGGTACAAAGGGTCATGACTCAGCTCCATCAAGTGTGGATGGATCTTTGAAAATAGCTAAAAAATGTCAATGGAGATGGAAGTAACAGTAGCACGCCGCAGCTGAACTAAATTCTCTCAAGAAAGTGGAACATACTTTCATGAGCTCTAGCAGTACCTCTTCCTCTGAAGAATGCATACCTGCTTTGTCTACTGTATGACAGCGTTTTAACTGACCCTAACAATTTCAACCTAGGAGGTTCATGAATTTCCTTGACTGTGTCACACAGTTTTGTATGCCACTATTTGCTATTGTAAAACACATTTATCTTTACCCTATGATAATACAAAAGACTGAAAAACTAGCTAATGTTTACAGATCATTGGCACTGAAATCATTATTTCAAATGAAACCATGACACAAAATATTGCTGGTAGCTCTACATTGTTTCATTCAGGAAGAATAATTTAGTGCATACCCACACCAATTAGGCTTGGACACAGTAATTAAATAACCCAAAGAAAGTGAGAATTATTACGGGAAAAATAAAAATCTTCACTTTAAATTCCTGATTCAAATATAGCTCAGTGCTTGTTTATGTTGAGCCATGACTGGTCATCAGTGAAGTCACACAGTATTTATGGTCTCTTTCAGGAAGAAAACTGGGACGTGATTTCAGTTCGTTTTCTTTAAAATGCTGTAAACATGAGCTTTGTGGTTTTAATCTATCCCACTGCAGCTGACATGCTGATAATGCCAGGAGCAATGTTAGAAGTTAAACACAGATGAAGACTGGATTTAATGTCTCGCTCTTCTCACAGAAAAAAAAAATATATATATGTTATGGCTTTTCTGTATCCACCTTGCAGATAAAGAAAGAATTTTATCTCCTAGGACTAAGTCCTGGTGTTTTCTAATGGAGATGAAAAACACCTGGGTGACATTTACTCACTCAGTCATCCTATTCTTCAGAGGCAAGTCAGGTAGAATGGTCAGTGAGAAGACAGAGAGCCGCTAAGGATGATATGGTTATTTCTCTGTTAAATCTCATGAACAGAGACTGTAGTAACAGAAGACATGGAAAGCATCTGTTCCATAGAAAGAAGGAGAAAAAGGGTTTTGTATATTTAAAATGTAGTGTCATTCTGTCTCCTTCTTTTTCCTCACCACCTGTATCCTGCCTTCTCCAAGTTAAATCCTTCAGTTATTTCGTCTCGTATACCTGCGATCATTCTCATTGATTTCCTTTGCAATATCTCCAGTGAGTCGAAATCTTTCTTACCTGCTGCTAGGTAAAGCACAAGTACAGCTCATTCCTTGCTTTTTGGAGTCAATCTGGTGCTTATTCTTTCTCCATGATATGACACTGATATTTTTGTCCAGCTCAGGATTCACCATAACCCCCAAGAAATACAATCTCAACAGTTGGTGTCATCCTCTCTTTATACAATTGTTTAAGCCTTAGCTTTGCATTTGTATGCACAGAAATGTGTCTTGATCTCCCTGACTGTACCTTCATTTTTTTAAGCTTGATTAGGATTTCAAAGACCTGATGTGATCTGACTGCTTTTCATTGCTTTTGAGGAGCATCTGAAAAAGACTTTAAGCAGAAACAGGATTAATAATAAAAACAAAATTATCTTAAGATGAGTATTGGAAACATAACTTACTCATCAGTGTAATTAAAACTTCCATCACCTTTATTTTGTTTTAATTTGTATCTCGGACTTGAATGGTGCTGTACATCACAGAATAGAATAATAATGAAAACAAACAAAAAAATCCATATCCAACCTTGTTGATAATACAGAGCTAATGTGCTGGGGAGAAACAGCTTTATACCAAACAACTGTTATCTAAATTAAATTGCTTAACTAGTTTCATGCTGTCTGTTCAACAAGGCAGCTGGATAAAACACTATTACTAGATAATAACCCAGTACTGTTTTCTAAACCAACAAAGAGAGGTCTATTTTTACAGTTTAATTGTTGCCGCTTAGCTGAGTGGCAAGTGAAGAAACACCATGTCCACGTACTATCAAACCAAAAGCTTCACTGGGCTTCTGGTGAAAAAGTTTAGTTCTAAACTAGAGAAAAGAGACACTTAATTTTTTCCACTAGCCAATTTCAAATAGTACAGCTAAATGCAATTTAGAAGTATCCTGATTTGGGGAAACAAGATTTGGACCTCTATTATACAACTATACAACTGAGTAAGATTTTAGAAGTACTAAGCTGCTTTAAAAATGCAGTCATTTTGAAATTTACCTGATTTAAAAGTTATAGGGTTCATCAGCTGATTTCAAAGACTCAAGCACTCAGCATAATAAGATGCCTCCAATTTTATTTTTTTTTCTGAAGAGGATTTACTGTAAGTCATATATGAGTTGTTAAAAATCACTTGTTTGTGGAAACTCTATAGATTTTTTTTCCTGGAAAATGTAGTTAAAACATAGAGCTTGTGTGACTGTACAATGTGGCATCTTCTTATCACAGTGAACAGAAACTGGAAATCTAGGTACTTTTTGTACCCACAGTATCATTGTGAAAACCAGGCACTTCCACCCTCTCTTTATTGTTAGGCTATGCTTCTTAGCAAGTAATTGCTGCCAACTTTCCTAACTTATTTTAGTACATGATACTTGCCCTGTAGTTCATAAAATGCTGTAGGTTCACACTGCATTTGCTTTGATTTTCCATGCTTTTCATTTTGTTTCCACATGATCACAACAAAATTTACTCCATAAGCAAAACAGAAAGAAATGCCACAAAGAAGACTTGTATACAAGTGGAAAAACACATCAGTCTTTTATAATTAGTACATTAATTGTGCCTCAGGTTTTCTGCAGCCAGCCCCTAACTGGCTGGCTCCATGTTGGACAGAGCCTTCTGCTTTTAAAATGTTCCCGAGACTGTGTTTCTTATCTGAAAAGATTAGTGTTAAATTTAATGTTTCCCTTTAACCTTCTAAAGATAGCCGGGTTAATGCTTTCCACCAGTTGAATATATATGGATTTTAAAACCTTATTGTTTTTACACACACGCTGAAACACAGAGTTGTTTCTCCCTCTTTCACACCAGTGCTACAAATTTTTCTACCCAATACTATGTGTAAGACATAGCCTATCCCACACAACTCTGATCATCTGAAACAAGGTGCACCCTACTTAAAGCTGGCAGTACTGCTTTGAGGGCCAAGAATTTCATCTAGGTAGGTGATGAGTCTACCACTGCAAAGAAGAGAGGTGGAAAACTCCCATAAACAATATAGAGCACACTGTAGACACATATAAAGTATTTGGGATAAATCAGTCCCCTGATAGCACCTTTGGACAAATAGCATTTGTCCAGTGGCAATGAGGAAGAAGTATGAAATCCACATGGGTTACTATGGAAGCATTCCTGTGCACAGGTTGTGTACGGATATCTTAAAGGAACAAAACCACGATACCCTTTCATAGGTTTATAAAACCATGGAGTCATTAAGGTTGGAAAAGACCTCCAAAATAATCTAGTCCAACCCATCCCACTAACCACATCACTCAGTGCCACGTACACCTTTTTCTTGAACACCTCCTGGGACAATGATTCAACCACCTCCTTGGGTAATTTCTTCCTGTGTCTAACCACTCTTTCTGAGAATCAACTTTTCCTAATTCAACCTGAATTTCCCTTGGCATGCCATTCCCTCTAATCTTATCTCTGTTACCTAAGAGAAGAGGCTGGCCCCTACTTCACCACAACCTCTTTTCGGGTAGTTGTAGAGAATAATAAGGTCTCCCCTGAGCCTCCTCTTCTCCAGACTAATCCTTCAGCCACTCCTCCTAAGATCTGTGCTCCAGACCCCTCTACAACTTAGTTGCCCTCCTCTGGATGCAGTCCACAGCCTTAATGTCTTTCTTGCAGAGTAGGGTGTTAAATCTGAGCACAGTACTGGAGGTGAGGCCTCACCAGAGCTGAGTACAGGGGGAAAATCACTTCCCTGTTCTTGCTGGCAACACTATTTCTGATACAAGTCAGGATGTCAATGGCCTTCTTGGCTACCTGGGCATACTGCTGATTCATATTTAGCTGGTTGCCAACTAACACCCCCAGATTCTTTTCCTCCATACACCTTGCTACCAGCTCTCTGCCCCAAGCCTGTAGTGTTGCCTGGGGTTGTTGCACCCACAGTGCAGCACCCAGCACTTGGCCTTGTTGATACTCATCCTATTGGCCTCAGCCCAGCTATCCAGCCTGTCCAGATCCCTCTGTAGGGCCTTGCTACCCCCAGAGAGATCAATACTTCCTGCCTACTTGGCGTCATCTGAATATTTACTGAGAGCACACTGAATCCCTTTGTCCACCTCATCATTAAAAAACAGGACAAGTCCCAGTACTGATTCTTGAGGAATACCACTGAACACTGGTTGGAGCCTTTAACACAGGAGCTAAAACACCTTCATATTATTAACGACTCATGCATGTGTAACAGCTTCACCTTTGATTATAAATTCCTCCTACTAACTAAAAATGTATCTCATCATGATGTATTGTAACAGATTGAATTGTTCATGAAATTGTTTGAAGGAAAATACAGTACTTAAACTTGTGGTTTTTTTTTTTGTTCCTTGTTCATTTTTAGTGTGCTTTGGTGAAAGTCTGCTGCCTCTTTGAAGTTTCAAATCTTTGTTTAATATTTAAACTTTATTTCCATTTCTCTCCTTGCAAAATTCACAGAGCAAATAATTCTGTCTGTGCTCTGATTAATTATACTGTCACACAGGATGTATCCGATTGTGTGGGAAGAAAAAAGGAGCATATTGAAAAGATATTTCTCTGTATGGAAGAGCTGAGGGACATGAAAAGCTTAATGCTTCCTTAAGTTCAATTTTACCAAGGCTCCATCTATCAATACACATTTTGAAAAACGACATTTATAGAATCTGTTTTGATTGTACTCATTGGAGAATACTTATGTTGAAAATCAGATTTCTTACTCAACAGATGTACTTTTATACAGTCATTCTAACAGGCTACTCAACAAAATTATTTTTGCTTTCTTTCAATCACCTACAAATAGCTAGACACCGTGCTTTATAGGATAAAAGAGATAAGATAAGATAAATGGTACTAAAATAAAGACATTTCCTCCATGAATAAATTCCAGTCATTTCCACCAGATGGATTAGATCTGTGACTGATTTCTACAGAACATGTTTGTTTGTGGTGACTATTACAGGATTAGTATTTTTCAGATCCTAGTGGAAACAAATGTGTTCTGAGTTGTATTAGGATAAGGATAAGGTGTGATGGTAAGAGTGTTTTTCTTCTTATAAACATGAAGTCTAGGTAGCCAACAGTTAAGAGAACTTACTACAATATGTTTTCAGGATATTATTTTTCGTGCTGAGAAATTTATAAGCTAACTTTTTCACATGATATTTTGTCTCCTGGTACTGTGTTCTCATTCTTTGGATTTTTGTTTTGTGTCCTCGTTTACAGAAAACAGACCTCTATAGAAGGGCAAAAATTTCTTCTATCCATTCTATCCATTATTTACTAATGCCTGGAAATAAGAACAAAGCTAGTTATACAGCTATTGAGGGACTTTATCTACAGTTCATGAAGATATCACACAAATCAAATAATTCTACTGACATTTCTGCAAGATTAGATTACATTATACAACCTTTATTAAATTATACATCATTACATTATAAGACCAGTATATGTTCTTCCTTAAAAGAAGAATATCTTCAGTCTTATTCATTTACTTATAGCCAGATTAGCACGTATGGGAATGCAAATGGAAATGGATCTTCCAGCAGCTGTAAGACCACTTGGAAAACATGAACTTTTTTTCATACAATGCCAACACCTTCTTCCAAGAAGGAAAGAGGGAGAATCCTTGCCCACACCAGCCGCTGAAGTAAGAACCTGCCCATTCAGACACCCACACATAGACAAACCTGTGGGACAGCTATTCCAGAAGTACACAGTCAATGGATAGATAAAAGTATCCTGGCACTGATTCCTCTAGGATGGCTGTATCCTCAGCAATGACTTCATTTATGACCTCTTAAAATGAGTTTAAAAGACAAATTAGCTCTGCAATTAAATTCTTCTCTGATGGCAAGTCATTGCAGACAAGTTCGTTTGTCTATCTAATGTTTTCCTACACATCTGCACAAATTTTATGCTTCTCCCATCCTCTCATGCATGAATAAATGCCAGAAGCCCGCCCAGTATTTGCTCTGCAAGCTCCTGAGGCATAATTTCTCCCACCTTAGCTAGTTTTGGTTCATACAGGAACATCTGCAGCATCTGGTGTTATGAGACGCCCAAGATTTCTCACAGCTATGCACTTTATACCGAAGGCAAATGGAAGCTTGTCAGCAAGTCACTATGCCAGGTCTGCCCACATGTGGATTTCACCAATAACTCAGCAACAAGTCTGACTTGCTTTCCATCTCTGGTGTGCCCACAGGCACGAAATGAATGCAATGAGGATAAAAATCTGGCCTGAAGTTTTCAAAATTTTTGCTGTACTTTTCTTCATGCAAGTATTTCCTGCTCTTGACAGTATAGCTGTCAAGGTACAACTCTAAACATTGGAAAGTTTGATACTTCAAAGCAGAAGGCAAATTATTGCCTCATACAGTGGCAATATGGAACTGAAAGTCTGAGTAGGCTCTTACATTGTTTGGGTAAACAATAACCAATGTTCTCATATTTTATTCATCACAAATATCTAAACTTCAAAGACATGGGACATTTATGGAGTGAATAAGTGAATGCCTGTGAATAAACATTTTTAATCTAGGCATTCTCACAAAGACTAAGTGGATCTGTCTGTTCTCTAATTGTTTGGACAAGTGTCTGCACATGTCCACAGTGTGTCCACAATGCCTTTGTGCATTTGTTTTATTTGATGGTCTATCCAAATCAATGCTGTGTGGATTATTTTGCTACCATAATGACATAAGAACACAATTTAATTTGCCTTTTGATCAGCTAGCCTCCTAACCTTTTTGAACGTCAAAAGACACTGAAAATGAGCAAACAGTGAACACCTTCAGCAAGTACTACCAGCAGAACATTAGCATTTACAATATATTTCCTCTGCACTGTTGTTATTGTGTTACTGGAACTCTGCACAAAAAGAAAGAAAACAGGAACATATTCGATAGCACTACAATCAACAACATCCCATTCCTCAAATCAGCATCTTATTGACGTATGCATGTCCGTTTTACGATCTCAATTGTACATCACAGTTCAGTGTTTTTTCCTTTTCAATAGACACCGCAAAAGCTGATGCACATTGTCAGAATGTACTGTTTAATTAAACCACAGTGACAGGAAAAGCCACCTACAAACACAAAGCTTAATAAACCCACAAGCATGAGAACTACACTCCCTCACTGACAGTGAAAGAGGTTAGCCCTTTGAGATCAGGGCTAAAAGGACACAGTGGACAGGTCATGTTGTAGATATACCTGGTTATCATTCTGTTGTAAGTTGCAAGAAGTTATAATTCTTTTTTAATTGCAGGGTTTTTTTTTAATTTTCCTGTTTTTTATATATATATGTATGTATGTATGTATGTATGTATGTATGTATGTATGTATGTATGTATATATAGGCTTAGGGTTAGGATCATCTATCCCACTATTGTTACCACATTATTGCAAGCATTTTTAATGTTATTATAGTTATACTACTTCAGTAAGTAAAGTTAGATACCATGGTAACTGATGTCCTCTGGGGGTTTTTGAAAAAGGCTTTAGAAGGAAAGAAAACTACAAAAAAGGTAGCTGTTCACAAAGAATGCCGTCAGCAGGAACTGTGATGCACACAGTTGAAATGTATCTTGTGCCTTCTTATTACAGGTCCTGCCTCATACACCTCTAGAATATAAGCCATGATCTAACAGGACTGCTACTGATTCAAAGCTAAATTTGAGGTCAAGGGAGAATAATTCTAAAGAGAAAGATGGAACAACATGACTTGAAGGTCTTTCTGAAACAGTTCAGGGAGTTGGAATGCCTGCAATTGTCCTGCAGAGTGCAGGTAAGACTGACAAAATAAGACTGACTCACACCCATTATTGCCTGGCTCTGATGCTTTTCTCATAGAGCTTTTGGCCATGGCAGACAGTATTCAACTGGAAATTTGAAGCAGAGAAAAAACAAGAATTAGAGAAGCAAGGAGGAAAAACAGATAACATGCATAAGAGGAATAAGTAAGGTGAGAAAAAAACACTGGGAAAAGGGATACACCTAACCACCCTGTCAATTGTTTTAACTAAACTAAGTCTCACTGAAGATATCTGAGACTTTCATGGACTTTGCAGAACAGAAAGCACTTGAGCGATTAAAGAACTAAGTTCGTTTTCTAAACATCCCAACTTTTTGAGATGTGATTTGAACTCAAGTTCTCTGTAAAAGCAAGTTAACAGTTATCTGCTCTTTTCACTGTCCTGTAGCTACCTTTCTTCTCTGTGCCAAACCAGCACTTTGAATATTTGATAATTAAGAAGAGTATTTCTTGCCTTGAACTCCAAAGCTGAAAAGCCAAAAATCTTTTTCATTTCAGAAGTGTAAAGATACAAGAAAATGCAAATTACACGAGGAATCCAGATAACCAAATATTATGTACTATTCAAATATCCCAGTGACCAGTAGTACATGTTGCATCTTACTAAAAATCTCAACACATCTCTTGTGCTCTTGCATAACCCCCTGCTACTATGGTTTCCTTACTAATACAGTATCCTACATATTCATTTAGGTTTTATCTTCAGAAAATTTTCAGAGATCTCTTCTTCAAACTGATCAAAACAATCCCAGAGGGTTGTCAGAAGCCCATTGCACAAATTAGTTTAAAAATACAGTCAAAGACTCGTAAGATTACCTTGTAAGTAAACAGGCAGATATCCAGACAAAATGAGGCCTGCTGAAAATGATTTGATGGGATATAGTTGAATAAGGTGTATCACATCAAATTGTTTCATATTTGGAAAAGAATGCAGCTCAGCGTAACTAAGCAGGGTGGAGTAGTGTTTTCTTTGTTTGTTTTCAATTTATTTTTTTTCTTTTTTACTCTAGCTTCCTGAAGTGCATATTTTAATTTACAGGAAGTAGTTAGAAAGTCTTGCTTTGCAGCAAGTAGCACCTTGCAACTGAAATTGCAGTCTTTTAATTAGGAACCCACTGTTATTTTCCATCAACACTTACTTGTAGAAATGTAAGTTACATAGGTGTACAGTCTGCCCTCATTAAATTTTGTCTGTGACTCAGTTTGCTTCTTTTCCTAAGATGCCACTGCCACTATAAAGGAAAATACTTATCATAAAAAAGTAAAGTTGCACTCTTACTGTTGTAACAAAAAGACACAGAAATTCATAAATAAACTGGCTTTGACTACTCCAGAACATGCTCCCTTCCTGAACTAGATTACAGAGGGGGGTTGATAAAGTTGTCTCTTTGATGCTGTTAACAGAGCACATTAGTCTTCAAAATGCTCCGTTGCTGCCTACAGTATGCTGATATTTTTCCTTTGATTACAAGACTATCTTGTGATAGCAATACATCAGAAAGCAATGAAATAAAGGTTATATAAAAGCATTTCAGCTTTTATAAAGAAATAAGTCATTTCAATATGGACATTAGATATATACGCACTTAAATAATAATGTGCTTTCTGCGAAAAATTAATGAACATATCTTGGTAGTACCTCTGGAAATAAGGACCCTTAATTTAAAGGGATTTAGATAGTTAGATAGGAGACTGTAACTGCAAAAAAAAAAAAAAAAAAAAAAAAATTTACCTCTTTTTAAGCACAAGTTTAAATTAAACATGAGTGAACAATATTTAGTGTGTAGAGTCAGTATCTACAGCTTGAACTTCATTGTATATATTCAGCATCTGTTATAAACAAAATTCATCTAATTCTAAAGCAAAGTTATTTCTAGTACCATTGTCCCTTACAGCTAATTTGCAATAACTTCAGTGGAGTTATTCAAAGTTTCCTTCCTTGCAACCAAGAAATCAGACAAAGCATTAATAAAAGCAAAAACTATATAAAACAGAGTTTGGAAATGCTCTCTGATCGGGTTTTGCAAAGTCTTCAGAAAGGGCTCAGTCTCTCTGTAGTGCTTGCCTTTCACCTGAACCCATTAATCCCTGTCCCATTTCTCATCCCAAGGTAAATGCAACTTCTGCTACTCCCATCTGCAAGTTTGACATTACAATATCCACCTTTCCAAAGAAGAGAGGGCAAAGGCATAGATTCAGTTCACCCCATAGATGGAATACAGCCTAAATCATAAAATACAGTACAAACCAAAGAAAAAATATTAAAGTGAACTCATTAGATCTTTAGTAATTGAAAGCTGATGGCTTAAGCAAAGGTATTTACATGGAGATTCAGTGACAGACAATCTAATTTCTCAAATGCTGTAGTTTTACTCTGGTTATATTAATTTACTCTTTAATTTAAAATGAATTCCTTAATATGTTACTAATGGATAATAGTGTATTTTAATGAATAAAAGTGCTATACAAGGAAGATGAGTTGCCTCAAAACATCTGTCATCCTATTGTAAATATACAAGCCTGAAAATTTTGTATGTGTCATTTAGAGAACAGATGAAGAGAGGTTTTCCTTAATATGCTTTTGCACATGAGTCTGAAGCAAGATTTTTCTCATTAAAGTCTTTGCAAACTCCTATGTTGGAATATTGACCTTTCAGCTTAACGAAATTGAAGCTCTGAATCACAAATGAGAATGAAGTCCAACTCCTGCTTTACTTGCTCAGCAGTCAGAAATATCAAATTGTACCTAGACTCAGTGTATATTTCCCAACAACAGACAGTGCTGATAACAATACCAGCACGTGGCCATGCGGACTGCAGTGCAGTCTTACTATTGGTCTTTCCTGATGACTTCATACATCACAGTCTACAGGTATTATTTTCCTCTATGACAAATAAAAATAGAACAAATTAAGTCAGTATTTACTGTAAATTTCTTAAGCAATGCTACACATTTGGATCACTTGCACACCCTCTTTGTTGTTAACAGAGCAAAAACATGTCAAGCTTCCTTCTAGTGTTTTTTAACATAGCTAAAGCCACCTTATCTTGAACCAGTTGAATGAAAATATGCATAGCTGTTGTACAATTTGTAGGTGTGAAGACCTGTCTTTAATGTAGGTCCTGACTAGGGAAATCTGAAATCTATAAGTGTCACTTCTTAATACTTTATGTCCAAAGTGCATTTATGCAATACTTTATGTCCTCAAAAATGCAGAAATGTTTGTGTAGTACAGTGAGAGCCATACAGCAGTCATATACCTGTTCTTAGAATTGCATACATCTGTATTGGAAGAGCTTTTTATGTGGTGATATGTCTACCTGAAGTATTTGGAATAAGACATATTTTTATCAAAATTCTTGGGCTCTGCAGAAATTTTACCTTTGGCTTTTGATCCTGAATAGGGAAAAAGTGTATGAGCAAGTATGCAGTTTTTCAGCAGTAAGGCAAATTAATGTGCTTTTATTGAAGTGACTTTAACAGAGGAATTACTTTCATCTAAACTGCAGTTCTTTCTTGACTGAGTCAGACCTATATGGAAATGTATACAGAAGGAACCCTTCCTCCAGGAGAACACATATGCACATAGCAGGTTAGAAACTCCCTTTTATGTCAGAGATGCAATCACCTGCAAGGTTCTCACTTGTGAAACACATCAGGAGCTCAGCATACACTGGTATGCCTGTTAGATTTAATAGTTTTCCTTTTTTTCCTAGAAGAATGGCTCTGATACTACAAAGCCTAGAAGAGCTAGTCCCACTGTCTTCCCCAGCTGAGCACCCTGGCAAGCACCTGAGGCTCTGTGCAGTTGCACATTTCTCTTAGCTTCCGCCGGTCTGGCATTTCTCTTTCCCTTCTATGTCTTAACTTTAACTAAACTGGAGAACAGATTGCTGCATCAGTCTGAGCTGGAAATCAAATCTGTCTAGACTTATTCTTTGGGAAATTGTGTATTATCAAAGAAGACACATAATTAGGGGACTGTATGGCTGCAGCTGGGACAGTGTCTTCCTCAATAGCAAAGTAAGAAAGGTAGAAGAGACGGTACCATGGGATATATAAAACTACAGGACAGCAAGTTGGATTTTCAGGACAGAAAGGGCATCCTGGCTCTTGGTCCCAGCTTCCAGGTCCATCAGGACTGCACAGCAATAAAACCTGCAGCCCCAGAATCTTCCCTTCCTCCCTTTTTTTCACCAAAGGGTTATGAAAACCAGCATTAGAGTGTTCTGCCCTCTTCTCCATCAGAACAAGGGGGATATCTCCTTAAGGAGATATTATATTTTTATACCCATTTTTCAACTATACTGATTGGCACATACATTTTTTCTCTGTAGAGAAGGACCTGAGTGTTCGAGTGAACAGCAGGCTGGCCGTAAGTCAACAGTGTGCCCTTGTGACCAGGAAAGCTGATGGTATCATGGGGAGCATTAAAGAGTGTGGACAGCAGGTTGACGGAGGTGATCCTTCCCTTCTATTCTGCCCTGGTGAGGCCACACCCGGAGTACTGTTTCCAGGTCTGGGCTGCTCAGTTCAAGGACCTAGGAGATCCTCTAGAACCTCTAGGATCTCTAGGATTTCCTACTGAGAGTCCAGAGGACTGTGACAAGGAAGATGAGGGTCCTGGAGCATCTTCTGTATGAGAAAATGCTGAGAGACTTGGAACTTTTCAGTCTGGAGAAGCGATAACTGAAAGGAGATCTCATAACTCTTTTTCTAAAGTGTGGGAGTCAAGGCAGTGTTGATGAATTCTTTTCAGTGCTGTACAACAATAGAACTGGGGGCAACAGGCAGAAACTGAAAAACAGGAAGCTTCATCTGAACATGAGAAAGAACTTCCTACTTAGAGGATGACAGAGCACTGGAGAATGTTCCTCAGAGTGGATGTGGAGTCATCTTCTCTGGAGATATTCAAAAGTCACCCAGTCACTTTCCTGTATAACCTACCATAGAAAATCAGCTTTAGCAAGGAATTGGATCTGATCATCTCCAGAGGTCCCATCTAACTCCTACAATTTTATGGTTCTGTAATTCCCTGATGTGTTGCTAGGTAACCTTCAGATCTTTTACGTTAACCTTATTTTTCATGCTTTGAAATTAACATTTGTCACCTAGAATTTCCTGTCATATACCATCAGCCCACCTAGGCTGTACACCTTTACTCAGTGCATGTGGAAGATTTATTCTGTTATTTGGCTATATTTAAAAAATAAATCAGATTATTTTTCATCACTGAGCAACTTCAGAGAGTTACTTAAAAATGTAGCTGCTCTACTTTAATGATTATTGTTTCTTAATAGGGATAGCCAGCTTATGTAGAGCTTAAACAATTTTGTCATGCCTTTAATAACTTGTTTCAGTGTCAGTGGCTTAAAAACTATGCCTCTGGTATTACATTGTGCCCAACCAGTGCAACAGGTTCCTGTACAGGTTCATAGAGCTTTTATTTTTAGTCCCTTTTCTGTATTTGCTTTGTTGCACTTTCCCTGTTCCTTTAGGATCCCGAAGAGTTTTCATCTCTTTGACTCAACAATAAGGAATGTTGGTGCTGTCTGGAGGGTGCTGTAGTTCCTTCTTGCCACACAATGGCATGAAGACCTGGAAGTGGAAGAGTTAACTGATATATGGCTTGTCTTTGAAGGTTAAATCTCAGAGAATATGAAATACTGGCATGACATTTGGCTATTCTTGCTCATCTTCATTCCACTTCTGACTTTCGAAGTCAGAGGAACTCAAAATCTCAAAACGAAATGATTAATTTTATTCAGAAAGGTCACAGACAGATTCTTATGAGTAAATAAAGCAAAGGTGAAATGCAAAGTTAAATCTTTGCTGTTTGGGCATAACCAGTACGCAGGATGGGGTACTTTGTTCCTAACAACTTTTTCTAGATTACCATGATTATTAGATGCATAGATATTAGATGCATAGATATTAGATGCATATAGTCCAGGCTAAGCAAGAACACACTTCCAGTTCTAGATTCACACTGCCAGTTCTAGATTCAGCATGGTACATTCATAACCCATATTTTTTTAATAATTTCTAGATCAAAATATAAACTGACTTAAATCCATTCCATTCTGTTTGCAAGATTTTGGGGCCATTAATTCAATAATGGCTGTTGGCAACAGAGAGTGAAGTATATGCCTAAAAACAACCTAAAAAAACATCCTTCTAAATACTTCTGGCCACATCACTTGAAGTCTTTAAGTAAGAAGTTTTACTTATAGAAATTTATGTGTTTGTTTTTATTATTAAAGAAACAGGACCACTGATTTATCCTACTATACAGATATTATCCTACTATACTGATATTATTAAGCTATGTACCAAAACATATGATCCTACCACTTTTCACTTGTTCAGTATTATAACAGAACTCTCATTTTATGTGTTGAAAATACGTTACACTGCATTGCCACACTCAAGAAGACACCAGAATGCAAAAGTTCTTGGAAAAAGTACTGTAACATTTTGTGATTAGTATAAAATACATGGGTGTTTTTGCTCCTATATGTTGCAAATGTTTGGCATTATCTAAAATAATTACCATGACTGATTATCTTCCACAGGCATAAAACAAAAATTATGTTTGGTCAATGTGAGTATGAAAAATTACAGAAGAAGAGGGAATTGTAAGGAGTGAGAGTTGCAGACAGTGTCTACAATTTTTCAACTTCATCCATTACTTTTTTACTTAGAAAGAATAGCTTAGATTTCAAAACGTGTTTTGTTTTGTTTTGTTTTAAGAAAATATTTCACAAAGCTTTGGGAGAGGGAAAATTGTTCTGATGGTTCAGACACAATTTGTATTACTGGAAGACCTGAGACCTTTCTTGGCTTCCACCGGAGCAGATGGTTTCACCCACAGAGTTTCAAACTAAATGACATCAGAAGTGCCCTGCTGATCAGGAAGACCTGAAATCACTCTCCTTTTCCAACAGCAAGTTAGGCAACAGAAACTACACAGAAATTATTTTAAAAGTAATATTCTCCAGATCTCTCCAAGTTAAAGAATGAAAAAGAAATTTAAGAAGCAACGTATTTCAGAGTATTCAATCACAAAATGTTTACAAAATTATGGCAGACTAAGCTCAAAGCAGGGGGAAGTGGTATTACCTTAAGTTAGTTAACAGTTAGAACAACATTTTTGCACACATATTTGGAGCTGAATGGTTGGACTGGATGATCTTGGAGGCATTTTCCAACCTTGGTGTATCTGTGTTTCCATGATTTTATGATTCTATTGAAGACAGTTCTACTCACAGGTTCATGGTGTTAGAGGTAACATTTTTCATGGTCCATATATGCTGTATTTTTCAACACCATTAATTCTACAAATGATCTCAAGCTGTGTTTGTCAATTTCACAACTTTTGTGGGCCATAAAAGTGATGGAAATATAATTTTTTATTTAATTTATAATATTTTTTTATTTAAAAACTACTTAGCTGTTACAAGCTGATATCTAGTTATTCCTTGAAAATGAAATGGCCAAGGAATACTTCCCATTGTACAGAATACATTGTCTTACAGCACATTTTGGTCAAAGCATATCCACACTACATGCACTGTATCATTTACTCTTTTGACAAAAGCAGCTGAGCATGTATGTAATTGAAACAAGCAGATTCTTCTCTGTTCCTACACAGTTATATTTTTCTGCACTGAAAAACAAACAAACAAACAAACAAAAAACTAACAGAACAAGAAAATAAAGTATATATTCTATGTGATTCCAGGTTACTATAATTGAAACATTTTCTCTATCTGAAAAGCTTTAATGCAAATATATATGTATAGAAAAGTCTGTAGAGCAATAGATTTTAGTCAAAAGCCAATTGAGAGTAGACAAATTAATTTGGTACAAAACTGAAGACTTCTTGGATACTGTCCACCATTTGTAAATATTATCCATTTGGATGTCCTTAGAAACAGTAACATACAAGAAGCATCCAGAATTCTACAACTGGTATTATTCTTGTGTTTGAATAAACATTTCTTTTTCTAACCACAATCCATTCATTTATTTGCTTGTGCTCTTATTTCCTTTGGATTCTCCAACTGTTATGGAAAATTCCGAAGCCAAACAGGAGGCAGAAGGGAAAAAAATGACAATTTCCATTTAAAACTCTATCATCGGAATGGTATGTTGTAAACCTATGGGTCTCTCTGGATCCTCTGTGGATTAGGTGGAATAGTGGTTGTCAGCAGTATTAATACTATCTGTGGCATTTGCAACATGCTAATCAGTATCTCAGCAATAAAATAGTGTTAAGGGAGTAAAGTAGAATAAAAATCATCTCTGGTGTTGTCTATATTGCAGGCAAGCCTTAAAATGTGTATATTTTCTCTCTCTCCATAATCCCATATGACTCCTTCTCTTCCAGCTTTAATGTAAGTCTTTGGTAATAAGTTTATTGGGGGGG
>JAPSGF010000003.1:28641742-28685359 GCA_035772895.1 Perdix hodgsoniae | reverse complement strand
TAATAATAATAATGATGTCCTGAATTACTTTCATAGAGAATTGAGGTGTATGCAACAGGACAGATCCCTAAACTGAGCAATGGATTGTTAATGTTGTGTAGTTCAAAATATTTATGTTATGCACCTTTATAGATCATCCAGAAGGACATTATCTCTTTTTTTTTTTTTTTTTGATAGCTCAAATTCTGGTGAAAAACTTTTTTTATACTCTCAGTGCTAAACTTGGATTTGAAGAAGTTATTGATGCATCATTCTGCAGGAGCGGAGTCACTCATTTCCTAAATTCCTGTGGGAATTTTCACCCAGCAATTCTTTTGTTCTCACAGAACTAAAACATGAGCTTGGTAGTTATCTTTTCAGCTCTTCTCCTTTGTCAAATTGTTTTGCTTTAACTGCTGGGTGTCAGTGTTAGACTTCAGGTTACATGGATTCAGAGTATGCTTTGTGGATAACGAACTGAACAAGGCTGTGATATAAAAAACTTGTTTTTCACCTGCATGCAAGGCATGAATTCTTTTGCTGTTAGGGCCACTTCCAGTCCTGTGTTACTGTTTCAAGTGGGACATTGTTAACAATAAATCTTGTTCTTGTTGGCACTAGATTCTGAGCAGTGTTAATGTCTTATTTGTTAAGATAGCTTTGGCATTCAGAATCCTTTGATGAAGTATACAGATTTCAATACGCTACAGGAGATAGAGATATGCTCTGAAGTCTGTTTTCCCTGGAAGATGGTATACTTCATAATACAGTATATTTGATTTGAAAGACATTCCAATGACTTTGTTCTAAGTTTGTTTATCTTTTCTCAATCATGATGAAGAGCAATCCAAGTAATCTTTTTACCCTTTCACACTGAACTTCCCTTTATATTTACTGTTTATAACCGTCTTAAATCTGAGTTGATTTGATCTGTAAAGAGCATTTTATGGAGTCCTCAGAAAGACTTATTGTTGAGGAGTTGGTGATAAAGTGTCCTGGGACCGACAGAACAACATGCAGTTCATGAAGGTTTTATTACAAGTAACACAAAAGCATAAGATTCCTATCAAACAGATTAATCAAGTGAAACTTTAGTTAAATGAAAGCCCACAGACAAGGAAATCTGGGATTTTTATATGGTTAAAGGTAAACCACTTTAATAGGAAGGGGAATCAAAGTTTAAAGGCATAATACATAAACTTGCCCATGAATTCCAGGTTACACTTTGAACTCAGCTAACATCTGTGGTGTTTGTCATTGAATGACTTTAATAAAAAAAACAATTTTCCTGCTTGTCTCAGAAGAATTATCATCTGCATCTGGCAATGGTATAATGCAGTGGATATCTTTTTTTTTTTTAATTCTTCTGAATAAGGGTCAGCTAGGCCTTTGTATACGGAAATCTTAAAGAATTTTGCAAAGATCAGTTATTGTCATTACATTCTTAAAATTGGGGAAATCTGAGGGTAGGGAAAGCAATGCCAGAACAGGAGTAGTTTTTTATTCCTATATGGTTTGTGTTTCTTTGCATATACTCAGCTTTTATTCCTACTTCCCATGCGTGTAAAGATTAACAGAGGAAAAAGAAGTGATTGTGATCTGCACCCAGGATTACTCACAGCTTCTTGCTGTGTGAAAAGAGAAGTGTGTATAGTGGAAGAAGAAATAAGATTTCCCACTGAAAATATTTCAAAGCTGCTGCTAAAACTGATTTTTGTTGCTACCTGCTTTTTTTGTAGCACAGTTCATTTAAATACAAAAAAGAAAATCTGAATGATAGAAAAAAAAAGATCTTCTCTTAGGTATATCAGAAATCTCTCTTTTTGCCAACAGAATGATTAATAGGGGTTTTTAAATGAAACACAGGTGGTAACAAGGACAAGAGTAACTTTACATAAAATATTGGAATACATGGAAAGTTCAGTTAAAACTAACTCCTTGCAATGTACAGTTGTTACATTTGTGGAAAAACATAAAGAATGTTGTTTGAAATTCTGCCTCAGTGTAAATGGAGCTTTTTCTCCATTGCTTGGTGTACACACAGCATTTCAGGTAGAGAGTTTTAGACAGCAGCACCTGAGTCAGAAATCCATGAACAGTCAGACCCATGTAAATATTAAATTGCATATTCAAAAATGTCCTTTGTAAACAATATCATATGTAATGATTTTTTTTTTTTAAAAGATACCTGTCTTAAAAATTTGAGCCAGTGTTATCACTGTGTACATGCTTTGAGTAAAAACCTCATGAAGATACTACAGGACAGTGAGCCTCACATCTGTGCCCAAGAAGATATGGAACAGATCCTCTGAAAGACATGCTAAAGCACATGAGGGATGAGCAAGGTGATCTGAGACAGTCAGCATGGCTTTAACAAGGGAAGATTGCACATGACTAATCTGGTGGCCTTCTATGGTGGAAGTCAGCATGGCTTCACCAGGGGAAGGTCATGCTTAACCAATCTGGTGGCCTTCTTGATGGTGTGATGGCAGTGATGGACAAGAGGAAGGCAACTGATGTCATTTACCTGGATTTGAGCAAGGCATGGTCCCTCACCACATCCTTATCTCCAAACTGGAGGAATGTGGATTTGATAAGTGGACCACTCAATGGATAAGAAATTGGTTGAAAGGCCGCAGACAGAGGGTGGTCATCAATGGCTCTATGTCCAGGTGGAGGCCGGTAACGAGCAGCATCCCCCAGGGGTCTGTCTTGGGACCGGTGCTCTTTAACATCCTTATCAATGACATCAGTGATGGAATTGAGTGCACCCTCAGCAAATTTGCTGATGACAGCAAGCTGAGTGGTGCGGTTGACATGATGGAAGGAAGGGATGCCATTCAGAGGGTTGGCTAGAAAGACTAGAAAGGCGGGCCCAGGTGAATCTGATGAGGTTCAACATGGCAAAGTGCAAGGTTTTACACTTGGGCCAGAGGAATCCCAGGCATCTATGCAGACTGGAAGGAGCAGTCCTTGAGAGCAGCCCTGCAGAAAAGTACCTGGGGGTCCTGATGGATGAAAAGTTTAACATGAGCCAGCAATGTGCTCTTGCAGCTCAGAAAGCAAATGGTATCCTGGGCTCCATCAGAAGAAAGGAGGCCAGCAGGGACAAGGAGGTGACTGTCCCCCTCTACTCTGCTCTTGTGAGGCCCCATCTGGAATACTGTGTCCAGGTCTGGAACCCCCAGTACAAAAAAAGACAGGGAGCTGTTGGAGTGGGTCCAGAGGAGAGCCACAAAGATGATCATGGGGCCTGAGCACCTCCCCTGCAAAGACAGGCTGAGGGAGCTGGGCTTGTTAAGCCTGGAGAAAAGCAGGCTGCAGGGTGACCTCATTGCAGCCTTTCAGTACCTAAAAGGAGCCTACAAACAGTAGGGGAATCAACTCTTTGAAAGGGTAGATAACTGCAGGACAAGGGGAAAGAGTTTTAAGTTGAGGGAGGGGAGATTTAGGTTGGATGTCAGGAGGAAATTCTTTACAGAGAGAGTGGTGAGGTGCTGGAACAGGCTGCCCAGAGAGGCTGTGGATGCCCCATCCCTGAAGGTGTTCAAAGCCAGACTGGATGTGGCCCTGGGCAGCCAGGTCTAGTATTGGATATGGAAGTTGGTGTATGTGGCAGAGGAGTTGGAGCTTCATGATCCTCGATGTCCCTTCCAACCCTGGCCATTCTGTCATACTGTGATCAGTGGACAAAGGGAAGGAGACCAGTGTCATCAGCCTGGACTTGTGCAAGGCCTTTGAGATGGTTCCCCACCACATCCTTACCTCTAAATTGAAGAGTTAAAGATTTGAGGGACAGACTGTTTGGTGAATAAGGAATTGGTTGGAAGGCCATCGACAGAAGGTTGTGGTGCATGGCACTATGTCCAGGTGGAGGCCAGTGACAAGCAGTGTCCTCCAGGGGTCTGTCTTGGGACCAGTGCTCTTGAACATCTGCATCACCAAGCTGAGTGGTGTGGTTGATACACTGGAAGGAAGTGATGCCATTCAGAGGGACCTCAACAAACTCCAAAGGTGAGCTGATGTGAATGTAATGAGGTTCAACGTAACTAAGTGAATGGTTTTGCACTTGCATCAGAGAAATTCCAGATATGTATACAGACTGGAAGAAGAACTCCTTGAGAACTGGCCTGCAGAGAACTGGAGGTTCCGGGGGGTGAAAAACTGAACAGAAGTCAGCACTGTGCTCTTGCAGCCCAGAAAGCCAATGATATCATGGGCTTCATCAGAAGAGGGCTGGCCAGCAGAGATAGGGATGTGATTGTCCCTCTCTACTCTGTCCTCATGAGGCCCCATCTGGAGTACTCTGTCGAAGTCTGTTCCCCCAATATAGGAAAGATGTGGAGCTGTTGAAGAGGATCTACATGAGAACCACAAAGATGATCAGACAGCTGGATCACCTCCCTATGAAGACATGCTGGGTTTGTTCAGCCTAGAAAAGAGAAGGCTGCAAGGACACCTCACTTCCACCTTCCAGTGTTTGAAAGGGATTGTAAAAAGGAAGGGAATCAAGTTTTTACAAGGATAGACAGTGTTAAGACAAGGAGGAACAATTTAATCTCAAGGAGGGAAGGTTTAGATTGGATGTAAGGGAAGTTCTTCACAGAGAGCAGTGAGGGGCTGGAACAGGCTGTCCAGAGAGGTTGTGGATGCCTCATCCTTGGAGGTGTCCAAGGCCAGGTTGGATGGGGCTCTGGACACCCTGGTCTAGTACCAGATCTGGACATTGGTAGCCCTGCCTGTGGCAGGGGGTTTGGAACTTGATGATCCTTGGGGTCCTTTCCAATCCAAGCCATTTTGTGATTCTATGATTCTAAGATAAATAATGTCAAAGTAAACAGCATTTTGCTGTCTTCACTGCTTTGAACTGTGATACAAAATGTTAGTATATCTAAAATTGCAACTGTTCTGAAGGCTGTTTCATGGAAGTCTAGAAAGGAAGTGAACATAAAATTAGACCTTGTTTAAAGATACTTCCTGTGTTGAACATCCATACACTTATCTGCTCACATCTTCAGAGATGCCCTCATGAATTTAATCTGTTCATGCATTTATTTGAAAGACTAAACTATCAACAAAGAACACTTACATTGCAAAGTCGTCTTATTTTATAACATATTCTTCCTGATGACCATGAAACAATACATTGGAATAAGAAAGTACTTGAAAAGGGATATTGGACAGTTTAGAGCTGGACAGATTTTTTCAAGCTTTTGGTAAGGCAATATTAGCTAAAGCTCTCACATTCTGCAGATCAAAATCATCTTCAGAACCTTCCAGATCATCAGCTTAGCTAAGGGACAACTTGACATCTTGCCATGACAACACTAGAAAAAATGTTGCTTATTGTTTTATGTACAATTCTAAGAAGCATTTGTCAAAGTTCAGGGAAATCTGAAGAGTCAGTATGTCAGTAACTGACAGCATGTCATTTTTTTTGCAGCAATTTGCAGAAGCTGGGATATCCAACTGCTGTAAAAGCAGATTTATAGAAATCCTCCAAGTTGCTACAAATGAATTTGATTAAAATACAAAACAGCTGTGACATCGTTCATAAAAGATAGCAAAGCCTACCTGTTGCTAAGTCAAGGTAAATAGCAATAAGCTGTTCTATATTGGCTTAATTGAGGTCTAGATAGTTAATCTTTCTCTAACCTCACCCCAAATTCCTAAAATACACTAACGCTGAAAGCGTTTTGAAAACTTGTACAAGATTGTGACATACAAACCAGGAATTTTCACCGTGTTAGCATTCATATGCAAAAACTGCTCCTAATTTGTTTCATGAAAGCTACTATTTAAAAAATAAAAATTTAAAATCTTAATTTATTTTGTTATGCCTTGTAGCTATCCTCAGTCAAATTTCAGGTTCAAAAAATTACTGCAGGTACATGTTTCAGAATGTTAGAACACCTTGAAAGAGCACTATTGCACATAGTTGCCCATCAGCTTACAAATGTTTTCCACATCATATACTATCTTGACTTGACTTAGTAACTCCAAATATTACAGGATTGTCAACACTTCACTGGTGTCTTATCTTGTTCATCTTGAATATCAAGAAATTCCTTAGGGGTTGCTGAAGTGCCACACCAAGAGCGTTTTTGCTTCTATTCTCTTCTACCTGATCACCATTCAAAGTCTAACAGAGAGTAGTTCTAGCATTCTGGAAGAACTCATTGCCAGCACTGATGCTAGCCAGAAGTAAAACAAAGTAAATCAAGTAATGATTAATACTGAGAAGCTCCCATAGAAGTTTAAGAGATTTTGAAGAAAATATACGAAAGCAATGTATTTATTGAAAATAGAGATCTGCCTTATCAGAAACTTCTGATAGGAATTGTTAATTTTGCTCAAAATGTAGAGCAATAAAACACCACTGAAACAGCGAAGGATATAAAATATTACTGATGCTGCTATCACCAGTGCCCTGAAAATTTGAGTGGTCATTTCCTCAGAGATAGAAATGGAAAATATGATAAAAAGAATCCCACATATGACTCTTCATATTTCTTCATTACTGTTTGTAATATATTATGAAAAAATCACAAATCATTAGCTGAAATCCCCTGTTACTTGTTGCGATACAACAAATATATTGTAGAGAACTAAGGGACAGTCCCTGCCTTGAAGAACTATCAATCTAAGCAGACAACATGGACAAAGGCTAGGGAGAACGGAGAGATCATTATTGGCAGGTTAAGTGCCTAAAGATTTTTTTTAGGCACAAAAACTTAGTGACCTTGCTTGTATTTGTAAATATATATTAGTGTATAGCTACTACTGTCCATAAAATTGTGCCCACAAAAGTACATCCATGGGTTACTTGCCCAAAATTACAGTATCAATAGCAGAACCAGTTGTGGCACTTAGATTTTTACAGTGTCATTTTTTACAGTGCCAGTCAGCCTGAATCACTTCATTGCCTTACTGCTTGTTGACATCATTATCCAGTAACCATGAACTGTATGTTTGTATTGCTGTAATGTGGGTAAGTCCCATCTAGATCTTATCTTCAAAGGCATGTATCTTCCTCTATCCTCCAGCACCGATCAGGGTCAAAATACATTAAAATTCAGTTCTTTTTGCAAAAAGTTTGAAGACACTCTGTGAGTTTTGATCTCTTGAACATCTGAGTCTAGTTATGACTGCTAGGCATAATGGAAATTTAGACTTTAATGTGCAAGATATCAGTATATAGTCACAAACTCTGTCAGAAGTGTGATGAGGAAGAAAGTTGTGGGGACTGGAGAGGAGTGGTACAGGAAGCAAACCAGAAATACCACAGTTCACAGTCATTTTATTTGCAATTTTCTCTTGTTATAGGCATGAAGAAAATCTAATTAAAGACAGAAAGTTAGTGAATTGGCAAGAAAGGCTACACTTTAGGTTTTGAATGTTCTGAAAGCCAAAACTACATTTGAAATCCACATTTTTTAAGGAATAAATTTGAGTGTTGTTTTCTTGATTTAAAAATAAAAATAAAAATAAAAGTGCAACTGGGACTGTTATAAGCTAAATAAAAATAATTTGAATTTTACAGGATATTTCATACTTTCTAAGTAGGAACAATACTGAAAGCTCTGAGTAATAGTTTCAGTAGGTATTTTCCCGTCCTATTCCTAATTTACATTGCTTTTCAAGAGATTCTTTAAACTTGCAAACAAGCCTGAGAAGGAAGGAAAACTATCTGAACTGATTTGCTTTGCAGTTATATTTATCTCATAACAGTTACTCAAGATCCTACCTAGCTTGCAGAGTAGTATCTCCTGTAGCCTCAGGCAATGAAGCCTGCTACTCTGGTTTTCAAATGCCAGGGTGAAGAATTTTGTGTGTTTGCTTTAATAGGAGCCTTTCAGCTCAGGCATTTAGGGAATGATGCTCAGAGGTCTTCCAGAAATCCTTCTACACCTGGGGAAGGGCTGGTATAATAATGCTGATGAGATTTATGTGCATGACCTAGACAGAAAAACCTCAGGTGCCATACACAAATCAGCAAGGTTGTTTTCTTTCTAAAAAAGCTATGGTGGAAGTATCCCATAGTGGATAGGACGGATAAGGGCTGCACTGATGAACTAGCACTAGTTTGTTAGCTTTTGCATCTACTTTCCTGGCCTGTGACCAAAGGAGGCAGTGGCATCACAGAATCGTGAAATGATAGAATCACAGAATCACGGGAGTTGGAAAGCATCTCAAGAGATCACTAAGTCCAACCCCCCAGCTAAAGTCACATAGGTCATACAGGTAGGCGTCCAGCTGGGTCCTGAATATCTCCATGGAAGGAGACTCCACAACCTCTCTGATCCAGTGATCCAGTGCTCTGTCACCTTTACCATAAAGAATTTCTTTGCTTGTTAATCTGGAACTTCCTATGTTCAAGTTTTAGGCTATTGTTCCTTGTTCTGTCTCTGCACACCATTGAGAAGAGCCTGGCCTCATTTACCTCTCACCTCCTTTCAGATATTTATAAACATTAATCAGATTCCCCCCAGTCCTCTTTTCCCCAGGAACTGGAAGGAAGCATAACTGATGTTGTCTATCATTAAGGTTTTAAACGGAGTTCTTTCTCAGTTCCAAAGAAAATATAATGTGTAGAACTACTCCTGCAATTGGCAGCTGTTAGTGATCTTAAAGTATCTGGTCTAAGTATTACACTCTAAAATCAGCTTTGGCAGGTGGTAGTCTGCATAGCTTTCCCTATATCTACATTTTCAGTCTTGTGGTGCTTAAACTGAGCAACATGAGGGATGATCTTATGTCTTGTTCATTTTTTTTTCCTGTAGTCTTGGTCTCCAGCTCATTTGTTGCTCTGACAGTTATGCAGCATTACCTACCATAGCACTCACTGCAAATAGATATACTTTAGTATCATACTCTCTAAAAATATTCTGCAGAAGTAAGATACTATTGCCAGAATCTAGGGAGAACAATGGACTAAATGCAAAATGGCACATTTGAATAAGGATACTGCAGGAAAACTTAAGCAAATGACATTGGAATAGTTTTAGGCCTGCATTTAAGAAGTAATTAGAAAATATTTTGCCACATGGATAAGACTAGAGCACACCTAGAGGGCACCTCAAGGGCACTGCAGTGCAGTGCTCTTTTGCCAAATAGCAAGTTAACACTTTTCCCAGTAAAATCAATTAGTTTGAATGCAGTGTGATGCATATTTCCTACTTGTTGGATGGATTCCTTTTCCTGCTGTCATAATAGTCTGTGCAGTGAGTTGTAATGTAAGATTCATACAGCTGAAGAGTCTTCTTCCTTCTCAGGTGAGGCCTTTGCTACAATAACATTGATGTCCTCAGAGAGGACACTCACAGATGGGTGAGACCACTACATGATTCATATGTGAACCTTCCCATGCTCACCTTGTAAAGAAAGAGGATTAAGAATGGAAACCCTATGACTCTGTAGATTCAGATCCAGTGTTCACCAGTGCCCTTGTTGGCCATGCTTCTAGCTCTTCTTTCTACATGCCACATCCGTCTCACTCCATCTCATGTTAGGACATTTAAATATATATATATATCATCAATTAAATGTTAATACAGGCTTAAGCAGGCATGGTGTCAATACCGATCAAGCTCCATTAGCATACTTCTGACCATATGCATATAAATGTCTGCAAGCATACATGCTGTTCTAGGTTGTGAGCTCACACTGAAGACTGAGTCACACATCTGAATTACCTTCCATTTAACTGAAATTTCAATTATGACGGCAAAAGATAGGGAAGGGAAGGGAAGGGAAGGGAAGGGAAGGGAAGGGAAGGGAAGGGAAGGGAAGGGAAGGGAAGGGAAGGGAAGGGAAGGGAAGGGAAGGGAAGGCTGGAGGGAGGGAGGGAGGGAGGAAGGGAGGAAGGGAGGAAGGGAGGAAGGGAGGAAGGGAGGAAGGGAGGAAGGGAGGAAGGGAGGAAGGGAGGCTCACTTTGAGCCTCTCAAGAAAAAAGAATATATTTAACTTAAAAGAATTCTTGGACCTATATTTCACAGTGCTTAATTGCCAGTTAGTGCTATATTATCAATCAACAGGACTTTTCTTTTAAGTAGAAGGAGGCCTCTAAACTTCTTCAGTTCATTTTGGCTCAAAATGGTGCATGCAAAATAAAGAACAAACTAAGCACAATGTCCAGAGAAAGGCTTTAATGCCAGCAGAAATACTGAGGGAGCACTGAAGCACTAACTCCAGGTTTATAGACTAATAAGCTCCCACCACACACACAAGAGAGTGTGTTCTTGTGCTTAATACCTGCTTTTGACTAGCTCTCAGCAGCTCATGGGGACACATTCTCAGGCACCTGCCTATTCCCACACACTGAGCGGGAATTTTGAGTGCATAAGAATATCTGCATACAAAATAAAACTGCGGATGCCAAATGATGAAATTAGCTACTTTGGCACCAAAGCTGCAGCTTCAAATCTCAGTTTCATGCTGAATCTAACACAAAATAATATTGTCAGGGGCATTGATAGTCGTCCCTTTCTTATCTATAATTTCACACCACCACTAAAATTTGAACACTTTATTTTTTCAAGTATTGATTTCTTCCCCTTTCCATTTTTCAGTATTTAAATACATTTTCCTTTGTATCTTAAGGTCAGTGCAATGACTGTGTACCTATCAGTTTTGTGTACTGAAAAATGCACGATCCATTTGTCAAATTAACTCTAGAATTACTGTGATGTCTATCTAGAGTCATGACTGGCACAAGGCCTCACCTGAGGGCTAATTTGCCCCATCCTTATGCTGCCAAAATTAAATAAATAAATTAACAAATTGCTCAATTCCTAGATGTTGAGGTAAAAAAGCACTACACATACACACACAAAAGAAAAGAAAAGAAAAAAGAAAAGAAATAATCAGAAAAATAAAACACCCCAATGCTCATTTTAACAAGAGTCTATTTTTATGTAAAAAGTACACAGTGCCTAGTCATGTGCTTGTTCTTAAGTGCGTGTTGCACATAAGAAGTGAAAGTCTTTATTTCTGCTGCAACATTTGCCTTCTGGGTGGGGAAGTCCCCAGACTTGTGCTGATGACTGCTCTCTGACCGCTTGTTTTCTGGGACATTGCATAGTCAGATTTCTCTAAGTTAGCTTTAGGACTTTCTTATTCCTCTTTTAGATTTACATCATAGGGTTAGGTCATGAATAACCTTTTGAGATACATGGAATGCCTAGCAATATTTCTTACTATATATAAGGAGTCACTGCCATCCACTTCATCAGTTGTAATCATTATTCACGAGAGTTTTGCCTTAGGGTTAGGCGTGCTAGATTTAGAAGATTTAACTGTCATACCTGAAGAGAACAGGCAGAGCACAGCACTCTCTCATTTGTTGCTTTTTCCCTTTCTCTGCAGGGAAAGCAGCCCATACCTAAGCCTGTGTTACAGTGAATCAACATGTTCTCTACCAGAGCTCGTTCAAGTGTACATTTGTAAAGTCAGTTCTAAATTACATTCCAACCTATAGCACAGGCCTCTTCTTAGCTGATTTAGCTGTGAACTATTGGGCAGTGGGAAATAGGACAAATTGGAGAAGCAGTGCAGTATAAAATTGAGAGAAGAAAACTGGGGTCAACAAAGTCAACATGCAGTGTAGATTTAGATCAATGAGTCATGTATTTGCTTCAGAAGAAAAAGAAGTTTCCTGCAACTCAGATTATAAACTGCCCTTCACAGTTTTGGTCATCCCAGATGTGGATTAGGTTATTCAGTTTCAAGGGATTTTCCATCCCTTGTTCTTCTGTATACCTTGCATGAACTACTGCAACCCTTTTCCACTCCTTGTAATTAAAGCTGACCTAGACAAGGAGAGAGGCAAGGCCCCAGTCATCATACTTTGTGTATCAGAGTAGGTAATAAATCACGCAGTCACATGATGATGCACTGTGAAGAAGTAAACTAGCGCAGTCTGGATTTATCTCCATATCCACAGCTATACCACCCAATCAGTCCCATCAGACATGTTTAATTGCATTTGAAGTAAGCAAGGGTTGGATGCCAGGAGGTGATGAGCAGCTTCAGCTTACAGGATTTGAGACTGTGGGAGCTGTCAAGATGACTCTGCTGTTTTTGAAAATGCGCCTTTCTGTCTTTCTTGCTTTTGGTTAATAGAAGAAACAATAAAACAAATTCTCTGCCTAAGGGGAACACTGCTCATATGAAAAAGGAGTGCTTGTTACAGGTCTCTACTTGGCACAACGTTGTACCAAACAGCCTGGACAGACTGGCCAGGATAATTGTCAGTGCTGTAACAATAAGATGTGTAATAACACCTAAATATTTCTACAAATAAGGACTTATGTCATAACACTATTTGCTTGGCTTTTGCACAAAGTTCTGCACCTGAGATGAGTCACTTCAGTGCGTAATCTAGTAACGTTCTTTCTTTTTGAAGTTGTGTTATATAAAGGCTTTTATGAGGTGTGGTTATGCCAGGAACAACATGAGGACTGTATATCCATGACACCTTGATGTGTTGAGTTCAACTGAGAATGTGGACAAGTAAAAACAACATATTGTATTTCAATACACATTTGCACCTGAATGTACAATATCACAACCAGAAAGTGGTAACAGCAGTGTAATTTTAACACTCAAAGTAGGGATGGGCAGAACCCTTTGAGCAGAACGAGAAAGCAGGTCTGTGTTGTGCAAGAGTGTGCAAAGCAGAGATCCTGAGCTTGCACATACCCAAACAGGTCTGTCTGCATGGCACAGCAGAGTGCCAGGTTGCCAGCATGAGGGTTGGAAGCAGGGCAGCAGCACTGGTGTATTACCTGGGTGCGGTAAAGATCTTGGCAGCACAGTGCTGACACGGACATCCTTCTTCTGGTTCCAGGCCTCCATTTGCTCAGGCACACATGCAATGTGCTGCACAGTACTGTGAGAATAAGGTCCAAGTTACTTGGATCTTTGGGCCCAGCAAAAAAAAAACAGAGCCTTTGAGAATGTCAAGAAAAGCAACCCATCCAGTACTGCAAGAATAACATATTTAGAGGTGATTTTGGACATGGAAATCTAGTAATAAAAGTTAATAGAAGTCTTAGGATGGGGACATAACTCCAGCAACAGGACAGCACAAAATGCATGCACATAATTGGCAGCTAATATGGAGTCTTTCACTGGCTCTCTAAAGCAGGGTGAGCTTCATCACCAAAGAACAATTAAGTGAAACCATCAATAACTCAGGTTATTTAAAGATATCAGTACTCAATCTCTGTGAGAAATTAGAATCATAGAATCAGAGAATAGTTTGAATTGAAAGGGATCACCCTAAGACCACCTAGTTTCAACCCCCTGCTACAGGCAGGGACAACTCCCTCTCGTCCAGGTTGCTCACAGCCCCATCCAGCCTGGCCTTGATTTCTTCCAAGGAGGGGACATTCAGTTTGGGTCTCTTTTATTCCCTTCATATTGTTTATTTTGAAATAAAGTATTTGTAGTGATACTTCTAAATAAACTTCCTAAAAGGTGTCATATGAAAGATCTAAGCATTTAAATAATGTCTCAGAAATTTCAGGTATCTTGGAATTCCTCATTATTTCTTGCCTAATGCTGAGTGAGTATCCTGTTCTTATAAAACCTGAGAACTCTTACATAAACCTTCTGTAAAATGCTGTGGCAGAAGATAATCCTGCTGGATGGTGTGGTTTTACAAGCTGATTAAAGCCATGTTTAGATTATGGTGCATCCTTTGCGGAAATGAATGCCAATGAATGTTGAAATGCTTTGTCAAAAGAAAAAGAAGAAGAAAAAAAAAAAATCTGGGACAAAATTATCAGCAACACCAGCTAGTAGTCGATGCAAGAGTAGGAAAAAAAAAGTTCCCTCACTGTTCAGGTCAGAAATCAAACAGCTGTTTGTTCTCTGCAAAGTGGTTAATGCCATAAGTTAAGAAAGATTAGTTATAAATGACTAGACAAGTACTTAGATGGGTTTTTCCTATTTTAAAATCAGCACCCTCCACAGCATCACATATTAAAAAGGCCAATTTTTGTCCTTAAGACAAAAGAGGATCAAACATTCACATGAATTTAACTAGCCCTGCAAATCAGAGAAGATACAGATTCACACCCTCAATTTTCTTCTCTCCAAGTCACTTAGAAATATCTGGAACATCCAAGATCAGAGCATATCTCGCATTCCCTGTTTAAGATAGGGTCAGAGCACTGAACTGATGCATCTACATGCCAAAGATTACATTCTTGCTGTATGTATGGGCTGCTCCCGTTAAACTCTCTGCATTATAATATTTTCTACCAGAAAGTTGGAATCTATAATTCCCTGCTATGATTCATATGATTGAAATGAATCTTCTATAAGAAGAGGTCACAAGATCAGTGCATTTTCTCAATTAATGAAATCAAAACATAGGACTTCGAAGTAGTTTTCTACAAAATAATTGTTAAAAAAAAAGCAGAATCAAAAGGTCACTTTTTTGTCTACATTGTTTCTGATTTGTCATTTCTTAAGTTACTTCCTCCTCCCGTCTGTTCATAACTTCCTGGTATGAACTGTCACACCACAAATTCTTATGACCCACTTAACACATCCACAATTGCTGCTAAGATTGCATTACTAATCATCCTGGTTTTCTAAGTCACAAATTCAGATACTATTTTTACATTTGCCTTTGTCCCACTTAGAAAAACAGCCCGTTTGAAGTAGAGTGCATAGATTACACGGATTGCTGTAAGCCAACTTCTGCCTAACCTGAATTCTTACAGGGAAGTTTCTGAGCTCCGCAGAACTTCTCTAAATGGAGTTTCTCTATCTCTTTAATTAAAATACACAACATAGGGAACATGTTTAGATCAAGACAGAAGTCACAAGTTGTAGCTGTAACCACCACCCACAGCAATAATGACGTGCTCAAACCAATGCACATAGCTGATAAATCTTCCATATAGAAGTCAGGGAAAGCTTTCTCACAGCAAATTCTTCTGCTGATTTCTCTGGATGTTCCTACAAAGTTTCCGTCTGCAATTTCACAGCCATCTTCTCAAGCTTCTCCTTAGACACTTTAAAATTTCTGGCTTGATGTGCATACAGATCAAAATATCTTTAAAGACTTTTTTCAGAATGATATGCCACCATGCAGTATCTACCAAAGTAAAATAAGTCAGCATGTCCAAGCTATGCTTTGAATACAGAAAAATACAAAGGGGGGGTCATGCCAAGTCCCAGGAATTACATTATAATAACATTACTGCATCACTGATATGAAGCTGACCTTACTACATCTTGGGCAGGTGTAGTTTGGGCAGCTGAGCTGAAATGTACATTTTGGAACTCATTGTAAGACTGTTTTCATCTAATCATGAAATTCCAGTACATCTTTCTATTGCACTGAGAAATGTTATGGTTTAGAAAGTGTTCCTTTTCTATAGCTTCATCTCATGTTTAGTACAGCAGGACTCAGCACAGCTGAAAATATACGTGGGTCAGCAATGCCCAGGCACTTAATGCTTACACTAAGATAAACATTAACTCAGCACAGCTCATTGCAAGCACTTCAGGAAATGTGGTGTGGGTGATGTATGATTTCTATTTTGGTGTTTGTCTCTGTGTAACAAGTTGATGTGTGGTTCTATGATTCAGTTTCATGTTGCAGCCCCTGTCTGTCCCTGGCAGAACAGTTAAATTTGAAGAAAAATCTGAGTGTCAACAATACATGTTTTCAATAATCATCAAGCATGCTATGCTGTAATGAACAGCACTGAACATGTTGTGCTGAGCATTGTTACTCACTTAGGAAAAAAATTCTCTGATAGCAATTGTTAACTACTGCTGTTTAAACTGATGAGAAACAATGTGTTATAAAGTGGCATTTCTCAATCTCAGTTGAAGATGCTGTCATTGCACCTACTGAGGTTCCTTCTGATTGATCACTTGCCTCATTGGAACTGAATCTGATTTTTAAAAGTTATAAAATTATCTAGTCAGCAGCAAGCATTTCAAAAGCAAGGAATCTCGCAGCTTTGTGAAATAGGAGAATGACATTCTAAATATATTCGTACAAGTTAGACAACAGTCAGTATTCGACAGCCCAGCTGGAGTCTTACTTGGTCCTCCCTATGCTTTCAAAGGACTCCTTTTATCTGAGGAAGAAAGTATCAGCATTTCACTTGAAGCACTTAGCAGTTTGATTTTTAGTGTTCTTTCCACAGAAGTACAGGTTACAAATTCATTACTGTTCTGGCACACTACAGACATACATATGCTCTAATCCAAGAAGACAGGAAGGGCAATGTCATCTTCTTAATGTTGTCCCATGCTTTCAAGTGCTGTTCTCAGTCTGGAACTTACACTGCAGAGCACACATCAACCTCTCCCCGAAAAAAGGAAAGAGCTAACAGAAAATCCCATAGAGATGATCTATTATTTTCCTTTGACAAGGAAATTCATTTCCAACAATATTTTCTTCATAAAATGTCCAGATAATGCTAACCACTATCAGCAGAGTGGATTAAAAAAGCAAAGTTGATCAGCACCTCTAAAAATACAGTATTAGTATCTCATTCTAATCTCAAACATTTATACGGGCATTGTAGGAGTGTTAGTAGAACAATACTTCAGCATTTGCCAGTCACACAATTCCTGACATTTGAGAATATTCCTGTTTGAAAGACAAAATTAACTTCAGTTGCACCACTGTGTATGTAGCATGTTTACTGTTGACTTTTTCAGTAAAGTTTCCCAGGGAAACTAATTTTCTTTAACCTATGAAGTGTCCAGCTGTAATTCCATCTATCTGTAAAAAGTGCATTTCTACAAAAGCATTTACAAGTTTATTAATTTTTTAGAATAGAAGATTTTGAGTACAAGTAAGTAGGAACAGGTCTGTCCTTAAGTGCAACCTTTTTCTAATGCCAAAACTGCTTATTTTGCAGGTTTCAGTCTTGTGCTTATCTCTTCTCCTAGCATTTAAAAAATGTCCTGCCTGTTTCTTATTTATTTTATCTATTACGATCAGCCTCGTTTGTCACTCCCACAAACAAAACCACTTTCAGGAAAAGATGATGTTGTGGTTATTGTTCTGTATATTATTTCGTAAGCGTCAACCATGTATCACATGAAAGTCTAAATATGTTACAACAGTGGATTTTATTTTAATGTGCACAGCAAGGTTGCAGTTGGATAAGCACTTTCTTTTCTGATCCGACTGATCAAGTCTTAGAAATATTTTCAGAGTTTGAATCTTTGCAAAATAATAGTACTGTGGTAGCAGAAGTGCATAAAACTGAAAATAAAATATTTTAAGAAAGATTTGTTCCAATTTAAGTTAAAAACATAGTTTTCAGATGTTCCAGATCTGAATTGAATAATTTTTGAGTTTTTTCCCCCAAAATTTCAAGTCCTAGTTAGTGCAGAGTGCAGTCAGGCAGTCTTCAAGTACAGACAATTAGGGTTCCCTGAAACAAATACATGCCAGGAATTTCTGACTCCTGGCTCTGATATCTGAAGCACAACACCTATTATGTAAAAATTCAATACCAACATGAAAATATACCTTAAGATATGATCCACAGAGTGTTCACTTTCAAAACAGTCACAAGCCTCTTCAGGCACCAACCTCAGACTCGTGAATTTTCTCTTCATAAGGTATGGTGTTTGGAAAAGCCGTATGGTAAACATCTTGGCCCCAAATAACTTTTTGATGAACTAAAGCAAAACAACAGGACAGTTTGACCCTTAACATAATCAAGGAATTTTTTAATACTATGAATGTATTCAAAAGACTTACCTGTGTTCTCAGATATAATAACTTTGAAACCAGATGTTTTGAAGTTAGAACTAACAGTTATATTGGCTATGGACATATTGTTTTATTTCAAATATGTGCATCTGCATATTACTTAAATCTTGTATAATATACATGTGTTTGATTGTAATAAGTTTCTATGTGTAAGCAAGCATAAGAAGATATTAATGCTAAATCTGTACTCTGTGGAGCTACATAGAAGGTCTTGTATATAAATGTTCATTTTATTCAATTAGACATTGTATAAGGAAAAATCTAAACCTACCAGCTGCCTTTACAGTCTCATAAATGTGTGCATTGTTCTGGCAGTAATCAGCCTGCCAAAACAAACATAGCAGTGCAGCATAATGAGTGGCTATGCTTCACAGAATTTCCTAATACTTTAAAGAAATATGACAGAGTTAGGATGTTTATGCAAAAGATATACAGAACATTTTTTCAGATGATATGCAAATTATTAGTAAGAGATGAGAATTTCTGGGTGGAAGAAATACATCTATTTGAGGTGCTCAGATAAGACACTTTTCTTAGCTACATGTAATGATAGAATCCTAGAATGACTCTGGTTGGAAAGGACTGTAAAAATCATCTATTTTTGTCTCCCTCCTGCTTATAAACTCCTGGAGGGTAACAATGAGATCTCTCCAGAACCTTCTCTTTTTCAGTCTAAACAAGCCCATCTTGATAGGAAAGATATTCCAGTCCTCTGAGCATCTTCTGGACCTCCTCCACATCTTTCTTGTGTGGAAGGCTCCAGACCTGGACACAGCACTGCAGGTGGGGCAACATGACTGCAGAGCAGGGTGAGACCATTTCTTCCCTCTCCCTGCTGTTCACCCCTCATTTAATGTACCCCAGCATACAGTTGGTCTTCTGAGCTGCAGGCACACACTGCTGGCTCATGTCTGGCTTTTCATCCACCATAACCCTCAAGTCCTTCTCTGAGGGACTGCTCTCCATGAGTTCTTTTCCTAGTCTCTACACATATCTGGGATTACCCAGAACCAGGAGCAACACCTTGCACTTGGCCTTACTGAACCTCTTACGTTCATGTAAGCCCATTTTTTCATCTTGTCCATGTCTCTGGATGATATTCCTTCCTTCTGTTTTATCAAATGCACAACTCAACTTGTCATCTGCAAACTTGCTGAGTAGGCATGCGATTCCACTATGTAATTGAAAAAGCACTATGTAATTGAAGAGCACTGGTCTCAGGATTGATCCCTTGAGGACATCACTTGTCACAGCCTTCACTTGGACACAGCACCATTGACCTCAGCCCGCCAGCTGTGACCATCCAACCAATTCTTTATCCACTGAATAGTCCAGTCTTCAAAACCATATGTCTACAATCCGTTTTTTTGTTTGTTTGTTTGTTCTCTCTCTCTCTCAGGTGTTTTTGTTATTATTATTATTTATTATTTTACTTATGTAGAACACCCGGCTGACACCAAACCCCACCCCCAATGCATCACATGATGTTATGGTGTGGAATACTGACGACCAAAAATCATAAAACCATGACAACTTAAATCCTTCTTAATCCATCAAAAAATGATTTTTTACCCACTATTAGTCCTCATTTACTTAAAAGACGCAAAAAATGTGCAGCACCAACTTCACAGAGATCCACTCAGAGTCCCTAATACATCCTACTGAAATCCTTAACTATGTAATACTGGCACATACATACTTTTTAATAAAATAAGTGCTTTACTTCCATTATAATATTGAACAGCCAAGTTGGCTTGGCAATACAAGTTAAATCATAGACAGCTGATGCAAAATATAACAGTCTCCCTTTCGTGTCAGTACTGCACTTATAACAAAGTTCCTTCTGATACTAGCAATTTTTTCCAATGCCCACACCACTAAAACATATTCTTCAGCTGAACAACAAGAAAATGTGATTCACATTGAGATAAACCTGACAGAGCCAATTCATTATAAAAACTTTGCTGGAGCACTAGAAGTATTGCAAGCTAAATTCATTTAAACTTTTTCATAAAATAAAGCAACAACAATTTGATTAAAACATGTTGTAAACCAATTTCTATAAATGCCTAAAAACATAGTTAATGGACCTAGTGTCTGATGCCAATATAATGCATAATTTTTTTCACATCGTTATGTTATAGGTAACAGGAGTTTTGGTCATATAACTCTATTTTAAATTAAAAAATAAAAAATAAAAAAATCCTCCAAGTACAGCCCAAACAACAGGAGTCTGAAATATGTTCAGGGGACAGTCAATATCAGCCAGCAGTTTAACAAGTCACAGTTGTTCATGTAACTGCAAGAACAATGAAGGTGCACAAAAATTATCACTCATATAGAATGCATTTTTTTGTTTAGGAAATGCTGATTCTTATTCCTTTCTGCAACAATAATTTGTACTTTAAGTTGCTTTAAAATGATCGATCCTGGATAATTCCCACAGAAATAACTATTTAGAAAAAGGAATAATTCAGTAAAAAAGCATTGTGAAAAGGCATAATCATTCCTACAAAACTAAAAACCACATGTCCTTCTCAGAAGAGCTTAAAATCTCACTTACACCAATAAAAGTCAGATTGAGAAACAAAAGAGCAGTTGAAATCTCCTTCTCCCAGGCTGAAATAAAATTGAAAGTCAAATTAAGAATCCCAGTCTTTATACTTGTTTATTCCTGTTAAAAATGCAAGAATTTTCAAATCCCAGAACTGATGCAGATTTTTGAAATTTTTGAAAGAAAGAATCATTAAATCAATGCTTTTTTTGAATTTGTTTTTAGGCTGCCATATGTTGCAAATACTCAGGATATAACAATCATTTTAAGAGAAGTTTGCAACTATGCATGACAGTATTTACACTGTCTGAAGGACACAGATAATTATGGCTTTAAGAGGTTAATACTGACCCTTTTTGTCTTCTTGTTTATCTCTACATAATGGACCTTTCCAGTTCAGGATTGAAATGATGGACTTAACTCTGTACCAAAGAGACACTTGAGGACCAATTCAAATCAGCATTCCAGCTTGACAGAAACACGTTGATCAGCTGAGCAGATGCATAGGCTAAATTCATTCATTTAGATCATGTTTCCCCAGTTTCTTCAAGGGAAAACTATTATGGATAATATTAAAATAAGGCTCGTTAACATGATTTATTTTTCCTTTTTTTTTTTTCACTAGCACCTAATTTCTGCCTGACCATAATAGTTAGCTTCCTTATCTGAGCTTTGGGAGTATAGATTTTATATAGGTCTTAGGAGCATAGTGAAGTTGTTCTTCCAGAGTTAAACTGCAAACCTCACAAACTACAAGAACAATTTCTATTCTTAGGCAGATAGAGTATGCATTCAAGTATGCAAAGCAAGGTCATATTTCCTTTGAGAAAGAATGTGTTATTCAGCCTTTGCACATCTGCCTTGTAGTTAGAACACCTGTACAAGAAATAGTAGATAAGGACTCAAGTCTGGTTTTGGGTCTCTGACAGCAGCACAGCAAAAATTCTGTGTGAAAATCAACCCACAGCTGTGTTATCCTTGTGAGTCAAATAGATTCTTACAAATAGATAAACTTCAGCTTTAAAGAATGTTTTGTTTTACTATGTTGTTTTTAGTTTTCTTCAAATTGCATTATAGAAAATGATTGTACTTCAAATTAAAATGTGTGCTTTATTTTCCTCCTTCTAACCATTGGCAGATTCTCCAAGATTCTGTCACTTTTAAAACTAAATTGTTAAATAAAATAACATAAAGAATTACAGAACCACTTTTATTTGAAATGATGAAACATAGTAGTCCATATTGTGATGTTTTGCATTGCGGGTGGCATATTATAAATACAAAAAATTTCTTCCATTTGTATGTAACATATTCTATGTAGACATATACTACATCAAATCTAGACATAAACTTCAGTGCACCAAGAGCGCAGCAGCAGAGCAGACAGAACTAGGTTCCTATTACTGCTTCACATTTTTTAGATTAGGCAAGTTTTCTTTGATCAGTATGTTGTGGTTTGTGTCCTGCCCCTGATGACTAACATCTTGGTGGAACTATCTTCAGTCAAGGGATTATTTGTATACTCCCTCCTGAATACTGATCCTACCACATCCACTTTGTGTCACAACCCCAAACAAAAGGAGGGGGACTGCTGCCAGCACTTTTTTCTGTGATCTTTGTGTGAACACCCCCGTCCAAAATGCTGCCCACTCACTCTTCCTGACATTAAGAGTCTGTTGTGGGAATTTTACAGCCATTGAAATGGCACCTTTATAAACAAACAAAACACAGCTTCTGTTTCCTCCTGTCTTGTTTCCAACATCATTCCATTTGTCTGTTATTTTTTTCTGGGAAGAACCCTCTCATCTTTCCCCTGTTGATAAAGCGCAGAAGTAAAGAATTAAAACCTCTGTTAGTAAGTTGAAATGCACTGCGACAGCGCAAACTAGCAGTATCACAAGTGGCATGGGTAAGTCAGCTGACTCTGAAGAAATTAGAACAATCTCCTTCTATTTCAGAAATGAAATTTACCCTTTGTTGGTCTCTGAACTACCAAAATATATATTCTTGCCACTTCAACAATCGGTAGTCAATGACTGTATCTGCGTTATGATTCTCAGACTTTGCCACTTATGACGCATATGGGTCTCTGCTCACTGTGCTGTTGTGTGATGAAATCTGACTTTGAGGAAACTATTTCACCTTGTAGATAGCAGGGGGAATCAAAGAACAGCTTTAGCTTTGGCCTCCACTGTAGAGACCGTGTGCCCAAACACCGAGCACTGCAAGCCTCAGCATTACAACACTAAACTCCCTTTTGGATGTAGGCCTAATTTGCTGTATGTCTCTTCAAGCCTGGAGTAGTACCTTGGTAATGAGTTTAGAAACACTGACCAAATTATTGTGTCTGACAAATACATAAAAACTTCTCTCTGGGAGAACAGTCTGAACTTTCACATACAGAAGAAACCCTGGCATGTTTCCATGTTTGGGATTTTGAGTCATACACAGATTTTTTCTCGGGACTCAGAGAAGACAAGTGGACCTAAAGAAGCTGTCTGTCCTCCTATTAGAGGTAAAAAAGTGTATGCAGTGTTAATATTTATATGGATGAGGCAAACACAAAATAACTTGCCTTGATTTAGAACTGTAGGTGTTGTGCTACATAAGATATTTGCAGCAACGTGTCTTAGACACACACTACTGTCCTTTACTGAGGCAGTTCTCTGCAGAGCGTGCTAGCTGGCATGTTTTTCATCTTTATGTATCTACTTCTCCATATTATATATATATGTACATATATACAATATACAATATGCATAATATATAATTAGCCTCAGAGCCTAACTCAGGGTTCTAAAACAATCAAGAAGCAGAATAGGATGGCCTAAATTTTCCCATCTAGCTGCAGACATTTGCCAAACTAAAACACTATTCGCTCTCCATCTGCTCAGGCAAAAGGGTCAGCTAAGGGCACCTGCAGGGGATCAGTCAGATGCTAATGGAATGAATTACCTCCTGGTGCTGCTTACTTCTCTTCAATAATTAGACAAGAAGGCTTCTAGTTGAGATGCCTCAGATAAATGCCTCAGTTTAGATGAGATGAATCTAGGCTCATGTGCTATACAAGGAGAAGCTGGCAACACACCCAGTTCTAACATGGAAATAAAGAATATTGTGCATGGTTTTTAAATTGGCACTGTGACACCTCCCTTTCCTCTGTAGCTCTGAACTCAAGAACTTGAATGTGATTTACCCCACTGTAACAGCTGCCAAGTCCACATCCAGATTGTCTTAATTAAAAGCAATCACATTAGATAAGGACAGGTAAAGACATGTCAGATAAAAGAAATAAGGTAGAAGGAATAATCTTAAATATGCCTCAAGTTAAAATTACCCCGAAAATTGCCAAGTAGGCAAAACACTGTAGATTTTAGTTTTATTGTGCCTGTATTATCATGACAAAATTTGAATTCTTCGGTCTGTGCCTGTTAAAAGTCACTGTCTTCTTTTTCTCTGTCTGGTATTCCAAGTGTTTGGAGACATTTGTCGTCAGTAAGTTCATTCTTTACTAGCTACTTGAATCAACATTTTACTGCACTTTACTTTGTTGTCTCATACTGGCTAGCTTTCAAGAAAAATTCTAAGGATTCAGGAACATTTCCTCTAACCAAACCAAAGCTGTTGTATGAAGCACTGATTGTTCTCTTTTTTCTCCCCTGAAAGTTTTTCTCAGTATAAGCAAAGTCCACTGAGGGAGTTTCATAAAGAAAGTTATTTTGGCAAGTCTTTGCAATGACTGTTTTGGGAAAATGATACTCTGACATCTTTGTCGGAGATGTAAGCTATAAATGCATCCTAGGATACAGCAGTTACATGATCACATAAAGAAAGGGACTTCAGGCATTGTACACAATGTGCATTTCTCCCACTGAGGATCAGGACAAGTTCCACAAAAAGATGAAGATTGTCACCCAGGGCAGCTTTCTGCAAGGGTGGGCAAAGCAGCCACAAACTCACTGTACATATTAGACTGGAAAAGCAAGTTTATAGTTCTTGTTGCCATCAAAACAGAATCAAGATTTGATGAGATCTTTCCCAAAAGACAAATCCCCCCCCAATCTTGCTTGTTTCTGCAAGCAGCAGGAATAGCCAAACCAAAGCATTTCATTCACTCTCTGTCTTGGCTGTATCCACTGTCTGCTAACATTAGGAACAGTCTGACCATAACCTATCATCCTCTTCATCCTCTGGTAGGGCCTGCATGGTTAGGGTGCCTCAAGGCAGCTTTGTTAGAATGACTCCATTTGTAGATGATGGAAAGAGAAAATGAAGTTAAAAGAATAAAATCGGAGTTGAGAGTTCTATCCAATCCTCATAATGGAAGAGAGGACACTCTGGGGAAAAGAAAAACACAAAACAAAACTAAACAAAGAAAAAAAACAAAAAAACCTAAGAACCACAAAAGATGTTGGTGAGAAAGAAGACTGCCTATCCAGACAGAACTCAAGAAGGTATCATTTTGAAGAGTAGCCAAGGAACTGTCTGAATGCAGAAATTCTTAGGGTAGGCTTATCAAGCATGAAGATTAAATATTGTAATCTCAGAACTAAAGATAAAAATATATGGAAGTCCCTAAGGACAAATATGCTGCTAAATGAACTTCAACTTCCACAGATTTTTTTTTCTCCAAAACATTTGGAGAATGTTCACTACTTTAATTACACAGCATTAGTCTAAACTCTATTACCATCTAAGTACATGCAGGTGCACTTGTCTTAAAGCTCTGATAGGCTGCCTGACTAAGTGCAATTATGACCTTGAGATACAGCTCTGGAATTTCAAAAATAATACAAAATCTGTACTCAGCAGACAATTAAGATTTGAATATATGCAGGAGCAAGCTGTTCTCAGACCTGCAATTAAATAGCTAACTGGATTAAAAGATTCTGTGAACAAGTTCTTCTACTGAATCACATTGGCTTTCATCAGCATGTCATAACAATCAGAGTTTCAGAAAACAGTGTTGCCTGGGAATATCTAGCTGAAGCTTACCGGCTTTCATACAAAAAAAGGTCAGTTTTTTTAGAAATGTTGCATACAGAGATTTTTTTATTTTTTTTTAAATCAAAATGTTTTATGATTGTGGAATGAAACAGAAATTTAAACATTACATACGCAAATGCATCTACATTTTAATTCTGTAACTTCAGAATTTACATACACATGAAAAAACAAACATGCCCTTAACCATAGTTATCCCTCATCTCTTCTTTATTTACTTATAATAACTTAAGTCCTAAACAGCATATTGGAAAGTTTGTCTTCCACCTCTTGGTGAGATTAATCTTACCAAATAGTATCCCCAGTCTTTCTTTCTCTGGATTCCATCAAGAAATGACTCTCATGCTGCTCCTCTTTAGCCATCATTTAGGCATTATTCTTCACATCTGTTTCTCTATAATCTCCTCACAAAACTCTGCTTCTCTGCAGCTGATGTCAACTTATGAAACTTTGTTATCTATATTTTATTGCTTTTTTGATCAACATGAAATCTCAGGATATGGCGGTGTAATTGCATAGGTAGACTGATATCATCCATCTGGACTATAGTAAGACCTTTGACACAGTATCCCTTAATATTCTTCTTCCAATTTGGAAAGATACGGATTTGATGGGCACACTGTTAGATGGTACTGATTATGAGATTGTACCCAGAGAATGGTATTCAGTGGTTCAATGTCTGGATGGAGGTCAGTGACAAATGGTGTCCATAAGGGATCAGAACTGTGACTGGTGCTCTTTACCATCTTCATCAATGAAATTGACAGTGGAATAGAGTACACCCTCAGCTAGTTTGTGGATGACAATAAGATGTATGGTGCAGTCAGTATACCTGAAGGATGGGATACTGTCCTAAGAGACCCAGACAGGATGAGCAGTGGGTCCAAGAGAATCTCATGCAATTCAACAAATTCAACTGCAAGGTCTTGTACCTGGGTCGTGGCAACATTTGTTATCAGTACTAGCTAAGGGATGTAAGGATGCAGCAGAACACAGCCCTGCTAAGCAAAAAGGGCCTGGAGGTACCGGTGGATGGGAAGCCAGACATGAGCCAGAAATGTGCCCTCGCAGCCCAGAAAGTCAACTGTATCCTGGGCTGCATCAAAAGATGTGTGGCCAGCAGGGTGATCTTGCCCCTCTGTTCTGCATCGGAGTGCTGTGTCCAGATGTGGAGTCTTCAGTACAGGAGAAATGTGGACCCGTTAGAGTCCGTCCAGAGAAGAATGACAAAATTGAATCAAGGAATGGAACACCTCTCCTAAGAAAACAGATCGAGAGAGCTGGGACAACTCTTCTGGAGAAATAAGGATCCAGTGAGACCTGAGAGTGGCTTTTTAGTATCTAAAGGGAGACTATAAGAAGAAAGGAGACAAACCCTTCAGCAGGATCTGTTGAGACAGGACAAAGGGAAATAGTTTCAAAATAAAGGAGGGGAGATTTAGACTGGATAGAAGGATTTGTTTTTTACAGTAAGGGTGGTGAAGCATTGGAACAGGTTGCCCAGTGAGAGGGTGGATGTCCCTTCCCTGGAAGCTTACAAGACCTGTCTAGGCCCAGCTCTGAGCACTGTGATCTAGCTGTGAATGCTCCTGTTCATTTCAGGGGAGTTGGACTAGATGAATGTTACTGGTCCCTTCTAACTCAAATGATTCTATGAGTCTATTATTCTACGACTCTATGATGTTCTATCTTTTCCTACTACAACTCATTTCAGTAAGTGTTTTGTTTTGTATTTTGTCCTTTGTTTTTCCAATAATTCTTAATTTTTCTCTTTTCCTAATAACTTTAAGATAATTTTCAACAAAATCCTTATTCTAACGTGTAAACCTAGATAAGCATGTTCTTGCAATTTTGTAAAATGTAAACTAGACTATTTGGAAAATTTTACTACAATCATATTTTGTTACAGCTTTTTTATCTTCAAACAATTCAAATGCAATTGAATGTTGATGAAAGATTCTAGATTCTCCAGCTTTACAGCAGAACAATGAATTTTACATCATAATACTGTGACACATCAACTGATTCTTAATTTAATTCACTGTATGCAGCTCTTGTTGTCAACAGATAATGCTGTAATGTAACATTTTTAGCTAAACCTCTCATTTATGTTATGAAGCATTCTCTTATTGGCTGAAAAGGTCATCCTCTTTGCATCAGCTTGGCCAATTTATGTGAAATTACTTTTAAACCCCCCCCTGCTAGAGAAGATTCATCCTGAACACCTCAATTTCATTCAACTCTGAATATGCCATAACAACTACTCTGCACCTTGGTGACAAATATTCCGTGAAAAAGAAAAGTTGCATATACCATGATAGTTTGATGCCCAATGCAAAATCCATCTGTGTAATGGTAATGAGGATTTATGAAAAGCTCAACAACAAAACCTAGTATAAGTAGTAGTGTTTATGCCATTAGGAACAGACTTTTTAAATAAAATTGAATGGATTTTCTATTGCTTATGCTGAATTCGGTACCATCCTTTGTATTCTACTACCCAAATATGTTGAGCAGAGTCAGAATGCCATCAACAATCTGAGTAACATATTGTGATGATTTTCAGTATTTATTTATTTCAGCAGGCCAGAGAGAGGAACCACATCAGTGTAAGCTCAGATACCTTAAATTAAATAGAGAACAACCCACTTTGCCAAGGCATGTGCATTGATAGCCACAACTTTAACCAAGAGCTTGGAAAGGATTTTTCACTTTTGGAAACATATTTTACAGTCTGTCCATATCTTACTTTAGGCATTCACACACTCTTTTAAAATCCGATCTTTGGCCGTATTTCTCCTCTTGTTTATGTCTATGATAAGATATCTAGGACACACAAGTTTCTTCAAATCACTGTCATCCTTCCTAATAGCTATGATAAACTGCATTTCTACAATCCTTTTTCAAACCAGAGTTCTAGAAATATTCTGTCTTTAAGTCAGTTCAGAGCCTCTTGTTGTATGATATATACACTAGATGTAATTAAACATCTGAAATTGTCTTGAATGATTAAATAAAATTCACTCTTCTATGACCTTAAATTTGTCAGTAGCTAAGGTATTTCTCATAGCAAATACAAATATTCGTCTGTGCCATAGTTGTCTTGCACAAAATTACCATGTATCTCAACATGATCAGTACATAGGAACTACAAATTAATTTATCATTTTACATGACTGAGATAAATAGATTTTTTTTTTTTTTTTACTTTTCTGATATATTCTATTTGTTTGGTTTATTTCACATTTTATACAAATTTTTATATTTTATATAACTTTGTTCAAATAAATTTTTTTTGGAACATTTAATATTGAACTGGTAGTTCTGTAGAAAAAAAAAGTTTCTTATACTGGTGTATAAATACAGTTGGTCTTAGATTAAAATGTTAAGAAGGAGCATTTGTCAGAAGTTTATGTCATTATTTATGTTCTTTAGCATGACAAAAACGCACAATTATGGGTTAAAGCAGTTCTGACAAACAAAAATTCTTCAACTAGAAAAGGTATTGTAGAGATTCAAGTTAGATAAACATCTCAAGACCTACTGAGGTAACAGTCAACTGGCATGAAAAATGAAAGATGTAGTAAAATCATTGGAAGAAAATCAGTAGAACTATGCTCTTTTCGGAATAGATATTTTGAGTCAAAATTTGACTGTGTCAGCTTCATCCTTCAGGAAAATATATATTTACTTCTCAGACCAATGCCTGAAGTACCTATTATATTAGACATGGATCAAATATATAATATCATCATTTGTATCCGAAGGGTTTTGCATTACAGTAATTTTTACTGCGGGAAGAGGAAGTGGGAAAAGGAAAAACGTCAAGACCACCCTAAAGAAACCATGATAAAAAATGACATGCTTTCAGAGGAATGTTCCAGATTTACTGAGAACCATTTCAAAAAACATCTGTCTATATTAAATAATGGATTTTTACTGCATTTAGATGTCTTAATAAAATGTTTTAACTATGGAACTATTTTCTTAGTCAGTTAGCTTTCTGTCTATCGTTATCAATAGATGGCCAGTACATTAACTATAAACAAACAACAGAGAGTTGTATAAAAAAAAGATGCCAAATACATTGAAAAGATTGTTTGTACTCTAATTCACCATCATATAAAACACAGGCTGAGAAGCAGGAGTGAAGGAATGTTGTTCTCCTGTTGTTTTAATAAAAAGTTCTTGTTCTTTTAGAGACTATATGTCAGTAGATCAAATTGTATTCAAATTCACCAACATAATCTATTATTTAAATAAAGAATGAAAATTCCTTTATTCTTCTTGTGTTTAACAAGAATGAAAAGAAAGAGAGTAAAAAGAGCATCCAAATTTCTCGGTTAATTCTCTAATACAGTCAAAAACAATTGACCTTTCTTTTAAAATAAAACTACAATTTTGTATGTGTTATAAGTTAAAAATACAGTTGCACACAAGTGAGAATTAATCTCTTCTATTTCATTCAAATAATTAACATTTAAATGCATAAAAACAAAGACCCGTGAAACCTGATATGAATACCTACAATTATATAAAAACTATTTGACACAACAGCCACTTGAATTTATACATTTTATACAAGAATAACAGCATAATGTTGTTTTCTAAGACAAATGATTTCCAATAATTATGACTTGTGCAAAGTAACTGACTCTCCTGTAATAGCTGTCAGTCCTGACTCAGTTTTGATCTCTTTCCATGGGAATTCAAAATTCTAAACATAGTAATATACTCCTTTTTTTTTTTTTTTTTTGTTTTTTTTTCCTTCTATGAATTTATCAGCTGCAGATATTGTCACGTGAAAAGTGCTTTCTGTAAAATCCTGGCTTAGCTCCTTGAATTATATGGGAAAAATCCATTTTCTCTTACTTCTTCAGTGTTCATAAAGGAAAAATATGCACTTCAATATAGGTAGCTTTCATTTGAGTTGACTTGAGATTTATTTATTTTTTTAAAAACTTCCCTAAATAACAACAAAAAAATAGAAATAGTCTAATTTTATCTTCTTCTAAATACTCATGGAATCATACAATGGCTTGGGTTGAAAAGGACCTCAAAGATCATCTGCTTTCTACCTCCCCACACCAGTCATTAGACCAGGCTGCCAGAATCATATCCAGCCTGGCCTTGAATGAGTCCAGAGATGGGGCATCCACTACTTCTCTGGGGAATACATTCCAGTGTGTCACCACCCTCTGAGTGAGAATTATAAAACTATAAAATAATGAAAGAAATTATTGGTTCCTTGTGTTTTAACTGCATTGTGACACTGATAAAACCAAGACTAGCTTTTCAGTTTCAGTAACTTGCAAGTCCGTACAAACCTGTCAACAGGTATTGTGGTGTGTACTTGTAAGAAAGTGTAAGGAAACACTCTGCATCTGTAAATATTATGAAGATTCACTATCCTTATCTCAGAGAAAATTCAGCCTCTAAGCAACACCATCTGGCAAATATGTAGACAACTGACAATGTTTGCTCATGAAGGCAGAGCTCAGTTCTCCACTTCCTGGTTTCTCAGGCTCCAATTTTTCCTACAGCTGAAATACATCTGCCAATTGAAATGCTGGGCCAGATTCTGAATCGTGCTGAGATTTCTTAAGTAGATTCTTGGCAATTGCAGTGAAAGAGGAGGATGAGGTGGTGCTGGTGGAAGCACAGATTGGGAAAAGAGGGTAGAGAAGGGCCTACAGCTGCAGGGTGACAGCAGTCTGCAAGATGGCTGTTCTCTGTGGTGTTAGGTTCAGCAGCCCTACTGTTTTGCTGAAAGAAAGCTGCCTTATCTCATTTAATCTGGGAGCAATTTTGCAAGTCCAATGGTTAATATTTAGGTTTGTATATAAAAACACAATTAATTTCTTTCTCTGTTTGAAACTCAAGGGCTGTAAGCAGTTGAGTTCATTCAGATGTGATCCTCTGTGACATTGTAGCTATAGACCTACTATAGATAGCTATAGCTATAGATGTTTTGTTGGTTTTTTTCATCAACAAAATTTTAACTCGCATGAGAGTAAATTTAAGAGAGTTTTCAGAGTATAGGGAAGTATAACTGGATATTATGCTCTCACTAATCTTTACTCTTCAGCTAATCTAATAATACACAGAGAAATAGAAAGATCTGCAATGACTAAATTCCAAGACAAACAAAACAAACAAAAAACAAACAAATAAACAAAACCCAAACATGTTCCACAATCTAGCAGGATGGAATATCTTGAGAAAAGACAACAATGTAACCACAAATGAGAAATCAGCCAATTATCAATAGTGTTCCACCACCACTCTGCAAAAGGCTTCATTTGTGGCACTTGAACTTTGAGTAACAAATCCGAAATATTTGGTATCCACACTTACACTGCACTGATTGTGCAGTTAGAAAAGGACTAATGAAATTATACAAAATATCATGTTTTCACATCCTTGTCTGGGGACAAATTACTTTGAATAAGTATTGCCCAAAGCTGAAAATTCAAATCTCATACTGAACACCCCTAACCACTCTGATATTAGCAGTTTTTTCTCCCTTCCTCATAGTCTTGAGAACTAAAACATCCTTGAACTGAGATTCCAAAATAATATCATGATTTAAAACTGAGACATGAAATAACTGAAAATCTTGATCTCATAAGACAATTCATTGAACTTGTGCAACGTTAGATACTTTATTAATAATATTATGATTCCTCTGTTTCAGCTGAAAGGGCAGGACAAGAATTTGCAATTAACAAAGTGCTCTGTAAAAATTCAAAATATGTAACACCGCCTCATCAAACTGGTAATGTAACTGTATAGAATGACTTACTCACATTCTTTGTATGCATGAACTGACACAGCTTAATCAAGGTACAGGTAGAACAAGTGAGAAAGCAGCACATTTCTTTTAGATAACTAACCTCCTAACAAGCACTCAGAAGCAATCATTGGATGCTAGATCTCTTTCAACCTTTAATTCTTTAACACTTGATCAGTTCTGGAAACAAGAAGATATAAATTGCTGAGATCAAACTACATGCAAAATCTTACAGTAAGTGTTTAATTTCCAGAAATCTAATTCCTACTCTTTTCTAAGAGCAGCCTAACTAAGAAGAATAACTACCCACAATTACCTGAACAGCCAGCAGAGAGCTGGACATACCTCTCCCTCTTGAGTGCTGCTAAATGGGATCCTAACCAGAAGGCTTCTGAAGCAGAAGATACCAAAAATCAGCAATATGTTCAGAAACCCACTATCCATTGCAAAGCACTGTAGGCCGAAAGGAGACTCAGAGCTGATGTACAGTCCTCTGCTTACATTTTGTCTTGTGTTGTGAAGACTTGATTACGAAGGGTCTTTTCCTTGTCCTAAACCTATGGGTTTAGGTTCAGTTGTTAATTTTCTGCATGGAGTCAGATTCCAGAAATTGTGAGTGAACTCTCCTTTTAACAATCCTTGCAACACTTTCTTTAATGATAGAACTACTTTCAGTGTGAACAGATGTGGATTTTTTAATAAATTTTTTTTATCATCTTATTTTGAAATTTATTCCCTGGCATCTCCTTTCAGATGATTTCACTTCTGAACAGACATGCTTCTAGTTCTATCTAGGGTGCTGAGCACCCTTGAGTCATTTGTTACAGAATGCTAGAGATCTACATCTGAATTGCTCTTACTATAACAAAAGCTGTACCACTAGCAGTGACCGCAAGAGCTATCTAATAGGTTTTCTGCTTCTACATGATGTTTTCTGGCTCAGAAAACACAAGAACAAAATCAAACAGAATTTGCGTAACATGGAAGGAAAGGAGACACTTCAGTGTACTGTGTTGAGATTCTAATTCTCAGCAGAGCTTCCAATGAGGTCACTTTTAACCAGGGTTTATTTCAAAGAATAATTACCCATTCCTATTGCCCAGAAATTAATGAAAACTACCACATTTAGAGGAGCAGCTGTTCCCAGAATGGACTTTGTTGTACAGATATCAAGGGGCTGCAAAGTTTATTTCCACTTCCAAATGCTTTGAAAATGCTTTGAATCATCAGCAAGGCTTTCATCCTCTAACTTTACTTCAAAACAAACAGTGTGAAAAAATGCATCTATGAAACAAGCATTTCTACTAAGTTCATCTAATCATACTTTCCTTATTGGAGTGTGCTTGTGCGTCTTTCTCATCTTTTTCATGAAAACTGATTATTTTTTTCCAGATATTCACCTCCACAAATACCTTCTCTTCCCTTCTTGTGCAGTGTTTTTAGAGGAAATAGGGAGAGAAAAAAAAGCTGGTAGCAAACTCCCATTCAAATATTGGCAAAACATCTGTGAAACAAATCTTCAGCTGGAAAGGAAAAGTATGAGTTGTTTTAAATTAAAGACCTCATATTGCTCTTGTTGTTCCATTAAGTGACTCTAAGTTTATGGGATATCAACTCCCACAGTGGGGCTGCAAGATTAAGCTGGCATCAAAAAGCTGTCATGACAAATGAAATGCAGTTTTACAAAGAAGTGGTCCAAGATTCAGAACCATGTAATCATTTCTTCCCACCCTCTCCAGCATTTTACATTCTGCATTGGTAATATTGCTTTACAGTGCTAAGTCAACAATGATGTCTTTTATTTGTCAAGCATCATTTTCACTAAGACATAGCCTGCAAACAGAAAAGGAAAACAGTCTTACAGCTCCCAGAGGGCCTCATTATCTGATGGTCTTCTGACAGAGGGAGTAGTTTTACTGTTGCTAGTTTAACATTCTGCAAGCCTTCTGCAAGGATGTGACATGTCTCGGGAATTAAGTAATCACAGCAGAACTTGAGATAATCTTTGTGCTTTCCGCTGAAATTCCTGGCCAAGAGTGATAGACAATCTGTCTACCTAGTTGTCCATAGGAACAAAAGCTTGTACTGGCCTCTCATGAAGTAAAGGCTACACAATCTCTTCTTGTTTCACAATGACCCACTGTGCACTTCATTTTCCTTATGAAGCAATAGTAATGCTGACTGCACTAAATACAGTTTGTTGATGTTAACTGAAAAGCTCTGAAATGAGTTGAAAAAATTTCAATACTCATGTTGTTCCTCTCCGTGTGCCATGACACAAATGTACCTGTTATAAACACTACCATAGGAATTATGCGTATTTGCTCCTAACTGCTTATAGTGAAAACATAACCCAGATTTATAGCCCTCAGAGAGTGAGAAACAGAAAGACCTGAGACTGTCATCAGGCTGATGCTAAATAACTCCTCAGTAGCATGTATGGTATAAATGCATATTAATAAGGATATATTAATTATCTTCTTTTAATTGATAGTAGATTAATAGTCTTTTTTCTTTTATAATTTTTAAAATTAGCTTTAATTCTTTAATTAATTAATTATATAAGAAAACAGAATCACATTTATTTTTCCCTTTGGAACCTGGACACATGCATTTGAATGGAGATGAAGTGACTGTGGACAGTAATGAAGTACAATGATTGTTTATATGTATTAAAACAACACCCAGTATACCACAGCAAAATGGGGTTAAAACATTTTGGCATGCACATATGCTCTCAAGGCTGTGTCAAAAGATAAGGCAAAGGAAAGATGGAGGTGCAGGAAAAGCCTTGCTCAAATTTACACAAGTTACTGAAAGAGTTACGTGCCCAGACACATCTCCAAATTGCCAACATGGTATATTAAGTGGGAAATAATATTGTTTCCCATTTAACACTTACTTTCTGTAAATGTTGTATTTAATTTCTCTAGCTTTCTGTCAACAAATAGTGAATGACATATTGTTCATAGGAAATCATAAAGCACGTTGTGTACTTTAGGTATACATAATCTACAAAAGTACAGTAAACATCATAATTTAGTGTTTGCCATTTAGTTCAGTACTTCCAAGAAACAGATAAAGTGGTTTACAGCAAAAACAGTTAAGCAGAAATTCAGTAGAGGGTGCCTGGAGGTACGTCTCTCCCTACTATCTTTCCTACATTGTTAGAAGTTTAGGACTAAGATCTGTTCAAATTCAGAGTTACAAAGCAATGACAACAAGTCTTGACAGCTTCATGTAAACTGTACTCATAGGTATTATTGAAGATCTTATACAGTCAAAATGATAACACTAGAAAAAAAATAAATTGGCGGGTTTTTTACTTTTTTTCTAGTATGAATAAATACCACATTGTGGTTCCACCTAAACCCTTTCCTGGTAATGATTGGTCATGCCTCATGTTTCTGATTAACAACATTCTTTCCTTGAGAAAAATTTACATTTTTTTGCTGAAAATTCATAGAAGAATTAACAGATACAGCATGGATTTGATTTCGTTCTGTCATGCCTCAAAGACTGGCAAGTGACTCTAATGACACATTCAGAAGCTAAAGCAACAAAAGTTTTCTTTCAACTGCAAGTGTTGCAAGGGTATCTAAATGTGAGAAATTTTCTTTGTCAGAGTTAGAGAATTCATATGAAGGTGACTGTCTCCATTTGTAAAATACTTCAAGACTGTATTTAAAAAAAAAAAAAAAAAAAAAAAGCAGAATACTTTCCAATACTAGGCAGTATTGGAAGTATCTTTCTGAGAAAAAAAAATAAAAATGTATATATATATAGTAAAAGGAGCTTAATTATAGAAGATTCAAGAGACATAGAAGGAATAGATATGTGTTTTGATGAGAAAAGGAAAAATTAACATTAACTGTAAAAAAATGTAGATAAGTAGGCTAAGATATAGCACCTTTCAACCACATAAATGCAGAATGGAGGAATTTCATAAGAGTTTTACTTACCAGAAACTGATTTCCACAGCATCTTTAAATTAGTATTATTGCAAAATGTAGAATCATTTTGTACCAGTCCTTTCTTTGTTTCACGTTCTGTTCTTGTTACTCAAGGTTTTTTTATATTGCATTTATAAAAGATATTACCTAATAATATAGCTATCCCAGAATACTCTTTTTATTCAGTATTGTTATTTCTGTACCATAATGAAAAGCTTTCCATTTTTCCATTTTTCTCAAAAAAAAAAAAGCACTTCCAAAGACAATTTTGACTTTATTTAAACTTAAGAATTCTCAACTGAACAAAGCATCAGAACTTTTAGTAAGCAAAAATCAAAGCATATAGAAACATTAACACTTTTATGAATGGAAAGAAATTAACAGTAAGGGAATTTGCAATACATTTAAATAAGTAACACTATAGCTGCCTCGAAAATTGTCTAGAAACTGTAGAATCTGTAATATTCAGCTTATAGCCATTTAGAAAATTATCTTACAATTCTTACTTACTTGAGTAAAGCCACTGATGTCAACAGCCCTATACATATGTTTAAGGATTTACGGGATCAGGGCCCAACACAACCATTGGTTATACTCTGTAACCCCAAATATAAAACAAACACTGTTGTGCAACATTTATTGTAGCACAGATGAATTCACATGTTTTGTTTAGGGTTTTTTGTTTGTTTGTTTGTTTGTTTTTCTGACTTCAGTGGGAACCAAATCGAGCCTTAAAACAAAAAGATTAAAGAAATTGCATCAAAGAAACCTGGAATAAACACAGTGATGTTTTGATAAGAGTTATCAACTTCCAAAATACAGACAAGCACTGAGATTATTGGACAAAACTCCCAGAATGTCTCATTTTAGAGTTGTTAAGCAAGGAGAGCAGTTGCCAAAGGATACACTTAATTACGGACACGCGTGTGGGAAAATTAAGGCTTTTCTGGAGTTTTTGTTCATTTATTGTCAATTCTTCTTTAGGTTTTGTTTGTACATTTTATATAATCTGTGTCTTTATACAATCTGTGTCTTATTGCTGTATAAAAAAAGGATTATGTACTTATTCAGAGACATTCCGAGTTTGAATGTCTTGATTTGAACAATAAATTGATGTTAATTGCTAATGCACAAAATAACCTGTTCTTTAGTTCCTAATACGGTCTTTGTAAATATGATCTTTATCTTATAAAATAAGAAAAAATTAAAAAAAAAATCTGAGATGTATGCGCACTGAGAAGAGGGTTTGGTCATTCTTTAGCATACTTCCATAATTTCTATCCCTAAAGTTTCAAAAGTTAAAGATTTCAGTCCATGTAGTCTCTTGTTGACTTGGATACTTAAGGACCTACTTTCTAATAGGAAAGGAGTCTCATATAGAGAAGACCAGTACTGTCTAAGTTCTTGCTATCCTGAATAGTGAAACACTTTCATGTCCTCGATTAGTAGGGTTGCAGGAGCTGCAGCTGTGTTGTTTGCAGTGCTTTACTTGGGTAACAGTTATGGTCTGACAGTATCTTCAAATGAGTGTAACTATATTTCCCCAGATAATTAGGGGGAACTTATGCAAGCTAATTAGGGGAAGTCAGACAGAAATTTTGATACAAAGAAAATTAAGTGAGCAAGAGGGTACAAAGCACCTTCTTACTGGTATCTTTGTGAGAAATACCTGAATTAGACCTTACTTGAAGTCATGTGAATACTCCTAAAATTAATGAGTAATTCTGAAGATATGAAGATTCATATTGAAAAAACCTTCATTTACCTCTTCAGACTGATTTTTAACTTCAGTTTAAAGTTTATTAAACTTTCTACTTCAATTAAAAGTTTAAAAAATTTAAAAAAATACATCTCAGAATATTTGTGATCAAGATGTTCACAGGTGGTTATTGAGAATGGAATTTACGTATCTGCAATACCTAAAGACAGGGCCAAGATCAGTTGGACATAATGACAAAAACTGAAACTCTAGTCATCTTTTGTGACTAAATCTCTCTATACCTAAAGAACTACTTGTCCACAAAGTACAAAATACATTAAATAATAAACATTGAAGGGCTGAAGCAAAGGTTACACTTAAATTACTCTTTGCTTTCTAGCTTTATCTATCTTTCAGTCTGTTAAATTTTTTGTCCAACCTGCTGGCAACTTGAGATCTTTTATAAGTTACAGTGCAGATTAAAATAAGATCTATCCCTACACCCTTTATGCTTATGGAAGCCTTCACGGAGCTCAGCAGGTCAGCAAAACAAGACTTCCCTTTGCAAAGGCTTCAGGTAAGACTTGCTGTACATTTACTTCCAATTCATCTCCTTTGACCTACCTAATAGAACAAACATGCTCTATGCCAGAATCTTCCTAGATAATTCCCAGCAAAAAAGTCTCCTTGCAGCTCTGCTATGGCTTTATCACCCTTGTCTCTTTTAAACTGTTTTATCAAGCAGTTACATTAACTCCCTAAATTTAGAACTAACTAAATGTTCTTCAGATGCTACGAGTGACCAATAATTTTAGTCTTCTGTTCTGATACAGTATAGAAAATAACACAGAATTTTACTTTTTTAAAATTGTGACTTCAGAAAAGAAAAATATCTAATTGTATGGGAACTCTTGAATCACGGCCTGAATCTTTGTTGATCACCTGAGGCAAGCACCAAGTCAGCAGTGGGAGCACAGGTGAAGACAGCTCACCTGTGTGAATGGAAGGGGTGCAGCTTGGCTGCACCTCTCCTTGACCACATATAAGGGCTGACTGCCACCAAGGAAGGATATCTCTCAGGAGATTGCTCTTGTTGGAGTCCTTTCCTGTGAGCCCAGGACATGGGTAAGCTTTTTCATTTATTTCCGATTATCCCTTTCCAACGTGTTAATCTTTCCAGCCGTACACTCTCTAAGGACCAGCCTAACTTCTCTGTGTACTTGTTGATTATACATCTGTATACTCACTGATTATACAATAATAAAAACTAAATGTCTTGCAATTTTCTCATGATGTAGAAATCATCCCCTCCCCCCCCTCCCCCGATTCAGTCAATATTTGAATTCACATGGCTCCATACAAACAGAACTATTCTAGAGAATGGACTGAAGTTCCCCTAAGTTAACATCATAGTAATTACATGCAGAATTTATCTCTACATATTATTTTAAAATAAACAATATATATAATTAAGACATCTCTATAAAGTATATTTTTCAATGAACAAATATTAGTTTTACATCTCCTATCAAAAAATGAATTAGAACCCATAAGTAACAGAACAACTTTTCATACAATATGCTACTTCCCAGTATTGCTTCCTGGATTTGTTTTTCTATATTTGAACAGGTAATTACTAAAAATACTATTTATCTCCCAGTTGATGTTTACCAGGAAAGTAACATAACAAAAAAAAAAAAAATTCCTGATCTGCCCTGCACTGTGCAGCCTACCTCAAGCATTGTGTCCAGCTTTGGGCTTTACAATATAAGAAGAAAATAAAACCATTTGAGAAAAAACAAGGAGGACTTCAAAGATGGTGAAGGGTCTGGAGGGCAAGGTGTGTAAGGAATGGCTGAGGGTCCTCGGTTGGTTCAGCCCAGACCAGAGCAGGCTGAGAAGTCTTATGGTGGCTGCAGCTCCTCACAGGGGGCAGAGGGCAGCGCTGAGCTCTGCTCTCTGTGAGTGTGACAGGGCCCAAGGGAACGGCATGGAGACGTGCCAGGGGAGGGATGGGGGGTGGAAAGGTTAGAGTGTGGTGGCTGTGGAACAGGCTGCCTAGGGCAGTGTGCACAGCCCAAGCTGACAGAGATCAAGGAGTGTTAGGACAGTGAACTCAGGCATGAAGTCTGGATTTTGGGTGGTCAGGTGTTGGACTCCCTAACTCAATGAGTGCTTTCCAACTGAGGATGTTCTGTAAATCACAGAGTCAGAGAATCGCAGTTGTTGGAAGGGATTTCAAGAGATCACTGAGTCCAACTCCCCTGCTAAAGCAGGTATTCTACAATAGGTTGCACCAGTAGGCATCCAGACAGGTCTTGAGTATCTCCATAGAAGGAGACTACCACTCTGGGCAGCCTGTTCCAGTGTTCCATCACCTTTACCATAAACAATTTCTTCTGCATATTTGTCTGGAGCTCCCTATGTTCAAGTTTTAGGCCATTGTTCCTTGTCCTGTAACTACATATCTCTGAGGAAGGCCTAGCCTCATCCACTTGCCTCTCCCTTTAAGTATTTATAAACATTAATTGGATCCCTCTCCCAGTCTTCATTTCTCCAGGCTGTATAGACCCAGGTTACTCAGCCTTTCCTCATGTGGGATATGCTCCAAGCCCTTAATCATCTTTGTGGCCCTCTGCCCTGTCTTTTTCGAAATGTTAACCCCAGAACTAGACACAGTATTATAAATGTGGCCTCACCAGAGCAGGCCAGATGGGGAAAATCGCTTTCCTCAGCAATCTTATTAATGCACCCTAAGATATCACTGTCCATCTTTGATAAAAGGGCACACTGCTGGCTCATGACTAGCCTGTTGTCCATCTGGACACCCAGGTCCTTGTTCACTCCTCACTTTCTTCTCTCCAGTGATCCAGCTCATAATCCGTACTGGCATTTATTCTTCCCCCAGTGTAGAACTCTACCCTTGTTCTTGTCAAACCTCATCAAGTTTCCCTCTTGCCTATTCTCCAGTCCACCCAGGTCTTGTTGAGTGGTAGCACAGCCTTCTGGTGTGTCAGTCACTGCTCCAAGCTTTATATCATCAGCAAACTTGCTAAGGGACTTTATTCATTCATCAAGGTCACTGATGAATATGTTGAACAAGACTGGACCCAGCACAGACCTTGGGGAAACACTGCTGCTTACAGACCTCCAACCAAACTCTGTGCTGCTGCTTACAATCCTGAGTTCTGCCACCAGCCATTTCTCCATCCATCTCACCATCCACACATCTATCCCGCAGTTTCTGTTTCATATCAAGGATGTTGTGGGTGATGGTGTCAAACGCTTTGCTGAAGTTAAGGTACACAATGTCCACTTATCCCATCTACCCAGCCAGTGATGACTTCATAGAAAACTACTTGGAAAACTACTAGGTTAGTTGAACATTATTTCCACTTGATGAATCTAGGCCATCTATTCCTGATAACCTTCCTCTCTTCCAGTTTCTCACCAATGTCATCCAGAACAAGTTCCATCACCAGATGCCCAGTTTCAACCTCCCCTGGTGCAGCTTTGCGCCCTTCTCTTCCTGCCATCCATTCCCAGTGAGAACAGCCTGGCACCTCAGTCACCTCTTCTCCAGACTGCACAACCCAGTGTCCCCAGCTTCTCTGCACAGAACATGCCTCCCAGCCCTGTTACCAGCTTTTTTGCTCTCTTCTGTATTCCACTAAGTACCTTAAAATATTTTTTATACCATAGTGTGTGATAATTAAGGTGAGGCCACACCAAAACTAAATATAGCAAGAGAATTACTCTTCGCTGGCTGTGCTGTGCTCAATGTCCACTACAGTGTGGATTGCCCTCTTGGCTGCCTGCTCATGTTGAACTGCTGTTACTAGCACAAGGTCCTTTCCTGCTGACCTGCTCTCCAGCCAGTTGTCTCCCATCTGTGCCTCTGTCTGGCATTTTGATACCCCAGATGCAACTCCTCACACTTCCATTATTGAACTTCATACTGTTGATGACTGTCCAGTGCTCCAAGGTATCTAGATCCTACTGCAAGGCCTCTCATCCTCTCAGAGAGTCAGCAGCTCCTCCCGGTTTAGTATCATCACATTAAGCACAAACTCGAAGAAATGAGAAGAGAAAGAAGGAAACAGCGGGATGCCTTTTAACAAATTTATTTGTGGTCTGGGGTCTGGCTCTAGATACTCAAAAGGATTTACCCAACTAAACAAACTGAATTTCACAAGAGCTTCCTAAATCTCAAAGTGATGATTTCCAGACTCTGAGTTCTAATCTTGTGTCCTCTACCAGTATTGTTCCATAGCTGACTGCTGCTACACATGAATATGTGCCAAAATCCAGACTAATACTGAAATTTCTAATATACTGAATAATAATAAAAGCTATTTAGCAAGAACCATGTCCAGAATAAACAATCCTTGTGATCTTCACAGAACAATTAATTACACTGCACAGTCACATTTAGTGGATGATGAAATGATAATGTATCGAATCTACCCATCTTCTTTCTGTATATTTCTGTCCTATACTCAGTGCATTGTGGCCACTACAGGGACACAACAAATACTAAATGAGTAAGTATTTATTTCATGCCTGTACCAAGCAAAGTTCATAAGCTTGTCTGTCTCACTGCTGAGAAACATTTAATAAATACATTTTGGATCTTGACATTTTGTAAATGCAGTTGAAAGAAAAGTCAACATTTCCTTCTTTATCACATGCTATAGCTCTCATCTAATACCTGGGTCAATTACTGAGTAAAATCAGTTTTGATTTCCATCTTTTCTTAAAAGGAACTGATTTTCCCTGCCAAGATAAATGATCTAAGCATGGTAATATAAAGACACAGTTCCCTTAATTGCATTTGAATTTTTTCTGCTTTCTTCAAGATAAAATTAAACATTCATTGGTCTAATAAGACTTAGTTCCACACCTCAGTCTCGATGACTATTTAAATACACCTTCACTGAAGCAGAATAACCAAGCCATTAGAATATATAGGATCTCTTATTTTTCTTCTTTTATTAGTCATTCAAATCCCGTCATGCACTGTAGCTACAGCTGCAGATTTCCCTAGAGTGAGGTGCTGCAATGTTCAGCATTGCAACACCTCACTTTGCTAGATCTGAGTGGCTACTGAATCTGAGGAGCTACAACAGCCTTACTGAGGAATGACAGCCACACACAGACTCATATCACTCAACTTCCATCTGAACTCTACAAGCTCAGCCATGCCATAGTACAGCTTGCTGTTGTCAGATCTTGTATCTGAATTGCTAATAACCTGAGTATGTACCATTCTGGTAAGCAGAAAGTCTTAGGCTCACATTTTTCTTGCTTACTATAAGGAAAATGTGAGCTCTGAAGAAACTCTAAACGAAAAGTTTAGACTGCACATTTGTTTTCAATAGCCCAGTACTTTACAAGACAAAGGAAAGGTTGAAAAATGCTGATTGACTTCAGAACTCAATCTCTGACTAGCACAGTACTTTGATTAAGAAGGATAGTATTCAGGTTGATAAATTTTCACTCTCAGAAAAAAAAAAAAAAAAAAAAAAAAAAGATGACTGGTACTGTAGCATACAAGGACTAAATAATGGCAACAGCATTTGTCTTCCATACCTGAGCTAACTGAAGAACATCTTTTTCATTCAGTCAAAAACAAAATACAAGATTCCTCATGAATCATAAGCTTTCAAAGCCTTGAAGTGGAAGACTTATTAAATAGGACTGTCTCATCAAAGATTATCCTTAGGGATAAGACTTGTTTATGTGTTTTGTCCAAGAACAGCTAAAAGTGAATCACAAGCAGAATATGTGTCAACAAAGTAGTGCTCTTTGGGGGGAAAAAGAAAGAAAGAAAGAAAGAAAGAAAGAAAGAAAGAAAGAAAGAAA
>JAPSGF010000003.1:28594722-28641732 GCA_035772895.1 Perdix hodgsoniae | reverse complement strand
AAAGAAAGAAAGAAAGAAAGAAAGAAAGAAAGAAAGAAAGAAAGAAAGGAAGAAAGAAAGGAAGAAAGAAAGGAAGAAAGAAAGGAAGAAAGAAAGGAAGAAAGGAAGAAAGGGAAGAAAGGGAAGAAAGGGAAGAAAGGGAAGAAGGGGAAGAAAGGGAAGAAAGGGAAGAAAGGGAAGAAAGGAAGAAAGGAAAGAAAGGAAAGAAAGGAAAGAGTCATCTCCAGATACTTATCCATGGTAATGTCTTCAAGTGACATGTATAGCCTTCTAGTAAAAATACTAGGCAATCGTCTGATGGAATGATACATTCTGTCCTGAGAACAGCCCTTCAAAATCTATGCACTAACTAGAGAGAACCCACAAGAATGTTATCAGAGCTGTAGAATACAATAAGTACGAGAAAGAGAGAAAGGACAGAATTAGTATTGTTTAGTCTGAAACATATCCCATTGAAGCTGATAAAATCTTTAAATGCATACAAAGTTGCTGCAAAAAGAAAGACAGCATGCATGCTTCTATTGGGCAAAATGGGTAAAACAAAAAATAGTTCATAGGAGGAAAGATTTAGGTTAAATTCTTGGAAAATCTTTCTAAAACTGGGGACAATTAAGTATTGAACCAAACTGCAGAAGTAGATACTGGAGTTCTTTTTTTGCTGAAAGCTTCAGTAAATGGAGTACAACATTTCTGTCAGAAAATCTATGTTGCATCCATATGATCCCTACCACATTAGTTTCCTCAGCTCTGCAGAATTCAAAATAATTCCTTGGGAAAAAACTCAAAGTCCAATTCCATCTCTTCCACATAGGTATCCTAGTTGCTTGGCTACAAAAATCATAATTGTTTTTGTTCCTGAATCTTTTTTTTTTTAATTTTTCTTTAAATGATTATTGAAGAAGTTCCAGGTGGGCTGGTAGGTTATGAGGCCCTACTATAGAACTATATTACTTCTGTTCTTTACCAACAGATGATAGAAGTTACAGCATTTCCAAAACCCTGGAGAAGCATGACTTCTGCCTGCTGAAGATAGCTTTAACATTTTCTTAAAGTCATTATTCCAAAACGTAAATGTGAAGCAAGACTGTATCACACCTCCTTGAACGCCAGAATACTGCCTCCTTTATCTCCCCTCTTCTAATAGCTACTTAATGTCAAGATTGCTGCACAGAGATCGTGTCTTCCACGAACAGAGCAAAATCAATTCCTCTGTTACTATTTCTATAACGTAAAACACACATATACTTAAGGAAAATCAGCTCCCTTTTGCTCGTATATCTCATTTTCTATTGCCTTACACCATATGTAAACTTATGCCAAAGTTTGAGTTTTAATTGTTATGGCATGCAGTTAGCTGTTCCCTGTGGAAAGGTTAGAAATCAGAAGAGTGTGGCAGGAAGCATTCTGCAGATTGTTTCCTTGAGATTTCAGCTAGGTAAAAGCTTCTCTAAACAGAGAAGGTGCAGTTCTATTGATCTAATTCACTGCCTTCACCCACAGAGCCTTCCCCTCTCCTACCAGGTTCTGCTTTGAGCAATGGATGCCTGAAAGGAAGAAGGCTGCATATGTTGCAGTTCATCTGGTCCTATCTACCAGAATGAAAAAATGTGGGGGTGACAGAAGTCAAATGATGCCTTCTACTCACACTGAACATTATTTTAAATATTCATATTGTCTAGTTCCTACAAATCTTTCAATCTTAATGTATGTCATACTTAATCGAAGACAAGAAAAGTCACATTTGCAGATGTTTATATTTGATCAACAGTCTTCTGTTTTATTAGCTGTGAGACTGATCTCACGTTTCCTTGGATGTGTCATGTTAACTCTCACCATACTAGATTGCACAAACCATACTGGGTTGCTGGACCAGTCACAAAGAGAAGTGGCTGCTTTAATAATGTGTAATATTTGCACAGTCTTCCAGACTTTCAACAGAGCTTCAACAACAGTGTTACACTGCCAAAAGTATGGGGAAAATATATTTTGGAATGCTTTGTTTTTTTGGAATCACTGACAATTTCAGGGATAACAAAGGAAGTTGGAATACTCTCAAGTTTTAGCTTTACTTTAACAGCTTCCATAGAGAAGTATTAGCTTCAAAATTTGGAGATACGTGGTTCAAGTACACAAAGAGAATTTCTCTGCAGAGAACTTCACTGCTACTTGGGTGGTACTTACACACAAATCTGTCCAAACAATCTTTCTATACTACTGCATACAACTGTACTGCTATATATTATTGAGAAATAGCAGTGCCTTAGTTTGCAGAGCTACTGGGCTCTTGAAGAACTTCATAGATATATACCCACACAGCAGAGGTCATTTCCCTGTGTGGATAAGTCATGAGATCTGGGCCCTTTCTGCAACTGGGAATTCTTTTCCTATTTCGTGTTGTATTCTACAGCATTTTTCTGGAAGCAAAGCCATTTTAATTGTCCTTTGTCCTGCTTCTTAAGCACTGCTCCACCAATGACAAAAAAGATCAGTTCTAGGTAGTATTACATGAGGTCAATGACATGCAATAGTTAGCAGACAAGAATTTGAAAAAAAATCAACGCATCTCATATTTACAGCTATAGAATTATAAAGAAGAAAAAAAAATCCAAGCTTAACAGTATTTGTTTACAAAGCTATATTTTCCTCTGCCCTTCATCATCTGATTTACTAACTAGAGAGAGCAACATAGTTCTTTTAAAGACAATCAAATAATGCAGCAGGGCAGGTCATGAGATACACAGAGAACAGATCTTAGAATTGTTTGAGATGGCAGGAACTATGAAAGGTTATCTAGTCAGGCTCCCCTGAAATGAAGAGGAACACCTACAGCTACATCAGGGTGCTCAGAGCCTGGTCCAGCCTGACCATGACTGTCTCCAAGAACAGGGCACCCACTATATTTCTGGGCTACCTGCTCCAGTGCCTCACTACCCTTATTAAAAAAAACAAAACTTCGTCCTTATTTTCACTCTAAAACTCCTCTGTTTTAGTTCCAAACCACTTTCCCTCATCATTTCACAACAGACCATACTAAAGAATCTGTCCTCTTCTTTCTCATAGCTCTCCTTTAGATACTGAAAGGCTGCTTTTAGGTATCCCTACCCATCTTCTAGCTGCTACAAGCAAAGAAGTAATGAACACTTAAACACAGTAGAAGTACTTGCTACCTAAAGCTGAAGACACCAGTCTGATACAGTAGATTCATCAGTAGGATCAATAACAAAACAAAATAAAAGAATCTGAGAGCTACCATTTCACATTGGGAGTGTCTAGTTTGAAACTGACTTCATAAAGTCAGTGTTCCTCATGGTTGACTTGCTAGTGCACCTAAGTTAGAACTTCTGAACTATATCTGAGTCCACTGTCTGAAGGCTATGGGAGTATGAAGAAAACAGCACTTTCCTTGTATCAGCATTTCCACTCTTCCTGTTCTGAAGTAAACTCTACTTGTTATCAAAAAGACAAGCCAAGAACCCACCTAAATTTAGCACGCATTGTACTGGATGCACGATAAGCCACCCGTTTCCAGATCAGCAACTGCTTTTTGGTAGCAGAACAACTCTGTAGGGCTCCTAGTCCTAGGGAGAATGTGGCTGACACGATAGAGAAATTCATAGAATCATAGAATCACAAGGTTGGAAACAACCTGCAAGATCATCTAGTCCAACTGTCCTCCCATTACCATTGCTACCACAAGCCATATCTTGCAGCTCCTCATCCAGACACCTCTTGAACACTGCCAGAGACGGCGACTCCACCATCTCCCTGAGGCCATTCCAGTGCCTGACCACTCTGAAAGTTTTTCCTTATGTCTAACCTAAACTCTCTCTGGTACAACTTGTGGCCATTTCCTTGGGTCCAGTTTGTTGCCAGGGAGAAGAGGCCAAACCCCTCCTCATCACAACCTCCCTTCAGGAAGTTGTAGAGAGCAATAAGGCCTCCTCTTCTCCAAACTAAACAATCCCAGCTCCTTCAGCTGCTCCTCACAACACTTGTGCTCCAGACCCCTCACCAGTTTCATTGCGCTACTCTGGACATGATCCAGGGCCTCAGTCTCTTTCTTGTAGTGAGAGGCCTAAAACTGAACACAGTACTCAAAATGCAGCCTCACCAGTGCTGAGTACAGGGGGATGATCACCTCCCTGCTCCTGCTGGCCACACTATTTCTAATGCAGGCCAGGATGCCGTTGGCCCTCTTGGCCATCTGGGCACACTGCTGGCTCATGTTCAGCTGAGCATCAGCCAACACCCTCAGGTCCCTTTCCTCTTCACAGTTATCCAGCCACTCAGACCCAGGCCTATCGTGCTGCATGGGGTTTTTGTGTAGAACCCAACATTTGGCCTTGTAGAACCTCATCCCATTCACCTCAGCCCAGTGATCCAGCTTGTCTAGATCCCTCTGAAGGGCCTCCCTACTGTCAGGCAGATCGACACTACCTCCCATCTTGGTGTCATCTGCAAAGTCAGTCCCTTCATCTAGGTCATCAATAAAGATATTAAACAAGATGGGCCCCAGTACTGACCCTTGGGGGACACCAGCTGGACTAAACTCCATTAACCACTACCTATGGTAGTGAGGGCACAGCCCTCTACCCAGTTCCTTACCCAAAGAAGAGTGTCCCTGTCCAGGCCATGGGCAGCCAGTTTTCCCAGAAAAATACTGTGAGAGACCACACTTAAGGCTTTGCTGAAGTCTAGATAGACTGCATCAACAGCCTTTCCCTCATCTACCAGGAAGGTCACCCAGTCATAGTAGATGAGGTTGGTCAAGCACAATCATTTTCATGAACCTGTGCTGGCTGGGCCTGATCCCCTGGACATCATGCACATGCCGTGTGATCTCACCCAAGATGATTTGCTCTGTAACTTTCCCTGGTATCAAGGTGAGGCTGACAGGCCTACAGTTCCCATCCTCCTTACAGCCCTTCTTGCAGATGGGAATCACACTGGAAAGCCTCCAGTCCTCTGGGACCTCTCCAGATAACCATGGTAGATGGTATATGACCATGAGTGCCTCAGCAGTCAACACTGCCAGCTCCCTCAGCACCACAGGATGGAGCCTACCCAGTCCCATGGACCTGTGACAGTCCAGATGAAGGAGTTCTCTAACCATCTCCACCTGAATCACCAGGGGTGTATTCTGCATAGCATTCCAGGCTTCCAGATCAGGGCATAACATTCTCTGAGGAGAACATTATTTTTTTTGAGGATAAAATTGTTTAATACATTTTGAAAACATAAGGATATTATCCTCAAATAACCAAAAATAAAAATTCAAATAATAATATTGAAAAGCAGCAACATGCACCTATAATCTTGATGTATATTATGTATTGAATATACGTTGTGTACATATAAAGATGTATAGTATACATTACTGATTACAGTAGGAAGTAGGAAATTTTGTACTGAAATGTTTTTGTACTGAAAGTCAACTGTAAACTTTTTAAAGAAAAATAACAATAAAAATAATAATAATTAGTGTGAAAATTAGATGTGTTCTTGATCTGTTTTCTTCAGAATATACCTAATTTAAATCTAATTCACATGAATGATTCACAGGCTTGAAGAAAGGCATGTGCTGAATAGGGATTTAAATCTCTGCAATGTCAAAATACTGATTGACGTCATTTCAAAGAGATGCTTTGCTTATATTGTCCAGAACTTCATACACTGTACTGTTTCATTGTCCTTTGGCTGAATGCGTGGCCCCAATTTTGGCTGGGCAAATCATTACTGTTTCAGAAATTTTCTTCCTTGAAATCTTTTTTTTTTTCTTTTTGGTCTTTTTGTTTGGAGCCTACCTCAAACTTCATTCTGCAGTTTAAGCTGCTTTCTTTTCTTTATTGTTGTTGAGGCAGAGTTAGCCTGACTGTAATTCTGTTTAACGTAAATTAATAATTACTTTTCTGGTAAGTCTCCAGTGCTGATAGGACTAGGTCAAATGCCAGAATCCACTGCTAATGGAACAAATTTTAAACAGCTCAGAGTGGAATTCAGGTGTTAAACAAGAGCTTGGTCATACAGTCAACACATATGCTTGTAAATTAAACAGCTCCAGTTTAATTAAACAATATCACTTGCCTAAGCTGTTACTATCTCAGATGTTTCATGTAAGCTAAAGCTAGAAGACAGTCTTAAAACTTTAATGTATGCATATTTATTTGTGCAACCACAAATCCTTTCTGATATCAACTGTGTATTCATTCCTGTGCAATTTCTAAGTTAAATGCATAAATAAGGGTAAAACCTATGATAAAAAGGTATAAACATGAACAGTCCAAACATTAAAAGAGCATATAAACATATGCAAAATTTTCCTTCTGATAGGACAGGTCATAATGTTGTAAATCAATTAATAATCTATCTCACTGTTATTACATTGATTGATGTCATTGATTTGTTAAGTAGCAAATAATAGTGTACAATATTTCTTTCAATCTCTCAAGTGGACTGCAGTCATACTATATATTTTAGCAAAAGATAACTAAGAAGAACAGATTAAATCCCAGCATTCAGAAGTATTTCAGAATGACACTGAAGACTATAAAGGGAACTTTAATGGCTATTGAAAAACGCTGTCATTGAATTTTCAATTCATAAATCAAGAATATGAATAATAAAGCAAGCAGTAGATGGAAAACAGACCACTGTAAAAAATAATTTAATGTTTGTTCTAGTTCTTTTGTGCCTTTACTAAAGAAAAGTAAGAAACAGCACCCACACAGAAGAGAAGAAATTGGATGGGCAGTTCAGAAATGTATGACAGTGTGACTTAAACTCTGTGATCTTTTATAGCCACTGAAGGTCAGGAACGAGAGCACTGTTACACAAATTCACACTAAGGATACTCTAACACTTCACCCAGAGCCCAGTAAGCGAAGAGTCTAAAACTAACTTCAATGAATTTCAAATCATTTCCAGTTAAAGAGCAGTTACAATTACATGGAAATTCATTTCTTGTCTTCCATTTGTTTCTGTAGGGGAAAAAAGTACATCTGTGCACTTGCACATAGACAAAAGTTATCCAAGTCTCACACTACATTTCTTGCTTTCTTCTGCCAGAAGTGATGTGCCCAAAGAGTTTTCCAACCAAGTAAAACCAAAACATATGCATTGCCATCTGGAGAGCAGAACTGCTTCAGGAGTTACTCTCTGAGGTCAGCAGATGATACAGCCGAGTAATACCCTGGTGCTTTATGAAACAGTGTCTCAGTTCAGGAATTAGTCCAGTCAAAACCACGTTGTACATTCTTAGCCAATGAAACATGGCAAATGAGGCTGTAATCAAATAAGACTACCAGGTCAAATGAAGAAAGACAGTGTTCGTGGACCTACAGTACAGAAAAGAGAGATTTTGACTTTCAAAAGTGTCTAGCAGCATTAAAATACTGAAAGATTTTTTTTTTTAAGTTGTATTTTCCTTTTGAATCACTATTATAGACCTGAGAAATATTAGCACACAAAACATAATTTCACAGGCCCAGAAAATAAACATTTATTTCAGAATTGCTATGTTGTGTAATTGAAGTCATAATGTGATTTAAGACATTCACTGAACATTTAAGACATTGAAATGCCTAATTCATGAAGGAATCACTTTAATGGCAGAATAAGTCTAGTAGAGTGGTACCAAGAACCTAAAATATGACTATCAGTAATATGTGAGGTCAAATGATTTTCAACTGATTGTTGAAATTTATTATTAATTATTTATGTATAATTTATTTATTTATTTATTTATTTATATAATTTATTTATTTATATATTTATTTATTTATATAATTTATTTATTTATAATTATTTTTTAATTATTTATTATTATTATTGAATTTATTGTTGGCAACAATAAAGTAAGAATAATACAAAAGTGAATGTAAGAAGATGCAGAATAAAATTCAAGGCTAAATAACATAGTACCAAGAGTCTTTTCTGAGGAGATTTTACTGCTGAAAAGAAAGTTTCAAGATTATGGGCAGTTTTCTCAGTGGAAATAAGACCAAAAGAGGAGAGTTTGTATGCTAAGCACTGAAGGAAGTGCTGGAAGAATTAGGTTTCTGCTTTTCTCATTAGAGTCTTTTTCTTACCTTGCATAATTATGTTCATTTACTGACAAAATAAAGACTGCCATAAAAATAATGTACAGTGCATGCCATATATTTGACACAGAAGCTTGCCTGAATTGTGCAAGATAGAATAGTCATACAGAACTGGATGATCTAATTAAATAAAGTAGTCTAGCTGAAGGCCTCCAAATTAAATTCCAGATATTCTTTTCAAACTACTTAGGGAACTGAGCAAGCAATCTATATTATTATTATTATCATTACCATCTCTAAAATTATTTCACTTCTGTGGTTTCAACATTTTTTGAAGCTACTTACATAAACAGCTACACACAGACATATTTTTGTGGATAGACAAAATGTTGTCCATTTCTGTCTAGGATCACAGAATCACAGAATCATCAAGGTTGGAAAAGACCTAAAAGATCATCCAGTCCAACCATCACCAATACTCCCCAGCTAAATCCTATCCCTCAACACAACATCCAAACGTCTCTTGAACACATCTATGTTCGGTGACTCCACCACCTCCTTGGGCAGTGCATTCCAGTGCCTGACCACCCTTTCCGAGAAGTAATATTTCCTAATGTCCAGCCTGAATCTCCCCTGGCGCAGTTTGAAACCATTGCCTCTAGTTCTATCACTGTGTACACGAGAGAAAAGGCTGACCCCTAGCTCACCACAACCTCCCTTCAGGAAGTTATAGAGTGCTATAAGGTCTCCCCTGAGCCTCCTCTTCTCCAGGCTGAACAATCCCAGCTCCTTCAGCCGCTCCTCATAAGGCCTGTGCTCCAGGCCCCTCACCAGCTTCGTAGCCCTCCTCTGAACACGTTCCAGGGCCTCAATGTCTTTCTTGCAATGAGGGGCCCAAAACTGAACACAATACTCGAGGTGCGGCCTCACCAGTGCAGAGTACAGGGGGACAATTACCTCCCTATTCCTGCTAGTAACACTGTTTTTGATGCAAGCCAGGATGCCGTTAGCCTTCTTGGCCACCCGGGCACACTGTCGGCTCATGTTCAGCCGAGCATCAATCAACACCCCCAGGTCCGTTTCCTCCACACAGTCCTCCAGCCACTCCGCCCCAAGCCTATAGCGCTGCCTGGGGTTGTTGTGGCCAAAGTGCAGGATTTGGCTTTTGGTCGTGTTGAACCTCATCCCGTTGGCTTCAGCCCAGCTCTCCAGCCTGTCCAGATCCCTCTGCAGGGCCTCGCTACCCCCAGGCAGATCCACACTCCCAGCCAATTTGGTGTCGTCTGCGAACTTACTGAGAGGATGTTATGTATGTATACATAATCCATAAGATGAGTAGACAAGCAGTAAGTGTACTGTGTAAAAAGCACTATTTTTAGTTGACCAACTTTACCCTGCTGAATTGCATCTCACAAGAGCAACTTCCTATTCTCTTATGGTCCCTGCATGCTTCACACAGAAGGATATGTGTGCTTGAGACCAACAGCTTGCTATACAAAAGTGAGATAGGTGTGAAATTTCTTATAGGAGTTGTTGCAAGAGATCTACAGAAGGAAAAACAAAGGCAATCAAAAGACAAACTATTGTCTACAAAATAACAATGCCTATAAATATGACTTTATCTTGAAAGCCATAATGCAAGACAATTTAAGGTAAACCGTCTCTTTTCTAAACATTTTCTGACAAAATTAAAATTTTTCACACAATTGCAAATGACTATTCACTGCTAAAAAAAATTTTGGTTCTCAATTAATAAAAAGAACCTTTGTTGGTGAGCAAGAACATTTATTAAACTAATTGTGTTGTTAAAGAAGTTAGGAATCTCTAATACCTGTATCATATTTATATTACGCCAATAGAGAAAAAAAGCAGTGAAAAAGTAAGTGAATGTCACCCGATGGAAATGTATTTTTTCAGGAGTGTAATATCTAAAATTCTCAGCATAGAAAGGTCAGCAGGAGTCCTTTCGTTGATTTCAATTATAATTCACTTAAGTACTTTTCTATTTATTCTGTATTATGTAGATGAAATTATGAAAGTTCTTTCTATACAGTTCTACAAGTTTCACTCTGAAAGGCAAGTAATTTAATACAGGACTTGCATGCTTTCCACAGAAAGCCTTTGGCTGCCCTCCTTTGAGAACCCCTAACAGTTTGGATTCCTTGTGCACTCAGAATGAAAGGATTTCCTTCTTATACTCCCCCAAGACCAGTTTTAATAGTAGCTTCTCATCTTTCCAGTGAAGGATTCTCTGAACTGTTAGGCTTTAAAATTAATTACCAGCTACTTTTTTCTCACCAAACATGTTCTCCGCTATAATGGAAACAAATATCAGTTAGGACTAGATTTTAATATATCTTCTCCTTTTTGAGTTTCCCATAGTTAAAACAACTTTGGCTGCCAGGGTACAGAAAGAGAAACAGATATGATGTCAATAGATTTAAACTTTCCGTAACTCTGATACTTATTTCTGCCAAATATTTGCTTTTCCGTTCTTTTCAGACAAGAAAAATCCAAATCAATGGTCCAAAAGTATATACTTATATCTTTACCAAGATTCAATTTCCCAGTAAAGTCATTGATGCAAAAATTTAATTACACTTAAAATTATATAAAAAAAAGATTGATTCCATTTCTTTTTAGCATGTTAATTATTGATTTAACCAAATTAGCTTACTAGGAGTTCAATAGAACAGAACACTTTGTTACTACAAGCTGAATGAAAGCAAGAACAGTATTTAAACATTAGCATTTAACTACATATAGAATAGTATATTTCACTTTCTCTGGGCACTAATATATAACCTAATTGTTTATGACAGGTGATCTTAGCAGAAAAACAACTGTGATAAAGCTAGTGATAACTTGGTAAATATGCAAATTAACTGGTAATTAATCAAATAAGAAAAAAATGCTATATATGAACTCCCCAGTAATCCCTTATTCCTGCCTTTCTCTGAGACATGCTGAATTGATCCTCTTGTATTTGTAACCTCGCCTTCAGTTCATATCATCATCAGTTAACCTCTTCAGTGTTCAATTCATGAAAGTCTAGTCTCAAATCCAGCAAAGCAAGGTAGTTACAGACTTTAATTAGACTTAATATCTTTAAGCATATGATTAGTCCTAGCATTGCTATGCAGCCGGACAGCCAAACTGTGAGATACCATTTTTATCTTGAGTTGAGCATGCAATTAAGGTCATCACTGAATCAAGTGTGTTCTCTCAACTGAGGATCATGCATCAGGGTCTCACCTACAAGCACTGCATTTATTTCAAGTCTTCTTTCGAGTCCCTCATGTTGTGAGAGATTGTGCACATAGCAGGGTTGTTAACAAATAAAACTACTTATCAGTGAGTGTAACTCTTTAAGAATTGTAATCTACAGCACGGTCCTGTTTTGGAGATTTTATAGCAATACCCATTAGTAAACTCATTCCCTATTTTCCTTAACATGGTCATCAGAGAAATGCTTTGAATAGCACTTAGCTCCCTTCAGGACAATCAACCATTGGAATAGATTGGAATAACTAGTAATATTGAGTTCACTTACTTATACATGGCAAGTCAAAGACCACCAGCTATTGTTTTATAAGCTTTTTTATCTGTTCACATGTATATTCAAATTTTAATAGCCAATACAATAAATCCTACGAACAGATACAGACCTTAGAGCTTTCTCAGAAAAACAAAATCTGTACAGCCATCATAGCTCACAACAGACCGTTTTTGAACATTTCTGTTGTAGTGCATGACTGCATTGAGAAGAGACCATAAAGCATTGTGATTTAATGTTTTATTATTCTAATTTGTTTATCAAGTTTCGCTGTGTGAACTCATTTCAGTGGCATAAAAGCATTCCTCTTTCATGTGGAATGACCAGCTGGTCACTTTTTAATACATGCGGACTTCTCTACAGAACATAGTATAATAGCACACAACAGAGCATCAAGGATAACTTTCTGGTCTAAGTATTACAAAAAACAACCAGAAATGAATCATTGTTGAATATAGTGCAAAGAAGGCAGTAATAGTGTCTCGTAATAGGATACAAGCAGAATAGAAAGCAGATAAGAGGAAAAAAACTGGCTCACGCCTGACAAAACCCAGTAGCAGCCCAAAACAAGTACAGAAAGATATTGCTTCCTTGACTGCTAACCCTTAAATGAGCGTGAGGAGGGGTGGCTCCAGGTTTCACTCCTTCTGATCACTCAGATGCATTGCTTGTACCTGAGCTCCCTGGTTTAGCCATGCCTTCTTACCTGGTGCTTAATCATTGATTGTTCAGGTAATGCTGCTTCAGGCTCATAATAGAGTTTAAGAGTGAAAGCTGTTTGAGCTGTAACAATTATGTCCTGGTTGTGTTTGTGATCTTGTGAAATATGGGCCTAACAAAGAGTAAACTCAGGACCCTAAACTTCAGAAGAGCTAACTTCCAGCAGCTTAAGAAATTATTGGATGAGATCCTAGAGAAGATGTCCATAAGGACAAAGGAACTGACTAGAATTTGTGCCTAAGGATGCCTTTCTGAGAGCACAAGAGCTTCCTATCAAGTAGTATAAGAAATCAAGCAGAGAAGGCAGAAAACCAGTATCACCATCTCTAGTCAAACTGCGTGATGAGAAGAAAATGAGGAGGCAGTGGAATCAGAGGCATGTGGCTTGGGAAGAATTCAGTGATGACATCCAAATGTTCAGAAAGAGCATCAAGAAAGCAAAGGCACAGACTGAACTGAAATTGAACTTAGCGATGGAGATGAAAAATAACACGAAGGGATTTGACAAGCACCTTGATCAGAAGAGACAGACAAAGGATAATGAAGCCTCTCTGATCAGTGAGAAGGAAGAACTGACTTCAGCAGACATGTAGACAGCTGAGGTAATCACTGAGAGCTTTTCCTCAGTCTTCACTGGCAGTCAGGTTTCCCAAGCCTCCTGTGTTCTAGAATTTCTAGGTGGGGGACAAGGGAGAAAAATCCCTACTAGTGCAAGAGGAGAGTCAGTCTGAGATCTCCTCAGACTTGTACACTAAGTATGTACAAGTCTGTGGGACCAGATGACATGAATCCCAGAGTCCTGAAGGAACTGGCCAATGTACTTACCAAGACACTCTCCATAATATTTGAGAAGTCATGGCTGTCAGGTGAAGACTCCAGTGACTGGAAAAAGGGAAACATCACACTCAATTTTAAGAAAGGTAGAAAAGAAAACCCAAGAACCCACAGGCTGGTGAGCCTGGCTTCTGTGTCTGAGAAGATCATGGAGTAGATCCTCCTGCAAGTTATGTAGAGGTGTATGCACAGCAAGGAGCTGAGGCACAAAGGCCAGTGTAGCTTCACTAAGGACAGATCATACCTGATCAGTATGGTAGCTTTCTATATTGGAGTGACTACACTGGTAAACTGACATCAGCTACCTGGAATACTGGAAAGCCTTTGAAATGGTCCTGCACCACATTCTTATCTCTAAATTGGAGGGACATGGATTTGAAAGTATATACAGACAAGGAATTGATTGGATGGTTGCAGCCAGAGGGTTGTGGTAGACAGGTGAAATCAGGTCATCAGTGGTGCCCCCCAGGTGTCCCCCAGCCTTCTGAGCTGCGAGTATACACTGATGGTTCATGTTATGCTTTTCATCCACCAGAACCTCCCATCTTCTTCTCAGCAGAGCTGATCTCAAGTAATTATCCCAGCCTATACACATATATAGGATTTTCCCAATCCAAGTGCAGCACCTTGCATTTGGCCTTGTTGAATCATATTTGGTCCACATGTGCTCATTTTGCACTCCTGTCCAGGTCTGCCTCAGTGTCATCCCTTCCTTCTTTTGTATCAGCTGCACCACTCAGCTTGGGTTCATCCACAAGCTGGTTGATGTACTCTACTCCTCTGTCTGTGTCATTTATAAAGATACTGAAGAGCACAGACTGCCAGGGAATGACTGGCCTTCACCTGGACCATAGACCACAAAAATCAGAAAGTACAGAAAGTGTACTTTCTGTAAGTTACAGTGCAGTAACTTGCTAATGAAGAAGGTTTTAATAACTAAAAGAAGGTTTTATACAGTTTTGAGGCTGGAATCTCAAATCAAACTGACAACTTGGGAACTAGATGTGTCTAGATTGTCTCTCTAAAGACAAACTAGATGTGTCTGGTTCCCATCTCAATATTACCATGGTAAAAAACAGACTAATAGCACAGTAAATTCTTCATTGGAGTCTAGAGACTAGGATGACTTATCATCCATAAGGGGGTAGCAATAGGACAGTAGGAAAGAGTTTTAAACTGAACGAGGGTAGATTTAGACTAGATATTAGGAAGAAATTCTTTACTATGATGGTGGTGAGACGCTGGAACAGGTTATCAAGTGAGGCTGTGAATGCACCCTCACAAGGAAGCATTCAAGACCAGACTGGATTGGACACTGAGCAACCTGGTCTAGAGGGAGATGTCCCTGCCTATAGCAGGGGGTTGAAACTAGATGATCTAGAAGGTCCCTTCAAACCCAAAGCATTCTAAGGTCCAGTGTTGTCCTATAATATTCCTGTTCAATTTTTTTTTTAACATTTATGAAACATGTTCTCTCTAAAGACAAATAGAAAAAATTTGACTCCAACATTTCTCCTCACATCTTTGTGATTCAGACTACCTAACACAAGCATATGTCTCTTGATCAAGAAAAGTGAAATATAACTGTAAACAAGATAAATATTTGGATTAAATACAAATCACTTTTTTAATAGAGGCTAAACCTTCACAACTGCTGATAGAGGCTCTGGGACTTCTGTTTTTATACTGATTTTGTTATGCCCATAGAAAATTGATCCTGGACTGAATTTTTCATTATAAGAAACAGCTCCTGCCTTCCATTTACTCATGTCCATTGTGAATATATTCATTAAACCTCCTCTGCTACCATTCTGCTTTCACTCAAGTACTCTGTTTGTTTGTTTATCTTCTACAGAATTACATATTTTTCTCCTCTTTTTTTATTTTAATTTTTCATTCAGCTGCTTAGCAGAATGCCAGTACATGGTCTATCGTCATTTCAGTTGTGGGTAAGGTCTCATTGTTTTCCATTCAGACATAGAAATGCTTTCCTAAAACAGTTTGCATTTGCAATCTTTTCAGTCTACTTCAGTATTAAACTTTCCCTTACTCATTGTCTTCATGTGGTTTTTCTCCTATAGAAATGACTATTGTCTGGTCTCCAGAGAGTACAGTTGTGCCGCAGCACCTTTCTCAGCTTGCGTCACTCGAACATCATAGTCTGGAAAGGGTTTTCCATTTTGCGGTTCACCCATTTTATTTCCTTTGCCTTCTCTGAATTCTTAGTAAGGAGGGTTTTTTTTTCTTTCTTAACTGCAGGGCTTAAGGGATCACTACATTGCAGTTATTTGTGGCTTGGCGTTCAATCACTTTCTCTCTCATCTTACAATATTACCCTCCACCAGTTAAAAATTCTAAAGTAGCTAGCTTCTCAACATAAGAAGCCAGACAACAGAGAGAAGAATATTTCTTTCCACTTTTTATTTTCATTTAAAGCTATCAGAAGTGGAATGCCCTTGTAGCTTCTGGAAAAAAATGGTGCAAAAGTATACTAACTACCTTTGTAATCTACAAGCACAAAGAACAAAGTCACAGCTATTTCTGCATAAGTCACATCTTGCCAGTGTGACCTTTAAAGACTGCTAATGCAGTCTTTAACTAAGTCTGATCTGAGACAGCCAGCATGGCTTCACTAGGGGCAGATATTGTCTGAACAATCTGGTGGCCTTCTAAGATAGGTGATGATGGTATCAGTGGACAGGGGAAGGGCAACAGATGTCATCTACTTGGACTTCTGCAAAGCTTTTGACATGGTCCCTCACATATTATATTGTATATCACATCATATCGTCATATCATCTGCAATATCATATCATCATTGAATCTTCCTTCTCTCTAAATTGGAGAGGTGTGGATTTGAGGGATGGACTGTTTGATGGATTAAGAATCTGTTGACTGGGCTCATGCAAAGGGTTGTGATGTCAAAGTGTTCCATGTCTGTTGGAGGCCAGTCATAAGCGGTGTACCCCAGGGGTCAATCTTGGGACTAGTGCTCTTCAACATCTTTATCGATGACATAGATGACGGCATTAAGTGCACCATCAGCAAGTTTGCAGATGACACAAAGCTGAGCAGTGCAGCCAATATATTGGAAGGAAGGGAAGCCATCCAGAGGAGATGGACAAGACGGAGAAGTGGGCCCATATGAACCTAAGGCCAAGTGCAAGGTGTTGCATCTGGGCTGGGGCAATCCCAGGTATTTATACAGACTGGGGGAAAGTCTAGAGGAGGGCCGCTAAGATGATCAGAGAGCTGGAGCATCTCTCCTATGAAGAAAGATTGAGTGAAGGAGAAGGAGCCTTGGAGAAGGCTCTTTGGAGACCTCACTGCAGCCTTCCAATACTTGAAGGAATCATATAAACAGGAAGGGGAATGACTCCTTGCATTGCTTGATAGTGATAGGACAAGGGAGAATGATTTTAAACTAAGATGCAAGATCTAGGTTAGATATTAGGAGGAAGTTTTGCACACAGAAGTTGGTGATGCACTGGAACAGGTAGCCCAAGGAGGTTGTGAATGCCCCATCCATGGAGGCATTTAAGGCCAGGCTGGATGTGGCTCTGGGCAGCCTGGTCTGGTGGCTGGCGACCCTGAACACAGCAGGGGGGTTGAAACTAGATGATTTTTTACATCTTTTTCAACCCAGCCCATTCTATGATTCCATGATAAGCTTTCGTGAGTGACATCATTCTACTCACTGAAGTACATCTCTGCTGGGACTGAACTTAGACTTTCGTCAACTGCATCATCTTTATAGGATATTCCTCATTTCAGAAAATAGCAAGAAAGTAAATATAAGCACTTAAGTTCTTGAAAGTAGGTTTATCTTTATATACCATTATAGTTACATATGGTATATAAAATTTCTACATTTCAATATATTCAGAAGTGCCCATTTAAAGCTATTCTTCATCAATTACCAATGCAGGGGCAAGCCTTGTGTCAGAGAATTCCCCAGTTAACCTAGTTTTAGTATAACTTAGAAGTTCATAAGTTATTATAGATTGTGTTCCATAATAATAACAAAATGTGTTCAATGAATGACTTTCCCTCAATTAAGGTTAATAGGTAACTAATAGTTAATTTTAAAATGCAGTGACACTCGTCTACTAAAAGACTAGCTATAATGTTTCTGAAGTATTTACTTGCTAAAATGAAGAGACACTTAATTTCAAGAAGCTCATGGAGATAATACTGTCTAGAACTAACACAGCCCCATCCGTTTTGGCAGGATTTCTTTATGGTTAGAAATAGTCATGGGACAGCAATATTAGGTGAGCTTCCAATACATGGAAATCAGCACTACCTTCTGTAATACACTGCAGATGTCAAACAAGGTTCAGTATAATGACAAATAGATAGCCATGAAACAGTTTTCATATAGCATGAAAGTCTAAATATTGCCAGCTTTTACTGTAAACTAACAGAAGTTCTTCTAGTATCTTGATGTTATTTTATTTTTCTGCACAACACAATCTACTGTGCTAATGCAGATAGACTACTTCAGGGAGTAGGATAAGATTAATGTGTTATTCTACTTTAAATATTAAAAGTTATGAGTTTTACAGTGGAATATAAGTTTATTTTAAAAGGAAAAATGTTCTCCAAGTTTATCTGAAGTATGCAGGGCACTTTGCTGCATGATTAAGAATTTGAATTAAGGCCTTTAAAATACCATGCCTGAAGTGGACACTCGGTTAAACTTTATTCTTGGAAACATATGTTCTCATACAGTTAACTTATAGCAATAAACCCCTAGAAATGAGTCAAATTTTTCTCTTGGATTCAGTTAGATTTGGATCATATGATTAAACATAATCAGTTATAGAAACTAGCATCTAATTTTGAATAATAGAAAGAATTGATCTGTAATAATTCTAGAATAGTCATAATACAAATAATAATAGAAACAAAGATCTGTGGTGCAACAGAGACAGCACTACAGATCCAATCACTCATCCAATAACAAAGGTTCTACTCTTTCACAGTGAGTAAGAACGCATATCGTAATCAATTGAAGGGCACTACTGTCATTTCTCCCAGAAACAAAATGCAGAGAGTACAGTGCCTTCTACACCACAGATATATATGAAACGGAAAAAAAGGAGCTACCTCATCATCAAAGCTTCTAGATTTTGGTTTGTAATGCTTGCACTCTTTAAAATGCTCTTTGAAACACCTTATACCCATTTTCTCTCTGAGACATCAAATATTGACAAGAAAAGGGACATTTCTTTCAGTTGGAATACTATTTCCTGAATTCAGATCTGTCAATAATAATGAATTTAAGTACAAAATATAAGAAAACAGATATTCATTGTAAGAGTATCTGAAATTTTTCTCCCTTGTTTATAAATCAGTTTATCAAGGTCGGAGGAAGGTATTCTCTCCTACTACATGATAACAGTATTTATCAGTGGGAAAGGCTACATAATACATTGCATGTGGTCTTTAAAAACAGCAATCATTGAATGCATAAAAATGATTCTGAAACATCACAGTTTATTTATGCTGTTGGCATTGCTGTTTTTAAAAGTCAAGACTTCTGTTTTGCTGCTCGAGGCAGCACTATGGGTTCAGGAATATGTCTGAAATGCTTATATACCTACACACAAAGTATCAGGAACAAAACAGACTAACTGAAAGCTTTGGCACATTCCCAAAGATATGATATCACTGGAATTGATAAGACTTGACAAGACTAGCTCCAGGACTGGAGTGCTAGGATTGAGGGCTGTAGACTGTTCAGGAGCAATAGGCAAGGCAGGTAAGGTGACGGTGTTGTGTTGTGTGAGAGATTAAAATATCTCGTCCTCTCTACTAGAAGTGTAGTAGAGAGTATCTTGGCAAGGACTAAGGAAATAGATCACAGAATCACCAGATCATTAGGGTTGGAAGGAATCTCTGAAAATCACCAAGTCCAAAGCCTCTGCTAAAGCAGGTTCCCTACAGTAGGTTATACAGAAAAGAGCCCAGGCAAGTTTTGAACATTCCCAGAGTGCACTCCCCAGTCTCTGCAGGTAATTTGTTCCAGTGCTCCATCACCCTCGAAGTCCTTTCTCAGATTCAGATAGAGTTCCTCATGTATTACTTATTTGGTCACTGGTCACCAATGAAAAGAGCCTGGCTCCTGACACCTGCCTTTCAGATATTTTAAAACGTTTGTAAGATTCCCTCAGTGTTTTCTTCTCCAGGCTGAGCAGTCCCAAGTCTCTAAGCCTTTCTTCATAAGCATGTTCTCCAGGACTCTAATAATCTTCGTGGCCATCTGCTGAACTCTCTCCAGAAGTTCTCCATCTTTCTTGAACTGAGGAGCCCAAAACAGGAAACAGTATTCAGAATGTGGCCTCACCAGGGCAGACTAGATGAGGAGAATCACTGTCCTCAACTTGCTGGCCACACTCGTATCAATGCACCCCAGGACACCATTGGCCGCCTTGGCCACTAGGGCACACTGCTAACTCATGACCAACCTGACATCTACAAAGACACACAGGTTCTTGTCCACAGAGCCCCTGGTTGAGAGGCTGGTGCATTCCTCAGAAGGTGTGGGAATCTGCACTTACCCTTGTTGAACCTCATCAGGTTCCTCTCTGCCAAACTCGCCATCTTGTGCAGGTCTTGCCGAACAGCAGCACAGCCTTCTGATGTGTCAACCACTTCTCCCAGCCTTGTATCATCAGCAAATTTGCTGAGGTGCATTCTATTCCTTCATCCAGGTCACTGATGAAGATGCTGAGCAAGATTGTACCCAGTACTGACCCTGGGGAGCACTGCTAATAACAGGCCTCCAACTGGAGGCCAACTACAGGCCTTGCTAGCTAGAGACCTCTGCTCCACTGATTACATACTCTGAGCTCTGCAAGTCACCCAGTTCTCAATCCACCTCACTGTCCAGAACTGACTGCTTTTTCAAGAATGATGTTTTAAAAGCCCCATAGCAGGAAATCCTTCAGTGCCACAAGACAGGAAAGGAGAGCAGAACAGCCTGGCCGAACAGGGAACTCCTTGAGAAGATTGAAAAAGAAGAAAAGGAAAAAAAAAAAAATGAAGGTCAGGTTTCAGAGGGAGAGCAGAGAGCGGAAGTTTGCTTCTGCGGGGAGAAAAAATGAAAAGCTAAAACTGAGCTGGAGTTGGCACAGACCAGTGTGGTGCCAGCAGCAAACTCTTTTAAAAGTTTGACAGCAGCAAGAGGAGGTCAAAAGAAAACACTGATAGTTAAACAACCATAGAATCATAAAATTATACAGTCCTTAGAGTTGGAAGGGACCATTAAAGTCCAACTCCTCTGCAGTGACCAGGAGTATCCACAGATAGATCAGGGTGCTCACATCCTGATCCAGCCTGGCCTTGAAAGTATCCAGGGATCCAGAGAGTGGCATCCATCATCTCTCTGGGCAACCTGTTCCAGTGCCTCACAACCCTTACTGTACAAGACTTTTTCCCTATATCCAATCTAAATCTCACCTCCTTTAGTTTGAAACCATTTCCCCTTGTCCTGTCACATCAGATCCTACTATAGAGTCTATCCCCTTCTTTCTTACATCTTTAGATACTGCAGGCCATGCTCAGGTCTCACTGGAGCCTTCTCTTCTCCAGGCTGAACTTCCCAAGTTCAGCCTTGCTTGTCCTGACATCATAGGGGAGGTGTTCCACTCCTTGGATCATTTTTGTGGCCCTCCTCTGAATATGCTCCATCGGGTCTACGTATGTCCTGTACTGAGGACTCCACATCCGAACACAGTACTCCAGGTGAGGCCTCACCAGCACAGAGAAGAGGGACAGGATCACCTCTCTCACCTTACTGACCCTGCTTCTCTTTATGAAGCCCAGTATACAATTGGCTTTCTGGGCTGTGAAAGCACACTGCTGGTTCATGTCAAGCTTACCATCCACCAGTACCCCAAGGTTCCTCTTCATCAGGGCTGTGCTCAACCATCTTACCCAAGAGCTTGCATTGTCAATGAGGTTGTCTCGACCCTTACATTTGGCTTTATTGTACCTCATGAATCTGTCTATGTCCTGCTGGATAGCATCCCTTCCTCAGGTATGTCAACCACATCCCACAGCTTGGTGTCATCTGCAAACTTACTGAGGGTACACTCAACCCTACTGTTGATGTCACCGTTCAAGATATTAAAGAGTATTGGTCCCAGCACTGACTCTTGGGGGACACCATTCATCGCTGATCTTCACCCAGACATGGAGCACTGGACTCAGTGTTGCAGACAGTTCTTTGTCCACCATACAGTTCACTCATCAAATCCATATCTTTCCAAATTGAGGAGAATAATGTTTTAATGTATTCAGGAAGATGGCTGCCTCAATAAGTAACAGTGAGAAAAAGGTGGAGATGTTTAATGCTCTTTTTGCCTCCATTTTTAATAGTAATAATAGAACTTGGGCTGCCTGCACCTCAGACTTAGAAAACCATCACTGGAGGAACAGTGACTTTTCACCTGTGGTCACCAGATTTGTAAGGGAACAGCTGGATCAGCAAAATGTTCACAAATCTATGGTGTCTGATGGGGTTTGGCCCAGAGTGCTTATGGAACCAGCAGACATCATAGTTCAACAATTTAGCAAAGGTTGTGAAAATATGTGGAGGTCTGACTGGAAGCTAGTCAGTATCATATCCATCTACAACAAAGGCTTGAGAAAAGACCAGGAAACTACAGACGTGTCAGTCTAACCTCAGTGCCTGAAAAATTCATGGATAAAATTATGTGTATGTGTTACTGAAAGTCGATTAAAGAACAAAGCTATTTTCAAGCATAGTCACCATGAATTCATCAAGGGAAAGTCCTGTCTTAGTAATTCAATCTCCCTTTACGATAAGGTGAGCTGCTTAATGGATGAAGGTGTCACGGGGTGCTCTCTAGAGCTCACTCGTGACAGCGGGGACAAAACCCGGGGAGAGAAAGCACGAAGCGCCTCCCTTCTCCAGCGGCGCGGCGCGGCCCGGCCACGTGCGCTCCGAGAGAGGGGAAAGAAAAAAACGGCGAGTGGGTCTAGGAGGGAAGGAATGAAAAGAAAGGAGCGATCTGAGAACGAACGGCAGTTTAATGAACCAAATAATGCTAAACAACAACAGAGAGTTTCAACAGGGAGAGAAATAGAGCTAAACCTCACCGACGAGCTGTAGGAGGCGGGAAGCTGCGACCACGTTGTCTCCTCACGGGGGAATCGCGCGCGAAGAAAAAAAAACTCCGTCCCCTTTTCCGGCTACCCCTCCCCCCCATGCCCAATTAAGGCAGTCCATAGGAAAGAAAAAAAAAACTCTCCCCTTAGCTCCCATTATCCTGCATGATGTTCTGATGTGGAATAGCAACGCAAACCAAAGAAATTACAAAACCATAACATTCCACCCCTTATTCCACATCACTACATCATGCTTAACATTTATCAACATACAAACAGAACAGCAATTAACATATATTACATATGTACATACATGCATATATATACACACACATGGACTCACTGACTACACTCCCCCAGCATCAAATTCCCCTGTGGCACACACTGAACATCCCCATCCTTCTGCATCACCCACCAAGTGCACCCAGGTCCGTGTGCAAAAACAGTTCCACGGAGGGGTTTCCCCTTTCCGGAGGCTGGGAGCACCCAAACTGCTTTTCCCAGCATACTCTTTATATGCACTACAGGGACCTTGTCTCCCTCCACAGTCCGCAGGGAGTTGGAGCGCGTAGGGCCGTCTCGGTTGGCTGATCCTCGGGTGTTTACCAGCCAGGTGGCTTCTGCTAAATGTCTCTCCCAGTTCTTAAATGTTCCGCCACCCATCGCTTTCAGCGTGGTTTTCAGCAAACCATTGTGGCGCTCGATCTTACCAGCGGCCGGTGCATGGTAGGGGATGTGATAAACCCACTCGATGCCGTGTTCTTTGGCCCAACTGCTCACCAGTGAATTTTTGAAGTGAGTCCCATTATCTGATTCAATTCTCCCAGGGGTGCCATGTCGCCACAGGATCTGCATCTCCAGCCCTAATATGGTGTTTCTGGCAGTGGCATGGGGTACCGCATATGTCTCAAGCCACCCAGTGGTTGCCTCCACCATGGTGAGCACATAATGCTTACCATTACGAGTCCGTGGCAGGGTGATGTAATCGATCTGCCATGCCTCCCCATATTTATACTTTTCCCATCGCCCTTCCCCCCAGAGAGGTCTCATCCTCTTGGCCTGTTTGATCATGGCACAGGTGTCACAGTCATGAATTATCTGTGCCACAGCGTCCATAGTTAAGTCCACCCCTCGGTCTCTGGCCCACTTATGTGTTGCGTCTCTACCTTGATGGCCCGAGGTCTCATGGGCCCACCGAGCTAGGAACAACTCTCCCTTATTCTGCCAGTCCAGGTCTACCTGGGCCACCTCAATTCTGGCAGCTCGATCTACTTGATGGTTATTTTGTTGCTCCTCCGTTGCTCGACTCTTGGGCACATGGGCATCGACATGACGCACCTTTATGGCCATATTCTTTGTTCGGGCAGCAATATCCTTCCAAAGTTCAGCGGCCCAAACAGGTTTACCCTTCCGCTGCCAGTTGTTTTCTTCCCATTGCTGCAACCATCCCCATAAAGCATTGGCCACCATCCATGAGTCAGTATAGAGGTAAAGCACTGGCCACCTCTCCCTCTCAGCAACATCTAGGGCCAGCTGGACAGCCTTTACCTCTGCAAATTGACTCGATTCTCCTCTCCCTTCGGTGGCCTCTGCAACCTGTCGTGTGGGGCTCCACACAGCAGCCTTCCATCTACGATGTTTCCCAACAATGCGGCACGATCCATCTGTGAACAGGGCAAACTTCTTTTCACTTTCTGGTAGTTCATTGTATGGTGGGGCCTCTTTTGCGCGTGATACCTCCTCTGCTGGCGGTGTTTCAAACTTTTTTCCTTCAGGCCAGTCCATGATTACCTCTAGGATCCCTGGACGGTTGAGGTTCCCCATCCGGGCCCGTTGCGTAATCAATGCGATCCACTTACTCCATGTAGCATCTGTGGCATGGTGGGTGGAGGGAACCTGTCCTTTAAACATCCAGTTCAACACTGGCAGTCGAGGTGCCAGAAGAAGCTGTGTTTCAGTGCCAATTACCTCAGAGGCAGCCCGGACCCCTTCATATGCAGCTAAGATTTCCTTCTCAGTTGGGGTGTAGCCCTCTTCCGACCCTCTGTATGCTCTACTCCAAAATCCCAGGGGGCGGCCTCGGGTCTCACCGGAGGTTCTCTGCCACAAACTCCAAGTGGGACCTTTCTCCCCAGCAGCAGTGTAAAGGATGTTCTTCACATCCTGTCCCATCCGTACTGGCCCTAGAGCCACAGCACGGGCAATCTCCTGCTTAATCTGCTCAAAGGCCTGCTGCTGTTCAGGGCCCCACGCGAAGTTATTCTTCTTTCGGGTCACCTGATAGAGGGGGCTCACAATGAGGCTATAATTTGGGATGTGCATCCTCCAAAATCCCACTACACCCAGAAAAGACTGTGTCTCCTTTTTGCTAGTGGGTGCAGACATAGCAGTAATTTTGTTCATCACATCTGTTGGGATGTGACGACGCCCATCCTGCCATTTCACCCCTAGAAACTGGATTTCTTGGGCTGGCCCTTTCACTTTGTCTCGCTTAATAGCGAAACCAGCAGACAGGAGGATTTGGATTATTTGCTCTCCCTTTTTAAAAACCTCCACTGCTGTATCACCCCACACCACGATGTCATCAATGTATTGCAGGTGCTCAGGAGCACCGCCCTGTTCTAATGTGGCTTGGATCAGCCCATGGCAAATGGTCGGGCTGTGTTTCCACCCCTGGGGCAACCGGTTCCAAGTATATTGAACACCCCTCCAGGTAAAGGCAAACTGTGGTTTACACTCTGTGGCCAATGGGACAGAAAAGAAGGCATTGGCAATATCAATGGTAGCATACCATTTTGCCTCTTTCGACTCCAGTTCGTACTGGAGTTCCAACATGTCTGGCACAGCAGCGCTCAGTGGGGGTGTGACCTCATTCAGGCCACGATAGTCCACTGTCAGCCTCCATTCTCCACTGGCTTTACGCACTGGCCATATGGGGCTGTTGAAAGGTGAATGGGTTTTACTAATAACTCCCTGACTTTCTAACTGCTGGATTAGCCTATGGATGGGGAGCAAGGAGTCCCTGTTGGTACGGTACTGCCGTCTGTGCACCACTTTGGTGGCAATTGGTACCTCCTGCTCTTTTACTCTGAGCAACCCCACAACAGATGGATGCTCTGACAGGCCAGGCAAAACAGACAGCTGCTTAATATTGTCCGTGTCTACAGCAGCTATTCCAAAGGCCCACCGATACCCTTTAGGATCCTTGAAATGCCCCCTTTTAAGGTAATCAATACCAAGTATACATGGAGCCCCTGGGCCAGTCACAATGGGATGCTTTTGCCAGTCTTGACCAGTGAGGCTTATTTCGGCTTTCAAAACAGACAATTCCTGAGAGCCCCCAGTTACTCCATGTATGTTAATCAGTTCTGTTCCTTTATAGTTTGAGGGCATCAGAGTGCACTGCGCACCAGTGTCCACCAGTGCCTTATATTTGTGTGGCTTGGATGTGCCGGGCCACCGAATCCACACAGTCCAATACACTCTATTATCCCTCTCCCCCTCCCGGCTGAGGGCAGGGCCCCTCTATTGGTTACCTGCATTGGCAGAGGCAATTTCAGTGGTGGTTGACCTGTTTTGTAATTCTCTCACACGTTCTCGTAGTGCGTAAGTGGGTTTGTTGTGCCACCTCCTCATATTCTCTCCATGCTCACGCAGGTAGTTCCACAGGGCACCACGCGACATAGGCTCACTACGGTCATTCACTTGGGTAGGCGGGCGTTTGCGTCTGACGGCTGAGACTGCCACAGGTTCATTACGATTCCTTGCCGCGAACCATTTCTTCAGCATGCCGTCTTGTTTCCTCTCCATTTGGTCTATTCTTTGCACCACATGGCAGAGGGTTGCAATGCAGGCACGGGATGGCGCTAGTGTGCTTGCTGCACTTTGAAGTGCAAGGATCAGCTCAAAAACTGGAGGGTGTCTATCCATTTCTTTATACCTGTTATATGTTGTTAATAGTACACTGGTATATTTATCTGGTGCTGATCGTATAAACTTCTTCCATATTTCAGGAGTACTGTCCACCTTCTCTGGGTCATGGTCATCATGCGGATCGTTAGGGACAAACGTGGGGCCATACAACATCTCCACCACCGCCATTTCTCTCAAGTGTTGTATGCTTTTCTCAGCTGTATTCCATTTTTCCGGTGCAGGCTCCAAATCATCTCTGATGAGATAGGTTTCCTTTACAGCTACTAGGATTCTTTCCCAGAGGGTGGTGACTCCATCCAGACACCGGCTGATTCCTCTATCAATGGATGGGTCTCGGGAAATATTTCCTAGTTGACGAGCTTCACTGCAACTTAGGGACACACTGCTGGCCCCACTGTCCCAACACCGAAGCAACCATGTGACAACTTTTTCACCTGGGGCTCGGGTAAACTCCTTTCTTGTGCCCTGGATTTCGGTGATCTTCAGGGGTCTACGGATGGTGGTAACAGTGGCCTCCCCATCATCACTGTCCTCTACGTATCTGTTAGTTTTCTGAGCTGCCTTCCTTGGTGGTGGTGGTTTTGTGGAGGGCCCCTCACCGGGATCTTCCTCTACTTCCTTCACTTCGTCCTTCCGTTCCAGACGCGAAGACACTCGTTTCCATTTCTGACCTTCTACTGGGGCGACTGACACTGATGTTGGTGCTTCCTGTGGTTGGTCGGGATTGACTTGGGGGTTTTCCCTTTGGGTTTGGGTCTCCTTTTTGAAACTCTCTCTCTCCATCATAATATTTCGTATGACTCGAGTCAAGTTCCAAATAAGCCGTTCATTCTGAGATCCCCCTGAGCTATCCCATCCCTCACTTAAATACTCAATTATTTTCTCCAGATCTCTCCTTTGTTCAGCAGTATGATTACCTGGCACAGGGGGTCCTGGTATTCTCTGCCAGTCTCTCTGTGTTTTACAGTTATTCACTACAAGGATTATATTCAGAGAGACTGCCAATGCAAAACCCAATCTGATACACCAGTCAAACGTAAGGAACTCAGAATATTCATAAGCCAGTCCAAGCACAGTGTCTGTGATGTTAACTGGGCTGAAAGGGAGCCAGGCAGATATCCCCATCACTGTCTTCCATGGGCTAAGAATGTATACAAACATCATCCAAAACAAGGCAGCCGGAAGCTGGAATATAAGGATTCTCAGTCCTAGGCACAGGGCCTGTGAAGTAAGCCACTTCACCGCTGCCCAAAACATTGCCCAAAGTATTGCCCGCATTCTCCACCAAAAATGTCACGGGGTGCTCTCTAGAGCTCACTCGTGACAGCGGGGACAAAACCCGGGGAGAGAAAGCACGAAGCGCTTCCCTTCTCTAGCGGCGCGGCGCGGCCCGGCCACGTGCGCTCCGAGAGAGGGGAAAGAAAAAAAACGGCGAATGGGTCTAGGAGGGAAGGAATGAAAAGAAAGGAGCGATCTGAGAACGAACGGCAGTTTAATGAACCAAATAATGCTAAACAACAACAGAGAGTTTCAACAAGGAGAGAAATAGAACTAACCCTCACCGACGAGCTGTAGGAGGCGGGAAGCTGCGACCACGTTGTCTCCTCACCGGGGAATCGCGCGCGAAGAAAAAAAAACTCCGTCCCCTTTTCCGGCTACCCCTCCCCCCCATGCCCAATTAAGGCAGTCCATAGGAAAGAAAAAAAAAACTCTCCCCTTAACTCCCATTATCCTGCATGATGTTCTGATGTGGAATAGCAACGCAAACCAAAGAAATTACAAAACCATAACAGAAGGCAAGGTAGTGAATGTAATCTTTCTGGAATTCAGTAAGGACTTTCACACCGTCCCTCATAGCATCATTCCGGATAGACTGTCACACTATGACAGGTTCACACTGGCACATAAAGTGATGAACTGGCTGAACAATAGAGTCCAAAGGATAGTAGTAAGTGGTGCTAGATCTCACCAATAGCCAGTCACTAGTGATGTTCCCCATGTGCTCAGTTCTGTGGTCAGTCCTGTTCAGTATTTTTATCAATGATCTGAATGCAGAACTGGAACAAGACTTCAGCAAGTTTGCCAATGATCCTAAACTGCGAGGTGCAGCTGACTCTCTGAGAGGGTGAGAGGTCTTACAGTGGAATCTAGATACCTTGAAGCACTGGACTATCATCAACAGTATAAAGTTCAACAATGGAAGAGCCAGAAGCTGCACCTGGGGCACCGAAATGCCAGACAAAGGCACAGACGGGAGACAAATGGCTGGAGAGCAGGTCAGCAGGAAGGGACCTTGTGCTAGTAACAGCAGTTCAACATGAGCAGGCAGCCAAGAGGGCAATCCACACTGCAGTGGACATTGAGTACAGCACAGCCAGCCAGAAGTGATTCTCTAGCTATATTTAATGTTGGTGTGGCCTCCCCTTGAGTATTGTGTACAGTTCAGGGTTCCACAAAATACAGGATGAAAAATCACTTTTATTTTTTAGCTAACCAATAAAAATGTGAAACTAACTAGAAGACAGGACTTCTTTAAGTAGCTGTCTTATGCCAGAGTAAAATGTTCAGAGAATTATATCACAGTTTTCTATTCTGAGATATATTTTGAAATTTGGTACAATTCTAACTGTATTTGGTCTAGGAAGACCCATTTTATATGACAGTACAGTAGCACCAGAGCACGCAGCCAAAGAAGTTGTGGAATCATCACAGAGTTTCTGGACTCGACCAGTCGAAGTCATAACTTACCTAACATTAGTGATAGCCTTGCTTTTGCAAGAAGTTTGACTAGATCCAAACACATTTCTGTGACCTGAAATAAAGCAAGTAAGTACTCAACAAATCAAAACTAACATATACAGTATTGTCTCTCACTGTCTATGTAGACTGACATTCTCTGTAAATGGTTTTTACCTCTATTCTGCCAATGCACATTTCCAAAGCATATTTCCAAAGCAGATATAAGAAAAGGAAAAGTCCTTTACAAAAGTAAGCATTAAAAGTTGAAAATATTTCAAATTACACCACCTTTTCCTAATACTCAAAAGGCTGAGGATTAGATAATGGGTATCCTGATTGGCCCTGCACTCTAGCCAACCTGTTTTAACCAACTTCCCAAGTAAGTAGTTATCAGATTCCTACCTGTGTAAGCCTATCCATGAAAACATTCTTGAGAGAAGGGACGTTGAACAGATGTTCAAGAAACCTGAACAAAAATGGCTTTACAATGAGAAATGACGCATGAGGAACATGCTGTACATGGATATGCAGGACACAGTCTAACTTCAGAAGAACCTCAAATGTGCTTGGCAGTAAGGGGAGTACATGAAGAAAACAAAAAGATGTGTATCACAAATAGGAAGCGCTGAGGAAATATTTCTAATTTAAGATGCAAGCGAAGACTACGACCATGAGATGGAGAGGTGGGACTCATCACAGTGTTGTGAATGTCCAAGAGATTTCCTGAAGGATTCTTTATTTTTTGAAGGTCATTGAGTCCTGTGCAAGTATCTATGAAGTATGGTAATTAATTGTTTGGCCAACAAACCCTCTTAGCCCAGGTGGCTAGATTGTAATGCATTACCCACTGAGGCCAATGGAATGATGTTCATTAACTGCCATGAGAATCATGGTTACCCCAAGGCTTCTGGCAACTCAGAGCTTATGACTTAGATTTCCATCTAGAGGATTTTACAAACATAGGAATAACTTAAGGCATTTGAGCAGTAACAGTGAAGTCAATGCAACTGGTCACTCAGAAATTCACCTCAGCTGACTCATGAAAGAAACAAGGACTGAAACTCTGAGCAAGTTAAACATTGAAATAAGACCCTTCCTTTAAATAACGCTCTTTAACAGTTTTCAGAATATTGCTCTTGCACATCTTTTAAAAACATTGATAAATAGTATCTGTCAAAGTTTATTCTGAGCCTTTCTATTTGTGCTATTTTTTCCTCAGTAGACTACGCACATTTACTCACACTTCGTTTGATTAAAACAAGCTGCTTACATATTCATCTGCTTAACAGATATTAGATTATACATATCTCTACATATCACATCACTTATAGCCTATGGCTGCACAGGTCATGAGCAGGAATTTACGTTAATTTTTTTAGCCTTCAGGTACATTGTTGTTCCTATAAACTAGTACTTGGATATATCTAGTGTCCAACTTGTGTGATTACAGGAAACATGCACAGTATATTTTGCAGAGCCTTGTCAGAAAGACTTAGAATAGTTTTTCCACAGACACCAGACTAATGTGCTTAGCAGTTTTGAAACACTTTTCTTTTTTGTTTTAATTAAATAAAGAGCTGTCACATTACAGAAGCTGGTACTGTTTAAGATATTAGATAATATCCTCAATAAAGTATTACATTGTATCCTCAAATTGCATCTCAAAGTTAGTAAATGTATCCACATTCTCATTTACATGAAATTTATGTAAATAAATTAAAAAAGCTGCTGAGTATCTACTGAAATCTGTTGTAAAATGTGCTATAAAGTGAAACTGTAAGATTAAAAGAAAAAAAGTTTAAGTCCAGTAGAAGAAGGTCTACAGCAGCAGCATCAAATAATAGAAGTTTTTATTTTAAAGGACAAAAGAATGTTCCTGATCTGTTAGCAGTACTTACGGCTATTTTCTTTGTAAGAGTATAGTAAAACTCACCTGTTAATAAGGTCAGTCTTGAGCTTTGCACGCTGAAGAATGAATCCACCAGTAGTCCAGTGAGAAGTTTAATTGATGCAGCTGATTTCCTCTAGTTCTGTTTTAGTCTACAAATTCCACAGCAGCCCAACTTGCCCTACATAGGGTAATGATCAAGTATGCCTAATAAGGGAAAGATCTAATCACTGTTAATGTTCGAGCCACCAACACGTTTGCAAAAAGTTGATTGCACACAGGTAGCTAGGTTTCTGCAGTAACACTAGCTGGAAAATGCGTATTGTATCATAGCACATAAATCTAAAAGTGGCCATAACTACTATGGCATGTTGTGGTTCATCACAGAAATTTCTGATGAAAAATATTAACAGAAAATATTTTTTTTAAGTCACAACAAGCAATTTTTATATCTCTATACTATTTCTTACCTAGTTAACATTTAGCTCTATTAATTTAAATACTTTCTTATGATTTTTCTTCCACATGAGAAGGTGTGTTAACATACAGCTCTGTAAGATTTATGTTTAACCACCTCTCTTAATTCTGATGACAAAAACAAGGACATCCATGAAATTATGTTACAGAAAGTATCTCCCCTACTGGAGCTGTGTACAAATGGATGTCCCACTATCATTTCAATTTTAAAAGTTATAAAAGTCGATAGACATAAAAAGAAATAATATTTCCTTAGACTTGAAACACCAAATTCCCCTCAGATCTCTGTTTTCTTTTAAAATGGAAAACAAGAATCTGATTCTGATACAGAAAACACACTCACTCATGAGGTCTCCTACACACTGTAATGTAGGTGTGTGCCAGAACTATGTGGGTATATGTAGTGATGAACCTTATAACTCATTACTCTTCTTTTAAATCTTTTATTAATTTAATTAAACAACAACATCATATGGGTATCACCTGTCTCGAAGGGAGAAACAGATCCTTCCCCAAGAGCTGGCAGGAATTGTAGAGTGGGCTTTAAACTAGATATGAAGGGGAAGGGAATAAAAGCTAGTAGCGAGGTCCCTTGGGAGTCTCCTGATTCATTCTTAGACTGTAAAAGGGTCCAAGATGGCTGGTCATTCTTCAAGAAGGAAGTCTTAAAGGCACAAGAGCTGGCTGTCCCCCTGATTTGCAAAAGGAGCCAGCAGGGAAGAAGACCGGCATGGATAAAAAGGGAGGTATTCTTGAGGCTCTGGGAGGAAAAGAGAATCTACCTCCTGTGAAAGAAGGACGGGCAACTCAGGAAGGATACAGAGAAGTTGTTAAGATATGCAGAAAGAAAACCAGAAATGCAAAAGCTCAGCTTGAACTCAAACTGTCCACTGGGGTAAAAAGGAACAAGAAACTCATTTACAAATATATCAACAGTAAGAGGAGGACTAAGGAGAACCTCCATTCTTTAGTGGATGAGGCTGGGAATGTGACCACTGAGGATAGGAAAATTCAGAGGTTCTGAATGCCTTCTTTACATCTATCTTTAAAGGTTACACCAGTTATCCTCAGGGCACTCCACTCTCTGACCTGGTAGTCTCGACTGGGGAACAGACTATGCCCCCCACAATTCAGGAGGATACAGTCAGAGAGCTACTCCAACAGGACTGTTACAAGTCCATGGGGCTGGATGAGATTCATCCGAGAGCATTGAGGGAACTGGTGGAGGCAGTAGCTATCAGTGCTACTTGTTGACTTGTGAGGTCTCAGAAGAATGGAGGCTTGCCAATGTGACTCCAATCTACAAGAAGGGTTGTAAGGAGGATCCAGGGAACTACAGACCTGTTAGCCTGACCTCGGGGCCAGATAAGGTTATGGAGCAGATTGTCTTGAGAGAGATCACGCGGCATGGGAGGGACAGCTTGGGGATCAGGCCTAGCCAGCATGGGTTCACGAAGGGCAAGTCCTGTTTGACCAACCTGATCTCCTTCTATGATCTAGTGACCCATCTGGTGGATGAGGGAAAGGCTGTTGATGTAGTCTACCAAGCCTTCAGCAAAGCCTTTCACACTGTCTCCCACAGTATTCCCCTGCAGAAGCTGGCAGCCCATGGCTTGGACAGGTACACTCTTGGCTGGGTAAGGAACTGGCTGGAACGTGGGGCGCAGAGAGTGGTGGGGAATGTAAATCCAGCTGGTGACTGGTCACAAGTAGTGTTCCCCAGGGGTCAGCGCTGGGGCCTGTGCTCTTCAATATCTTTATTGATGACCTCGATGAGGCATTGAGTGCACCCTCAGTAAGTCTGCAGATGACACCAAGTTGGCTGAAAGCGCTGATCTGCCTGGGGATAGCGAGGCCCCACAAAGGGATCTGGACTGGCTGGAGAGCTGGGCTGAAGCCAATGGGATGAGGTTCGACAAGGCCAAATGCTGGGTCCTGCACTTCGGCCACAACAACCCCAGGCAACATGGCAGGCTTGGGGCAGAGTGGCTGGAAGACTGTGTAGAGGAAATGGACTGGGGGAGTATCGATTGATGCTCAGCTGAACATGAGCCAGCAGTGTGCCCAGGAGGCCAAAAAGGCCAATAGCTTCCTGGCTTGCATCAGAAACAGTGTTGCCAGAAGGAGCAGGGAAGTGATTGCTCCCTTTTACTCAGCTCTGGTGAGGCCACATCTCGAGTACTGTGTCCAGTTTTGGGCCCCTCACTGCAAGAAAGACATTGAGGCCCTGGAGTGGGTTCAAAGAAGGGAGCAGAGCTGGTGAGGGGTCTGGAGCACAGGTCTTATGAGGAGCGGCTGAGGGAGCTGGGATTGTTCAGTCTGGAGAAGAGGAAGCCCAGGGGAGACCTTATTGCTCTCCATAACTACCTGAAGGGAGGTTGCAGTGAGCTGGGTGTCAGCCTCTTCTCTCATGTAACTGGTGATAGGACCAGAGGGAATGGCTTCAAGCTGCGCCAGGGGAGATTTGGGTTGGACGTTAAGAAATGCTACTTGTCTGAAAGAGTGGTCAGGCACTGGAATGGGCTGCCCAGGGAGGTGGTGGAGTCACCAACCACCAAGGAACATTTGGATGTTGTGTTGAGGGACATGGTTTAGTGAGAACTATTGGTGGTGTGTGGATGGTTGGACTGGGTAATCTTGTAGACCTTTTCCAACCTTGGTGTTTCTGTGATTCTGTGATTCTATTATATTTTTGGTGTATGTTCAAAATACTTTCTCCAATTAAATCTACAATAAGCCAGACCTACTTACAAAGCTAATTTGTAGATGAGGCCTTACACACTAAAGCAGAATCATCTCACTAATTTACCCTGGTTTCCTTGGAACCAAAGAGGAGTGAAACTGACACAGTAAAACTCAGTTATGGAATCCAAACAGATACTCATTGTGTATGTATTAAAACACAAATGATGCTTAATTAAGGAATGAGCTGAGAAGTGAAATTCTACTAGGAGTTTGTCATTTGTCATGCAGAAGAAAATCACTTTAGAGTTCAAGAGAAGCTTATCCACCTTCTGGGAGAATGACCCTTTGCACAAACATGGAACAGTAACTTTCAGTCATCCTTTTGTTATCCATCTGAAAAAAGTACAAGAACTACTGAATATTCAGTTTGTGCTAGCAATGTCGAGTTTACATCTTAGAAACAAGGAAAATATTAATCTGACAGCAATGTAGTTTAAAATAAAACTATTCATGGTCCAAAAAATGAGGCTACAATCATCCTTTCAGCAACTTTATAAAACTGATATACTCCTGCCCTCCCGAAGGTCTTAGTGCCCCCCCAAAAAGAAAATCATGAACATATGCATGATTTGCAACAAATTTCTCCCCATTCCTACCATTCACCGCTGGTGCCACTTAACTTTCCTGTGCAAAATATTGTAGCACCAGTACAGCATTTCAGAAAGTTTCTTCACAGAGCTGAATACTCTCAAGGGCTGCCTCTTCCTTAGCTTCTCTCTTACCCATTTTCTCCAGTGCAGCCTCCTATATGTTCTCTCCACTGCTTCCACAATGTACCCAGCTCCTACTGTACTTATTAGAACATAATCTGAATTAACTGAGATTTCTTTGTCTCTCTCACATGACCAGTACTCTAGCATCATAGTGGATGTCAGCACAGATACAGCTTAATGAGAATTAAACAAAAGAATGATCATCAGTATGATGACACATGAGTATAATAGTGAAATAGGAAAGGTTCAGATGGGTTCAGGTAAAACTCTTGCCTGTGGAATTCTACTTGTACAGTCTTTGCAAAGAATGAAATCCAAAATACAGCAGAATGATGGCCCTTATGCACTAGTGTTAGTCCGAGCAAGAAAACATGCACTCCATAATTCTGATACAATACAGAAGCTATTCAAGCCATTTACCTGGATTGTGTCAGGAGTGCTTATGGGGGGAAGAAAAAAGAAAATCAGAAAAAGTCAGATTACATAAACAGATAAATATCCTTATTTCCCTTATTTTAACCAGTTGCCTGGTTGATCGCATCAAATCCACAAAATGTATTTATTTCCATCATACTCAGTGGCTGACCATTGTTGAAGCAGACAGAATCCTGAACCTGGTCCTTAAGGAAGATGCAACAGTGACAATGCTTTAAATATCAAGACAGAGATGTGTCTGAATGCCCTGATCTCAGTAACACTCACAGAAGAAGTAACACAGATGGCTGATACTAGTTTGAATGATTTGATCAGAATTTCCAGAGCAGATAAATCCAGAAGACACTCAAAGCAGCATTACAGAAGAAGAAAACGATAGTTCTTCAAACTGTATAGATTTTGCCACTCCAGAGAAGCTCAGACACTATTTCATGATGGTTCCCACCAAACTGAGACTTGTCCCATTAGCAGCTTTTGCCCTAGAGAAATCCAAGTATGAAAAGCAACACGTGCCTGGAGGTATTCAATAACTGTTTAGATATTATACTCAGGGACATGGGTTAGTGGGGAAATATTAGTGATAGGTGGACATTGGACTGGATGATCTTAAAGGTCTTTCCAACCTTGGTGATTCTATGACAAGATAATCACCTTCTTTTTTTTTTTTTTTCCAGTTATGAACCTACAGAATTTCACTACAAGCTCCACTATGAGGAATAAGACCAAGATCAAATTGATGGAGTTCTGTGAGCTGTACTTTTCATTTGATATCATTAAAGTACACATTGTTTTTAATCACATACTTACATATGTAAGTTCTCCTTTACAAGGAGAGTGGTTAGGCCCTGGAACAGGCTGCCCAGGGAGGTTGTGGATGCCCCGTCCTTGGAGGTGTTCAAGGCCAGGTTGGACGGGGTCCTGGGCAACCTGATCTAAATGTGTATGTTTGGTGGCCCTGCCAGGCAGGGGGGCTGGAACTGTATGATCCTTGAGGTCCCTCCCAGCCCGGGTGATTCTGTGATTCTGTGATTCTGTGATATGTCACATACTTATAAAGTCTTATAAGACTTATACCCTTATAAGTATCCCTTATAAGACTAGTACCCTTATAAGACTAATACCCTTATAAGTACACTTATAAAGTGTACTTTTTAAGTACAGAGATGAAAATGTATATACTCAAGCATACCATTTTTAAAAAACCTTATCTTCAAGTATTTTTGTAACAATATGGTTTTTGTGTTTAAGTTAAGGTTAAGTTAAAACCTACAGGATTTATGTCAACTTTATAGCATCCTCATCTTAGACATTTTCAGTAAGATCTATATTGGAATAGATAGATTAGAAGTACTATCAGCTGAATGGATTCTTCCCCAACAGGATAAATTCCATTAGGAATACATAAAATTTCTTCCACTTATACATAGTATTTGACAGAATGGTCTTTCCCTGGAAGTGGAAGAATAAACAGATAGTAAGAAAGATTGAAAAATGCAGTCTGAGCCAGTGAATAAAAAGATTAGCAGACAGGTTAAATAAAAAATAAAAATAAATTAAAAAAAAAGTCTATGGATACAGATAACATTGTACAATTATGACAAATGTGAAATAGCATAGATAATGACATATAAAGTGGCTAAGCCACTATTCATCTTCGTCTAGGACAAATTCTGGCCACTTAGTCTCAAATTTGTGCTAGAAAACTATGCTAAGGTACATGGGAAACAAAGAAGTGCCTGATGACAAAATGGATTCAATAAGGGCACATCATGCCTGACAGATTTGGTGGCCTTCTACAATGGAATTACAGCATTGATGAATAAGGGAAGAGCAATGAACAGCATCTGCCTGAAATTGTGCAAAGATCTGGCACTGTAGTGCACAATATATTGTCTCTAAATTGAAGAGACACTGATTTGGCAGATGGACCTCGAGGTGGATAAGGAATTGGCTGGATGACCTTTCTTAAAAGAGTTGCAGTCAATAGTTTAATGTCCAGGTAGACATCAGTGGTGTGTGGTGTTCTCCAGGGACAGGCAATGTGTAATGTCATTGTCAGTGACATGGAAAGTGGGACTGAGTACACTCTTAGCAGTTTTGCAAATCACACTTTTGTGTGCTGGAGGGCAGGGATGTCATCCAGTGGGACCTTGACGTGCTTTAGAGGTGGGCATATCATAACCTCACACAGTTCAGTATGGCAAATTGCAAGGTTTTCCACCTGGGTCAAGGTAATCACAAACATGAATACAGGCTGGGCAAAGAATGGATTGAGAATAGTCCTGAGGAAAAGGACTTAAGAATCTTGTTTGATGAAAAACTTAATACAATCCAGCAGCTCAGAAGGCCAACTGTATCCTGGCCTACACAAAAAAAAGGGGTCAGCAGGATAAAGGGAGATGATTGTCCCCCTCTGCTCTGCCCTCATGAGGCCCCACCACCAGTACTGTGTCCAGGTCTGGGGCCTCAAGCAAAAGAAATGCATGGAGCTGTTCAAGCAACTCCAGAGGAGGGCCACTAAGATGATCAGAGGGCTGGAGCACCTCTCCTGTGAAGACAGACTGAGGGAACTCGGGCTATTCAGCCTGGAAAAAGGTTTCTGGGAGACTTCATTGAGGCCTTTCAGTACCTAAATGGGGCCCAAAGTAAAGATGGAGTTCAACTCTTTATCAGAGAATGTTGCAGTGATAGGACAAAGAGTAACATTTTTTAATTGACTGGGTAGACGTAGATTAAATTTTAGGAAGAAATTTACTCAGAGGGTAGTGAAGCATTTGAGTAGGATGTCCAGAGAAGTTATGGATGCCCCATCCACAAAGATATTCAAGGACAGGCTGCATGGGGCTCTGAGCAACATGATCTAGAGGAAGGTGCCCCTGCCCATGGTAGGGGTTTGGAACTAAATGATTTTCTATCTGAAACCATTCTATGATTCCATGATTCCATGACTCCATGACTCTATGAACTAACTTCATGTCTGGAAGCAGTGTAACTACACTAGCACTGCTCTTTAAGGCAACTGCTCAGTTCACAACAAGCTGCTTATCATGGGCATCACTGCTCTGATGTCTGTAAAGGCAGCATAAAGAACCTTTGCACAGCACTGTCTTGTGCCATGCAAATAATTATGAAAGGCTGTAAAAATACAGGACTTTCTGTTTCAAGAGTAATCTGGCAAGGATAGTAGCTGAAAGCTACTTCAAGGGAAAGAAAAAAGAAGGAGGCAATCAGAGTAATATCCTGAAAAATAACGTTACCATGGGTCACGTCTACAAAGACTGTAAGTTGGCAAAAAGACAATAAAATCTTAGAGCTTTTCAAGATACTATTGGCTGGAATATGGTCACAAAATCAAATCCAGTGCTGAGCAGTTACTTCTGACTGTGTTTACTTGTGCACTATGAACCAGACTCTCCTCTCTTAATTACAGTAGTCACCTGCATACAGTCACAAGCTGTGCTGCATAAGTGCTGTAGATTCCTAGGCATCAGCCTCTCCTTCCAGAAAATATTGTCCTGACAGTGAGAAATGAATACATAAAACCAAATTTCACAGATGTACAGACTTGTGAAAAGTAGGAGAATTTTGAGATGGTGCAAATCTGCACAATTTGTGCAAGTGTGCAAATTTGAAAAAAGATCTGTTCATTTTTGGTAGGAGCTGATAGGACGTGATAAAAATCAACTTTATGACTAACATGCCTAGCAAGATATATTTAGAAAAGGGAGTGGAGACCTAAACACAGAAAGTCAAGGACAATGAAGCTGCCAGCTTAAATAATTCACAGATTCTCAGACAGCCACATCACCTTACTGTACAAGAAGCTAAACAAACAGTAAATGTTACTACAAATTGATTTATATAAACTGTATATCATGATGAAGAAGTATTATGCAGCATATGCAAAGGTTGTCTAACCTATCCTACCCATGCTATAGGAGGAACATTTGAGATATAATACAGTTCTTACATTTACAAATATCCAAGTGGTGTGACAGAAATATATGCATTTCAGTCACTGTTTATATGTAGGAAATCAGCAGCTACTTAGCTAATTTCATAGATACTCCACAAGCCCATGGGACAAATCTGTGAATCGCAATACAGACTTCCCAAAAGTAAAAAGAGAGAAACTGGATCATATAGTCTTAATGGAAATACTTCAATGGTGCTATCAAAATCCTTTATTTTTAGTAGTAGTCAGACTTCAATTAAAAGTCTGATTGCAGCTTATTACAGAAACCAGACTCTTTTTAACCATCTGGATAAGAAACTGATAATTCATTAACAGTGGTAGGAAAGTCCATAGAGCCCGCTGATCATTTGAAATCCATATAGTTTTCTATACATATGTTACACTGTACATTTAGTTCCATGCTAACACAGTTGTCTGGTTAGCACCATCAGAACTAATTCAGGCTAAGTATGTTGATATAGTTGCTGCTATATCTAAGACGTCAAACAGACACTCCCTTTACTTTAACTTCACAAGAAAGCCTCAGAAACAACTGGTGAAATTTTACGACCTGTTCTAATTAATCTTTGAAAATCCTAAAATTGTTATCAAGACCACCTAAATCTTTAAGAGAATGTTTAACAAAATGTTGATATTTGCCATCAGACAAAAGCTTTAATAAAAGCTGAGCAGGTAATAAATCACTGGATTGTATAAACATTCTGAAAGACGGAAGTACATAAGAAAACAACACAGTATTAGATTAAAAGTGGGACATCCAATCTGCCATACTAAATTGAGTCACCTGGAAAACACAATAAGAAATGCAATAGCAAAATCTGCAGATCACACGACATTGTCTCAAGTAATTGAGGCTAAATGCTGCAAGAAGTATCAGAGGATCTTATGAAGATAGCCAAAGGAAAAACAACAAATGGAAATTAGAATGGTACCATTCAAAACAAAGATGGCCTAATCTGAACAGTATTTGGTTCTCAGTTAACTGCCATTTACTGATGATCATTCAGTTAAGAATCCTGTTTAGTGTGATATCTTGAAAGGCAAGCAAAAGCAAGGATGTTTGAAGAAATAAAAATCTTGCAAAAGCAGCACAGTACTCTCACTTGCAAAGCCCTCTTCACTTCTATTTGCTCTAAAATAGGGAAAAGATGAAGTTCAGCAAAGCCTTGTTCTTTTAGTTTCATCCTTACTGTGTGGGTTAAGTAGCAGCTTTGGGCAAGGACTGGAAATTCGTCTACAAAGCTGTCATGGTTTTGTGATTATTTGGTTGTCAGTATTTCACATCATGTAGTGCACTGGGGGTTAGAGGTTTATGCTCCGGGTCCAGGTACCTATCCCAGAAGAGAAGAACTACTACATTCCCCAGAAGACTGTTTGCTGTTCTGTTATCAGTTCTGCTCAGAGCGAACACATATGAAGCCCTTGTAGGTCACCTGACATCTCTCTTTTTGAGAGGCTCTCCTCCCTGCTGTCCATCCCAACCACACACATCACCTCAGCACTAGTGTCAAGGCCTTAAGCTTTCTAACACTCTTTCATTATATTTATTAGCTGCAATTCTAATTATATTATCAATTCAATTCAATTACACGGGATTTGTAAAGTAATTTCTATTTTTTTCCATATATTTATTGCATTATTATACAAATGTATAGCAGGCAACCTTGTCTATAAGAAAAAGTTAAAGAACTTTAAGCAGCTTTATAGAAATTGTGAACTTTAATTGACAAGTGCCAATTAAACAATGTATACCAGAGATTTTTCTTTTCTACTCATTCCTTCTAAAACAAAGAAGGCAAAATATCTTCACAGTGAGAAAATAACACCATATTCTTCCTTTTTCATACTTTCATCCTCAAAAGCTGGTTAAAAAAAAAAAAAAGCCTGGGATAAGCTCTTTTACACTCTTTTACACTAAGTCTCTTTTACACTACATATACTGGTGCTTCACCAATATTTTAACAATGAAAACCACAGCTAGGATGTTTGGATGTTTAACAAAATAATAATTACATGACAGTAAACTAAGCCAAAATTTGCTGAGGCTACTCATGCCACATCTACCCACCAAGAACACTCTTCAATTCCTCAAAAAATCCTAGGAATGAAAGAGATAAAGATGTCAGTTAACTACAAGTATCAGGGAATATAAATACTGAAGGCATCAGTGGAAGAAACAGAGGAGACTTGGGATTTTCCTGCTCTGGTTTTGTTTTCTGGTGCTCAAATCTGTCTTTCTGAAAAAAAGCTTTACGTGATTTCCCAGGAAAAAAAGTATTTTGGTTCTGCTCAGTGTTAAAAAAATGTCAATTGCATCCAGCCTGTGAAATCACTTGATTTCACAGATTTACATAACCTGTGCATTACTGGAAATTGTACAGCATGGAGAATAATAATTAGAAATAGCATGATCTGTGAGGAAATATTGTTTACACAAAGGAAAGACTGAAGATGAAGGTAGCCTTCCCATGCATGCTTTGTCAGCACATCCAGACCTGGCAGAGCCCCCTCCTCACGGCCTTTCCCATGGCTCACATCTGTGCCAGCCCAAAGCATTTACAGATGCTTTTCCAAACAGCTCTGTTAATTTCCTACTTCGTTTGGAACTGGCAGAAGAAAATACTGGGATTAGTCTGAATCTAGAAGGAAATGTTGAGATTTATCTGAGTGCTTCTGACATCCCAGGTTGTGCATCCCACTTACCTTTACCAGCCCCAGAGCCCTGTGCTCAGGTAGGCCCTTGTTAATCCCCCCCTGACTCAGACCAAATACTGGAGGCAGAGCAGGCTGGGGTGCCTGTCATTTTCTCCAGCTTTTCCTCATTCATCTTTCAGGCTCCTTTGTGTCTAAACTATTTACAGCTACTGACTTCTCCTGTTTCTTCTTCTTTGCCCAGGGAGGTGGTGCAGTCACTGTCTCTGGCAGTGTTCAGGAGGTGTCTGGATGAGGAGCTACAAGATATGGTTTAATAGCTTGTGGTAGTAATGGTAATGGGTGGACGATTGGACTAGATGACCTTGTGGGTCCTTTCCAACCTTGTGATTCTATGATTCTGTGATTCTATGAAATCTTGAAGCCTTATCTTAAATCTTAATCTTAAATACCTTGATAATGCAAAAGAGAACAAATAGTCAATCCTCATTGCTTTTCATGAAGAGGAGAAGCAACTGTTTCAAGTTTCTGGAGCAGAGATTAGGTTTAAATAATTGGAAAGGTATTAAACATTCTATTTTCTAACAGTATGAACAGTTTAAGGTCTGAAACAGATTTCTTGAGATGTATTATCAGAGGACTTCAAAAATACAGTGTGAATAATAATACTAACTACACTTTTCTCTGACTCCTATGACTATCACATACTCCGATACTCAGCTACAAGTATTCAAGAGTTCTTTTTGCCATGGAAAATGAGAAAGGGATAGTAATTAGAGAAGTAGATTTATTCAGCAACAACTTGATTGGTCTGGAGTTCACACGTTACAAAGCAATGGGGAACAGAACATGTAAGGTGATTGTCAGCTTATTAAAATTAAAACAAAAAAAAAATCAGGCTTCTGACTATGTCAATTTCTAAATAACACTAAAGAAAAATAATAGAAAATATATGACCCACAAAGAATTGTCATAAATCAAAGTTTGATAAGGTAAAAAAAAGAAAGGAGTAGCAATGTGGTCTTTTTTTTTTTCTTTTTTTCTTTTTTTCTTTTTTTTCTTTTCTTTCTTTTAACTCAAAAAATCTGAACAGTGTAAGAGTAAGTTACTTGTTACTGTTTAAATATACATACCTGAAAGAAAACTGGCACAAAGGCTGAACAGTAAGCAAGAAAAAACTGCAGGTGTTTCAAAGTTACTTAAAGTGGTCAAGTCCAGACAGGACTGCAAGAAGTTTACAACAGAAACCTCAGCAATCACCAAAATGGCAAATGAAACTCCATGTTGGAACTTACAAAATAACCCACATTGGACAGAAGAAAAAGGAAGACTTTCATCATCCTAAATTAAATCTGTGAAGCTGGGAAGAGTCTGGTATCACTGCAGAAAACTCATTAAAGACCTCAGCCCAATGCTGAGCTGTGGTAAAAAAGCAGACGTGATGTATGGAAGGATAAGAAATAGGATGGTGAATAATACACAAAGTATTGTAGTGCCATGATATAAATCAGTGGTGGAGTCTCAAGTGGACTGCCGTGCATGTTTTGGATTACCCAGTCTCTAAAAGGACATTACTGAACTGGTAGAATTCAAAGAGAAATCCAGACTAGTGAGAGGTGTCCTTGCCTATAGCAGGGGATTAGAATGAGATGATCATAAATGTCCCTTCCAGCCCATACCATTCTATCTTGCGATAAAAAATCAAAGGGCTGGAAACCTCGTAGGCAGTAATCAGAAAAGACGAAAAAAATTACTCGGCTTCTGAAAGGAACAGACTGTCAATAGCAAGTTTTCTCCTTGAATTATGGAGAAAACAAATATAATTTTTCCTTCTCCTTGCCTCATGACACAAGTTCATTTACTGACATGAAAATATTACAAATTTTAAAATGATAGGAAATACATCTAATAGATGTATTGAGGTATATAGTATATATAGAGGTAATTGAAGCCATTGAAGCCAAGTACATCTGTGCATTCATTTTCAACTTAGATATAATCACAAAATTACAAGATGGTTGAGGCTGGAAGGCAACTCTGGAGATGATTTAGTCCAACTCTCCTACTCAAGCAAGGTCCCCAAGAATGTATTACTTGGCATTGTGTCCAGACATCTTTTGAGCATCTCCAGGTAAGGAGAAACCATAGCATCACCGGGCAATTCATTCCGGTGCTCTGTTATCCTCAAAGAAGAGAAACTTTTCCTCACGTTCAGTTGGAACTTTCTGTGTTCCAGTTTGTGCCCATTGTCTTTAATTCTTTTGCTGGGTGTCACTGAGAAGAACATAGCTCCACCCTCTTGGCATCCTCCCTTTAGATACCTATATACTTTGATCAGAACCATCTGAGTTTCTCTTCTCCGGGATGAGCAGACCCAGCTATCTCAGCCTTTCCTCATAGCAGAGATGCTCTTCATCATTTTAGTGGCCCTTTACTGGACTTGACCAAGGAGCCCCATATCTCCCTCTTACTGGGGAGCCCAGAACTCTGCACAAGACTTCAGACGTGGCCTCACTGGGACAGAGTAGAGGAGGAGGATCATTTCCCTTGACCTCCTGGCCACTCTCCTTTCTGTGCACCCTAGGATACCATTGGCCACCAGAGCACAGTGCTGGCCCATGGCCAGCCTGATCAACCAGGTCCTTCTTCGCTGAGCTCCTTTCCAGCAGGTCAGCCCTTAAACTGTACTGGGGCACCCAGGTTATTCCTCCCCAAATGAAGGACCCTGCACTTGATTTTGTTCCTCTCTGCCCCTCTCTCCAAACTGTCCAGGTCCTGCTGAGTGGCAGCATGGCAATCTTGTGTGTCAGTCACTCCTCCCAGTTTTGAATCATCAGAAAAACTGTTGTGAGTGCACTCTACTTCTTCATGCAAATCACTGATGAATAGGTTAAACAACGCTGGACTCAGTATTGACTCCTGAGGAACACTGCTAGATAGAGACCTCCAAATATGAAATAATTAAAAGAAAGATAAATAAAAATTACTGAACATTAAGAAAACTTGGAAGAAACAGTAAACCAAGTAGATGAAAGGTGTAAGCCTAGGAGGCAGACTACCTTCTGCTTTACAAGCAGCTTCTTGTATTTCCTTAGCTACCTGCTAATGGCCAAAATTGACTGCAGCTTGCTGAACCATACCAACCACAAAACTAGTCTTACTCTGGCCCTTTCCCTGTGTCTGTGAGAGAAACAAAGGAGTGCTGTGTAATGTATAAATGTGAGACACCCAGGGATCCTAGAAAAGGAGAGAAGTGAAAAATCATCATTACATAATCATCATAGAATGCCTTGGGCTGGAAGGGACCTTAAAGATAATCGAGCTTCACCTCCCCTGCCATGGGCTAGTTGACACCCACAAGACCAGGCTGTCTGAGGCCCCATCTAACCTGACACTGAATGTCTCCAGGAATGGAGACCCATACATTCTCTGAACAGCCTGTGCAGCCTCACTGTCCTCTCACTGAAATTTTTTTCCCCTAGCATCTAATCTAAGCCTTCCCTCTTTTAGTTTAAAGCTGTTTCCCCTTGTACTATCACTATCAGACTGTGCAGAAAGTCTATTTCCCTCTTGCTTATAAGCTCTGTTTAACTGCTGGAAGGCCACCATGGGGCCTCCCCTGAGCTTTCTCATCTTCAGATTGATCAATACCAGCTCCCTCTGCTTTTCTTCATAGGAGAGGTGCTCCATGCCTCTGACCATTTTTGTGCCCTCCTCTGAGCCCACTCCAACAGCTCCACAGCTTTTCAGTGTTGCAAGACCCAGACCTGGACGCAGTACTCCAGATGGGGTCTCTCAAGTGCAAAGCAGAAGGGAAAAATCAGCAGCTCTGCACTACAGCAAAGTACTGGCATAGGCCTCAGGAAAGACACTTTTGCAAGTTTTAAAATTGACTTAAAAGTGTTATAAACAGGTAGGAAATCAGGAATTCAGTTCAGAAAAGTACTCTAACTCCAAGAAGACATTCAAAAAACTAATACATTGCATCGTGTACACCTAAAGTATTAAAGAGTTTGATGCAAAATTCACCTAGTGGCTTATATTCTCTAAATGTTGGAATAAAACAGATATAGCTCTCATCTTCCACGGTGAGTAATCTGAGATGTAAATTCAAGGAGAGATCTTCAAGATATAAACAGGAATTACACTTTTAGATCCCACAGATTTTCAAAATATATTGTTAATGGAGTATGCAGCCCTGCATTAATCCTCTCAACAGTGCTGATTTTCTTTGGCTTTAAATAAATGTGTTGTTTTGGGGTTTTATTTTTCTTATTTTTGTTGCTTTCTTTGTTTGTTTGTTTGTTTTTTATATAGACATAGTAAGTGTGGCTTTTGGTGGTAACCAAACTGCTTAACTTTTGGTGGTATTTTTTCCTTTACATCAGAGGGAACATCAAATAAAATACAATTAGCTATTATTATTTTTTTTATCACCGTGGTTACAAGAGTCCCAAATGCATAGATATTCCTATCTCATCCAGAAAGCCTTTTTTTTGTTCCAATGCACTTGGCAGTTCACACATAATGAAATGCGTGTGACATTCAGGTAACGTCAGAGACAGCACATGGCAACAACATAAAAGCCATATTTGGACAGGAAGGCAGACTGCCGCCTTCTACTGCACAAAGACTTATGACAACATCATTCTGAAGGATTTGCATGACTAAAATTAGGCAAAAACATATTCTCCATGAAAGAAAGACAAGGCAGTGTACAAACAGTAGCCAGAGGCAGCTTCAGACGTGTCAGTTCAGCTGTGCAAAGAATGTGCCAGTCCCACTGTTGGAATAGTTTCCACACTTAACATACAGAACGAGTCATTAAAAATGAGGGGGAGTAACATGAAAGGGTGAGGCATATGGCACACAGTGTGCTACCACAGCATACCATATATTCCAGATAAAAGCGTGCATTAGAAAATTCATTTACACTTTCACTGCTGACAAGGACAGCTACTGCTAATTAACCTCTTTCTCCACTTCAACCTCAGTTTCTGTTTCAGGGTAAATTCCTGGCCCCAGTGAGTCAATGGGAAATTTGCCATAGAAGTTAGCAGGAACAATATTTATCTGCTCTGGCTTCTGCAAATGTTTTTATTCCCATAATTTACATATATATACTTATGATATACTTTAATGCAAACTAATTGCTTCACCTC